>JAWNLS010000026.1:2905000-3231033 GCA_035042185.1 Drosophila kambysellisi
TTTGCTAAGATTATGGGCAAAGTTTAATCTTATTACTGGATTTGCAAGCAAAATCATTTATATATACATAAAGAGATTTTTTTAGAAGATACAAAAATATTTAGTACACACCAATGATATATATTTTATGGAAATTATTAATATTTACAGGTCACCCACACTCTATTATATGTAGTTGTATCTTCTTTGTAAATTGCTAAAACAAAAAATGTACAC
Organism: Drosophila kambysellisi; assembly: GCA_035042185.1. Lineage (NCBI taxonomy): Eukaryota > Metazoa > Arthropoda > Insecta > Diptera > Drosophilidae > Drosophila > Drosophila kambysellisi. The sequence continues at coordinate 2,905,217 of JAWNLS010000026.1, forward strand.
CCATATTTTTAAAATGTTCAGGCCGAAGTATATTTTTAATTTAATTTATTTTTAATTTATAATGCTTAACACCTCCCAATTATGTATACTACTTATGTTCCCTACTTATCAACCACCCGTCGTTAAGCTCGTCGTTTGTTTGGGCGCTATGAAAAATAATAAAGAAAAGCCAAAAAGAACAAAAGCAATAAAATTATATTTGGTTTGTGCTTGTGACGTCATTGCTGCAGCTGGATAAAAACAACTTTGCTAATTACGTCGGGCAATAAAAATAATTTAGCATGTAAATGCAACAATAACAGTTCACAAATAACAACAACAACAGCAAAAATAATACTGAGCACAACAATTAATGTTTACAAGCAAAAATTGCCAGAGACAGCAGCTAACGAGTAATTAATAAAAATCTCACACGCACCAAGCCAGTTGTATTTGAAGAAGGCGTGCGGCATGTGGGCGTGTGGGCGTGGCCAGAACACACATAGTTGTGAAAAACTATAATTAGAGCAATTACAAGAAACCCAAATCATTTTCAAACAATTCTTGTGCAGCTATTTATTTCATTTTTTGTTTACTTTTTATCAATTTCTTTAATTTTGTATTTTATTTATATATATACAGTGTCTCTCGATGGGTTTTGAACGGTGTCTAGAAAAAATTTCAATTGCCTGCCATAAACTAATTATTCACTATTTTTCAAAAATTCCAAAAACCCATGGCAGGTAGATATATTAACCACCAAAATGAATATATGACCCTAATAAACTGGGATTTCCCCACCCGCTAGGTCGGGTTATGTAAAAAAGTACCGCTATTTATGGTCTCAAAAATGTTTGAACAGTTACTTTATGGACACCTGCGTGCCATAAAACCCGGATTTTTTGACCTAAAATTGAATATTTTCGGTATAAATAGAGCAATCCTTCTAAGTCAGTTTAGTTATAATCTGCATCTCGGATGCAACCTGCCAACAAGGACTATGGGCAAACGGACTACCATTGAGCAACGGGAACTCATCCTGGAACACTTCAAAAATGGATATTCATATCGCCAAATAGCTGGAGTGGTCAACCTAAACACCTCAACTGTATTCCACATCATTTGGAGTTTCGTCGACGAAAATTGGACAGAGGACAAGGGCGGAATTGCACCAAACCCGATTTTCACCGAGCAGGACGAGCCAAGGATCATCAAGATTTCAAGGGGAAATCTTAAGCTATCGGCTCCAAAACTGACTCAATAGGTGCAGGATGAAATAAGGAAAAAGTGCAGTGTGGGAACTGTGCTCCAAGTTCTGCGCAACCATGACTTTAAGGCCCAAGTACTACGGAAAGAGCAATTTATATAAGCAAAAAATACAGGGTATAGGATGACGTTCGCCAAAATCCACTTGGGCAAGGATTTGGAGTTCTGGAACACAGTCATATTTGAATATGAGTCCAAATTCAACATTTTTTGCCAGGACGGATGGAATTATATGTGGCGACAACCCAATACTGAGGTGGACCCCAAACAATTGAAGGCAACAGTCAAGCACGGCGGAGGAAGTGTCATGGTTTGGGCCTGTATCTCGGCAGCCGGTGGCGGAAATTTTGTGATTATTGAAACAATAATGGACAGGAATGTGTACTTCAATATACCAAAAGAAAATTTACTCCAAAGTTCCGGGAAACCGGGAATTCCACGAACGTTCCGGTTCTACCAGGACAACGACCCCAAGCATAAGGCCGGAATAGTACACTCCTGGCTTAGATCGAACTGCCCCCACATGATAATTCCACCGACCCAGTCTCCAGATTTAAATGTTATTGAAAATTTGTGGGCTCTGCCGGAAAATAACATCCGGAAACACAACATATCCTGCAAACAGGATCTCCAAAATGCTCTGCAGGAGGAGTGGAGCAGGATCAGTCCAGAAACTACCCGGAAGCTGTTGTCTTCCATGAAAAATAGGTTAAGCGAAGTTGTTAAGGCTAAAGGATATCATACTAAGTATTAACATCCTTATTTAAGCTTTTATACGCCAAATATGTAACTTTTTTTAAGACTGTTCAAAAATTTTTAAGACCTGAATTTTGGTTATGTTTTTAGTTTTTGACTAATTTTAATTAATTAATTAATATTTGCATAAAAACTAAAGTTCCTTTTGAAATGTGATATAACATTAAACAAATTGGCATTTAAACATTATGCATTTTTTTCCTTGTTTAAACTTTATAGCACTTTAAATTTTTTGCTAGACACCGTTCAAAACCCATCGAGAGACACTGTATATGTATATACTATTATTTATTTTAATTCACCTTATAATATTTTGTTTACTTGGTTTTTAGGTTTTATGAAATTTATGTATATGTTATGCAAACAATTGTTGTTCAATTTATATTATTATTTTTTTGTGTTTGTATTTATTTTACAAATTAATTGAATTTACGCCAAAAAATGAGACTCGGCGTCACTTCTTAATTGAATTCTTTTGTTGGCTTTGGCCGTTTTGTCAATTGAAGCCCAGAAAAGTGCACACAAACAACAGAGACGGAGAGAGAGAGAGAGAGAGGGAGAACACAGCATGTGATTTTCACAGCATTTGATTGAGCATGAGAAGCGCGGCATGCAACAAATGTTCCCGCATCGAATCAATCAACGATCTGCGAAAAATCTCGTGGAAATCGATGCCGTCTGCCGTTAAAAAAAAATAAAATGAAATCACTTAACGACCAACTGCGAATTGTTTGACTCCTCGTCGCGACTGTGCAGCTCTCGTTTCACATACGCTTTGCCGCTGGCCTCTGCGTATCGTTCAGATACAGATACAATTTAACTCTGCCTGCCACACACAACAAAAATGAAAAGAAAAAACGAACGCTGGTCATTCGCCGATCTTCACAGCAGCCAGCAGCGCAGTCGCAGTCGCCGTCGCCGTTGCTTGTCGATTTGTTATGACAGGCCACACCGGTTCGACGCTCGCGACGAACTGACTGACGATTGACCCACTGTGCCGACAGACAGACAGGCGGACAGACAGACAGGCAGAACGCGTTCAATTACGCTCCGGCTTTCAATTTCAAGGCATCGTTAGGGTATGCGAGATAAGCGTGGGGTAGTTTGACTATGTGAGTAGGTTGGTGCCAACTGAGATGTGTTGTATATGTTGTATCTAAATGGAAAAAGCTGGCTAAACGAGTCACTTTCTCTCTCTCTCTCTCTGTGTCTACTCTCTCTCTCTCTCCCGCTCTCTTATTTGTATCTGTTAAGTGAAAGGAGAGCAAGGAAGAGTATGCAAATATTTTAGTGATTGCTCGGAAACCAAGAAAAATGTAATAGAAAGTAACAACTTAATTTCACTTGTTCTCACTTTTTAGACTCTCAAAGTGATATGACCTCAAGAAAAATAATTTTTTAGTTCACATGCTCAACATATTTTTTGATTATAAAATTCAATATATAGTATAATTATATAATAGAATGCAATATTAAATTAACATACATTTTCTTCTTTATTCTTTAAATTAAATTTATAATAAGCTAATTATACTTAAGGATAGATTTAATTCTTTTTTTTATATTATTAATTAAGTTTTACAATAATATACTTAAGAATTGCGGAACTAGTGACAATGGCCTTTTTTGTAAGCGTATTCTGTTATCGGTGTCTATTTTTCTACAGCTGTTGCAACTGTTGTCTCTGCTTTTGCTATTGCTTTTTATTGCATTCAATTTGCAGCGTTTTTAATGCAGCTACTTTGCGATGCGTTGGCGTTTTACAACTCTGACTATGGATGCAGACTCGTTCTCTCTCAGTCGCACGCTCTCGCGCTCTCTTTGTCTCTCGCTCTCTCTCTCCAAAACACGATTACACTTTTGGCATCTGTTTTTTAACAGATGCTGTTGCATATATCGATGCAGATACATACAGAGAAATATGTAGCTACAGATGCAAGTGCAGATACAAATACAAATACAGTTGCAGCTACAGAGACAGATGCAGATACAGATACAGATACAGATACAGATACAGATACAGATAGATCAACAATGCTAACGCCTGATGGCTGGCTTTTTGCCATTGTAGATATTCTATGCACACTTCTCGTATCCGTTGCCAAAACCTATCCCAATTTTATTCGTTTGGCTTATACGTCATCTGTGGGTGTGTGTGTGTGTGTGTGTTTAACTTATATCTGTGATTGCCTAGGCACAGTCCAATAAATTGAAATTAAATCGTTTTGGTTTGTTTTCGTCTTTTTTTTATCTCTTATGTTTGCCGACTGCTGATTATTACCATTGCTGGTGTTGTTGTTGTTGTTGTTGTTACGCATTTAAGGCGCGATTTTTTATAAGGCTGATTGCCAATCGTAAAGTGGCCTTTTTTCATGTATTTTTTTCCTTTACAAAGCACACGCGTCACATTTGTTGTTGTTGTTGTTTTTGTTGTCGTTGCTTTTATGCTGCTTGGGAGTTATCAGCGAATAGCATCGCGCCAACAAGTGAATAAATCAGATGTTCTATAAATAATTGAGTAAAAAATTAAACATCTGTTGAATTTAACTGGAAATTGTTATCGAAATTTAAATACAGAGATTGTAGGGGGAATTTCGCTAATAAAATAGGAACTGAGTTACTGGTTGAGCAATGTGGCAACTTTGATTACGTTTGTAGGAGTGCCTTCGGATATGTACACAAGTACTATAAAAAAATGTGATAACGTTATTCAAGCCTTATCACTTCTTATTCGATTTTAGCTTGTAACGATTTTTGCACACATATTTATTAGCAATCGTTGTATAACTAAATTCTATAAAGACACAGAGATATAGATAGATATTGACAGCTAGATAACTCTAACATAAAGCTATAGTAAAATTACTTTGATATCAATTGGTTCCCATTCCACAAAGGTATGCAATCTTCGTTGTGCCAAAGTTAGTTTTTATTTGAAGTTATTTTGCTTCGATTGTCTCAAATCTCCCAGTATCTTAAAGTAAGCCCGACTCACAAAGCTGATTCGGCCCTCACATTGTCTCAGTTTCTCCCTTTCTCCCTTTCTCCATTTCTCAGTTTCTCAGTCTGCTCAGTCGAGGTCATTGTTTAGCATATCTGGATTGGTGACGTCGTATTGTATATATTTGGTGGCCATTTCAAAAGTGTTGGCTCGTCTCGGCTTTTGTGCTTTTGTTGCTGTTCGATATCAATTTTGTTGTACGCGTCGCTTTGGTTTGCTTTGAGTTTCAGCATTTTTTATGGCCTTTGCATTTGAATATGTTTTCCATATATTTGGTGTGCTTTTTTGCTTTTGTGCGTCTCAAAAAACAATATTTCTGGCGCACTGGAGGTGTGAGAAACGGGGATTCCATGTGCTACTCTTATTGCTATTGTTGTTTTTGTTGGCGCTGCTGCTGCGTTTTATTTATTTATTTATGCGCATAAATTAAATTGAATGTTAGTGTTCCCAAAATGAATAAAAATTTCGCAATTCATTTGAATTTCCCAGCTGCAAATAAGCAGTTTTGGCGAATAAAATACGTTATTGATAGCCATTTCATCAGCAGGCAATCGTTTTTCGTTGCTTTTCTATTGTTGTTGCAAGAAATTCCCGTGGCATTGTTAATAAGTTTACATACTTTTGGGCTCATTGTTAAAAGCTTTCCCAGCAAGTGGCCAGCACTTCTGTGGCAATTTAAGCTGATTTCAAATATTGAAAAAATGTTTAAAAATTATTGTAGATGTTGAACTAATTTTTAATAATAAGAAAACTGAAATGTATTTATTTTGTTCCCTTCTATTATGTATGCAAAATCTCTTGGCGGACAATCATAAAATTATTTAGAAAAACAATAAAAAGTTGGCTTTATTTTAAAACACATATGTATCAACATTTTAATTGAATTGTGGAAGTTTTCTGACTTAACCTGGTTCAATTGAAAGTGATTAATGGTTCTATCGGAGCTCCAAAGTGGAGGTGTTTAGGCTTCTTCTGGCGATAAAGTTGTCTAATAGATTTACGAGCAGGCTGTTTTTGGGTTGGTCACAGAGCTGTCAAATTAGTTGAAGTCATTGGCGATGGATGTCTGGGAGTGACACCACATTCCTAAAGTATTTCCTGATTTGCGTTAAACAGGTGAGCTTTATTGATTGCCCTGAGGAACATCACGTTTTAGGACGTTTGTGTCCCAGATCTGAATGTCATATATTCCAACTGTATTGAGGATGATCTTAATAGAATTTTACTGACTCCGTTCATTTTGATCTTCTAGTTTTTTGTAGAAGAAATAACCCCCTAATAGCATGTGTATCTGCTAAGTTTGGTGTGGGCAAGAACTCAACTTTCGACCAAGTATTATTATGACAACTAAACCACCAAACTTAAACCAATTTTGAAGCAAAAGTTCTGAACTTAAATTTCTTCAAGAGCGTTAAAGAATTTATTTACTTTAATATATTGAAATTTGGATTTTGACTTATTTAAGCTTATAGCGCCTTGAGAAAAGTTTGCGGGAAAAAAGTTGTTTTCCGTTACACAAAATGATAAACATTAAAAATTAATAAATAAAAGACAATTTAAAGTTTGGGTTCGCATTTCAGAAAAATGTGTTCAACTGACAGCAGCACGCGCCAAGATCCCCATCCCCCCTCAGTCCATCCATCGACCTTACTTGTCCGTAAAAAGTTTGTAATGAAACCTGCTGGCATAAGCATGAGTATATACGACATGTATATACACTGCTTTCCATAAAATACCCAGAAATAACCAAAAAAAAAATCCACCGCCCGCGTTTTCTGGCCAACTTGTCAAAAAAGTTTTGCGCAAGTTTGGCAACATTTCTGCTGGCTCTGGCAACGTATGCCTTATTAAATTAAGCGATTGCCAGCTTGTTATAGAGTGGGCAGATAAAGAGAAGGATAGGGCGAGAGAGAGAGATAGAGAGAGAGAGCGACTGGGGGTTACTGGGGGGTAACAGTTGGCCAACTGTTGCGCAAATCTAGTTGTGGAATCGTTTTCCACTTTGCCTCATTTGAATTTGGCGCATTTTGTAATTAGGCATTTGCCTTTGTTTGCTGCGGGAAATGTTGCGGAAAATGTGACATGAAAGTGACACGCCCTGAAAATTGAGATGGAAATGCCTGGAGAGCCTGAAGAGAACACAAAACGACAATCGATAGTCACAGATTTTGTGAAAATGCGCGTTAAGCGCATAAATCAACAAAATGACAGCTAAACACATGCTGTATGGCTATGAGGCAATGGTTGGAAAGGGGATGGGGAAGGTATTGCTATTAGTTACACGTCTGCCCACTTGAGCGGCCACGCCCACTTTGGCACTAACAATGCCGGGCCGCTACGCAAACAATGGACGCAAGTGTCTCGGCTTCAATGTTTGCGTGTTTGGCCAGGATGCCAGCCAGATGAGGTCGAGGATGAGGATGAGGATGAGCCATCCTGTGATGGCTGTCGCCACACTGCACATGACAGTCACAAACTCACCCATTGAACGACCAAGGGGGGGTGGATTAGATGGGTTAGTTTTGTGACATGGGCTGGCAATGAGCAAGATCAAGAGTTTGTCGCTGTTCGAGAGCTGCAGAGTTGGCTAAGAACAATGGACCGGGTTGAGTTAGGATTAAAAGTGGGTTGTACACAGTGGGTGGCTGGGGAAAGGGTGGTGCTAGCAACAACAATTGAACTATGGGCAGCTGCTTTGTGAGCGACACTTTTGACTTATGTGTGACAGCTGCTGGCTGGCTGGGCTCGGCTAATGGCGAACTTCTCACAAATGAGCTGCTGCTGGCGAGTCCTTCATTTCAGAATATATATAAAGAGGCAGGGAGAGAGAGAGAGGGCAACCAGATTGTCAATCCCATCTACAGAAGCTGCCTTGATGAAGAGTCTAAGAGAAATCGATTCGAACAAAAAGGCGCCATCGCCGAACCTACCTTAACCAGATGGAAGTTATTGTTGCATAGATTCAATGTGAACAGTTCTAATCCAGAGCTGTTCTTTAAAATAAATGTTTAACTTAACTAAGACTTTTAAACAAAAACATAACTCAAGTATAATAAAAGAAACTGACTAATATTGGTAGTTATGGTAGTTAAAATAATTAAGTTGGCCAAATTCATATAATAGAAGTGAGGAAAATATGTTGCCCGTTGTCGGATTAGATGCAATAGAGAAACTTGATCTGCTCAACAAATTGCTATACAGAAATATACCCTCCTCTCTCTCTCTTTATCTCTCTCTCTCTCTCTCCCTCTCTCCCAGTCAGGCTGAAATGCCAATTTAAATGCAAAGTTCGCATTATACTTGAATTATTTGCAGCCCAAAAGGTAAAAGTCACAAGTCACACGAGAAAAAGGCAAAAGGACCAAAAACGAAAATGTCCCCAAAAATTAAGTGAAATTATTTGCAAAATTTTACATTTCACATTTGTAATGGCCAAACGTGAGTTGTTGTTGTTGTTGTTGTTGTCAGGTCCATATGCCCAGCGGGCACTTAATGCGAGCTTAGGGCTGGGTTCTCTTCTTCTTTTTTCTCCTTGTGTCCTGCCCTTTGAATGATTCAACACGTGGCAGCGTGGCACCATCAACTTTGTGATGTGAACCGCAGCTTCAACTAATTTACACGCAAAACAGCTGCTGACTTGTGGCATGTAATTAAAAGGAAATTGTAACGCGTGCCAGGATGATGAGGATAACACTGACGCTGCCGACGAGGACGAGATGAGAACGTGGCATACGACAAATACCATTTAATAAAAAAACAATTAAGCAGGCTTAAGTCTTCAGAGAGAGAAAGCGAGAGAGGGGTAGAGCTTGGGTGTTACCCAGTTCCCAAGTCAACAACCTGTCCTAAATTATACTCCTTGTAGACATTAACAAAAACTCAAAATTGTTGCGAACGGAAATCGAATTAACTTCTGTGTGAAATTGCTGCACTTGATTTATATTATGTCAAGATACAATTTTCATAAAAAAAATCTGAAAACATTTGGAGCAGGATGTCAAACCAGAAACACAGATTTGCAGATTTAAATTTAGTAGCAGAAGCGAAATTTAACCTATATTTTTAAGGATCAATTTGTTGGTAGCGATAATACAAAGCGTTATAAATCGTTCTCCTGATTGAAGAACGGAAATGGAATTAATTTCTGCCTTGAATATTTAAATTTGGGGGAAATTGCTGCAGTTAGGGAAAAATGTGGCAATCGGAAATCGAATGTTGGGAATCGTTTGGAGCAGAGTGTCAGGCTGGTAACGGAACTCGAACCGCAGCTTTCACGATTAAAATGACAAACCGGATACGAAATTTAATAAAGAATGGACCAATTACTGAAGTCGATATTCTGAGTTCATATTATCGCAAAGAATATCGAAATAAAATTATAATCAATTCATATGCTTTGCCGGAACCGGATCGAAATACGTTTCGCTTCATCCTGTCTCAGCTAAATAAAACAAATGCAATCTGCATTTCCCACGAGGAAATTTAAAGTCTATACCCTTACAATTAGAAGTACAGGGTATAAACGGTGAAAATCATCCAAATGGGAAACGGCGTGCGCCAAAATGCAGAATGACGAGCGCAAGAGGAAGGGGGCGTGTCTTTCAAAATAGATGGCACATTTCGCATCTTATGGCATCACGTATACGCCGCATTGGTCTTCAGATTAGATGAGCTGCCACGCGCAGCGTTTTGTTGCTGCTTTCTTTATTTGTGTGTTTTATGTTCAGCTGCGTTTGTTTAATTAAAAGTTGTACACACTCGGACTAAATCAATTGCACATCACTTCAGCTGCAGGGCTCCGAGTGGCAATTGCAAAATATTCCCCAAGCTGGGGCCAAAAAAGTTTCAATGGCTTTTAATTACGAAGCAAACAAAAAGCTGCAGGCGAGTTGCAAGCATTGAAGGCGATTCTGCAACGTCCACAAAATAAATGCGAAATGCGAAATGTGGGGGGCGTTACGGTTTCAATGTGGATTAAAAGTGGGTGTGGCCACATATAATACAATGAATGTAAGTGTGCGTGTGTCTGTGTGTGTGTGTGTGTGTGTGTGTGCGCGTGTGTTTGTGCGTGAATGACTATTTGTGGTTCTTTTGAAAGTGTCGGCATTAAGCTGATGAGCTCCGAGGCAATTGATTGACTTAAGCATAAACTCGCGAGCTTTTATAAAGTGGATGTAAATTTAAGTTATTAAATGTATAAATGATGTAGTAGCTGTATAAAAGCAGAATGTAAATTATTATAAATATTTTTATTACTATTAGTCGGGTATTTATTTGTATCTGACTTGTTTTTGAGCAGTTGCTATCATTTATTGCAGTAGGTATATAAATGGTATTTAAAAATACTACAACTGATTTATTTTTTGGTAAATTATATAAATTAAATTAGCAATATTACTACTACGAGTATGGTTGTAGATTTATAAATAACCCTTAAACTACTACTAATGGTTTCTTTTTGTACGTATCACAGTTACTACTTTTGAACTACAACACTACCTACTTTTTATTGTAGTCGATTTATAACAAGAGTTTAATTAGTTCTATGAACTACTTTAATTAACAATATTTGAAGTGTTCTTATATTTTGTAAGTAGTTCAGCAAAACTGCTTTGAATTTGTCGATGACCTTATTTCCTAGCTGACGTTATTATAATTTGCATTAAACTGTGATGTTTGATGTCGATAAAATACATTATTGATATTATCATCAGCAGTATAAACGATATTGCCAGGTTTATCTCTCTGTCTGTCCGTTGCTATATAGACCTCAATCGTTCGAAATGCTTAATATTCTTTTCATTGACTAAGTTACATAAAGACTCTTAAGTTACACGTGTTATTTGAACAATATTCAATAAAAATCATGCTTTCATAGCAACCATTGATCGGCTTTGTAAATTTATATTAAAGTCCAAGAGTCGGCAAATTGACTCCATTCTGCAAGGATATTTCAACTCTGCCTTGCCTCAAATTGTTGTTCATTCTGCCACCTCATAACTCTTGGACTAAATTGATTCCATTTAAGACTCGCTTTAAGTTGCACGCTGCATGGCTGACTATAGCTATTAAAGTAAAAACACGGGTTAACTTAATACCTTTAGAAATGTTGCAGCACACCAGCTTGGGGCAAGTCTGAGACGAAGCAATCGATGCTGCTGCTGCTGCTGCAGCAGCTGTTATGTAACTTAAGTGAGAGATGAGGGAGCAAAAGGAAAGCAGAGAAAAGCATGTCGATGCAGGACAAACCCCAAAGCAAAAAATGCCAGTTTCGTAATGAGAAATTGAGCTAAGTGGCAGTTTACATTTCGATGGCAAATAGAATCATTAATTCGAAGTTGAGTGCAAGTTAATTACACCTTTAATTGTGTGCGAACGTAGTGTCTGGTCCATCTGGTCACACTAATCCAATCATTTCCGACTCAACGCCAATGTCAGACCATATTTTGGTCTAGTCATGTGCGTTAATTATGCTGCCCAGATGTGAGTGTTTAAGTGAGTGTGTGTGAATACATTGCTTGCGGCATTCAATTGCGAATGTTCCACAAAGGCGACCAGAAAAATGCCAGGTAGAAAACAACAACAAAATAAAGGACAACAAGTTGGGAAAGGGAGTAAAAGATATTCTAGCCATAAACAAAAATGGCAAAGTTTTTGCAGCTGCTGGCGGCGATATCAAAATAAATACAAACATTTTTCGAAAGCGCGCAATAAAAATAACAACGGAGCGGGAATGGGAATGAGAACAGGAGCGGAACTGGAACGAAAAAGCTAAAGAAAAAGTAAAAAAAATAAGGAAAAGTCAAGCAAACAACAGCCCGAAAGTATGCAGCACAAAAGGCGTTCATTGTTCTTAGACTAGGCGATTTAACTTTTTGAGGCTTTTCTTTTTTATCAGATTCACACGGCAGCCGCAATCATGATGTGGGTGTATATTTATATATGTGTGTGTGAGTGCTTGTGGCAAATATTGTGATAAAGATAATCCTTACAGAAAAACATGGTATCTTGACGGCTCGCAGACATAGCAGAGCGAGAAGTACTTAAAGCAAATAGTTTTAATATTTTATATGATAGCCTGAATTATGGAATTCTTCACAAATTTCACACGTCAGCAGCTATGTGTGTATAAAGTGCAGAAGATAAGTAAGAATGCAGTAGTCGCGAAAGCTCAACTAACAAATCAGCTTTTCAATACAAATTCAGCTTGCGGATAGAAGTAGATTCTTCTTTTTCGCTGTGGCACCGAGCTGCAGCTTAAAGGCTATGTAAAAAGCGGTACAAAGGAGAGAACAATGATAAAGAGAAAAGACAAAAGGGAATTCGTGAAAGCACTCGAGCGAAAAGTGTGAAGCGGCCAAAAGCTGCTTGACTCCACTCCATACTGTGTGGCATGTGGCAGTCTAAGTCTTGTTTGCATGCTTCTCTCTCTCTCTCTCTGTCTCTCGCTTTGTCTGTCTTGATTTCCTTTTACAATTTTCCAGCTGTCATTTCCGGCTTTCATTCGCTTCGTTTTGTTTCTTGCCGGGGTCGAAGTTTAAGCGCCGCAAATTAAGCGCAAAAAACGAATACAAAATGGCCTAAAGCGTCGCCGTTTAAGATAAACAAAAAATCCAAGCAACCAAAATAAAGAAAATACAAAAATGAAAATTCAGAAAATGGACAAAACAAGTAATTAAGTACCTATCCCGCCCAACCAATGCGAAATATATGCAAAATGAGAATTATAAAATGTTCTTCCTATCGCCGATTTGCTTTTCGCTGTATTATTTATTTTTTTTTTGTATAATATACCTGGGCGAACTCATTGTAATTATGGCTTATTTCTTTTGGTTAGCAGGGTAAGGTGGGTGGGTGGGCGGGCGGGTGCGGGGGCGAGGATGCAAGAGGCTTGCTGCTGCCTGTTGCTTTTTTACTTCAGGCTGTCAATGGCCAAGTGTTGTTCTCGTTGGGCCACTTTTGTTTGGCTTGCGTGTTTTTGGCCGCTTTAACTGTGACTGAGTTTGGCACATCGTTACCTGAGTGTACTGCTTGTGTGTGTGTATGTGTGTGTATGTGTTAGCTGTGCCACATACTGTTTGGCGTGCCACGCATTCAAATCAATATCAAACAAGCATGACCAAAAATAACACACAAAGCTTTCTTTCACTTGCCAAGAGAAATCAGTAATTTCTTCAGAGTGTTTTCTTGTTTCTCACAATATTTTGACAGTCGAAGTCTTTCAATTTGTGAGACCTGTTCTTAATTTATTTGGAGGAAGAGTGCTTGGAAATTCTTTACAATTCAACATAGTAATTAACATAAATAAAATACAAATCAGCTCAATTTCCTTCCATGCTTTGAGTGTTATGTTATTTTAATTCTTATAAATATTTTACCAACTATTGATTTACAACTACATACATGATAGTTTATTGTTAGTGCTTAAGTTCCGTTCAGGTAGCCCAATAACAGAACTGATTCCCTTAACCAAAACTTAGCGATTCACATTCTGAACATTTATTAAAAATCATTAACCTGTGCTGATATTAGTGTAAATGAAAACGGCGTAGCTGTATTTGATATATATATATATAAACATATACCAGAATCAAACTTACCCAATTTGCGTATTATATTGCTTCATGAAATAAGAAAATAAATTAATTAAACAAAAATTAATCTAAGATTCCCATAGGAACCATCGGTTGAAGAATAAGTCTCGTAGGAACAATGACTTATCCAGATCAAACTCATTTATGTACCTACTGGACTTATTTTAAAATAATAATATATAATAAATAATAATAATAATAATAATAAAATATTAATTAAAATAATTTGCACACGAAACTTAGAGAGCTTTTCTTATCATCGTCATCAATTGGCATTGCCATATTGCAAACAACATATCACTTTAATAATTTATTCATGTTGGCAACTCAGCATTTTTGAACTCCCAAATAGCTTCTACGTTTGCTTTGTATTCTTCAGTTTGCCCATATCACATTACGCTTTGTTCCAAATTGCGCATTTGTATATGCGATTAATATTTATAATCGCTCCCTCTCTCTTCCTCTGCACCTCCCTCTCTCTCTCTCTCTATGTCTCCGTGAGTGTGTCAACCCTCCATGCCCCAGTTGACTTCTGTATCGAGTGTAAGCTAACATAAAATCAATAAAGTCGTTTTAGAGCTCATTGAATCGTTAAAGGACAAAATCGAACCAATGACTTATAAATACTCATACACACACCCAAACCCACACCCACACACACAAACACACACCAACATACAGCTGGCAAAAGCCTAAATTAAATTTAGAAATGGAACTGCATTAAAAATACATATTGTGCCACGAAATGTTGCTGTGCTCATTTCAAAAATATTTTGATAGCCCCAAGGCAAAGTAATCCCAAGCTCCATGTTATACAAATATTTAATTATATATGTATATACATACATATATTTGTATCAATATTGGTCTAACCTCAGTTGAGCTGCGACTTTTGATGGATTTGCCTCTAATTATGCTTAATTAAAGCTATTAATTTATGTCCTCAATCTGCTTTAATCAATCACCAAACTTTCCTTCTTACATAGGACCATAGTGTTTGTATGTGTGTGTGTCTGGTTCGACAAGTGTGTGTGCGTGTGTGGATTACAGGCGGGATAACTAAGTAGTTCGCAGCTGAGAGATATGAGCCAGTTACCACAAGTAACAAGCTTCCCCTCTGGCTAATGGACTGGAGTTAACAGCAACTAAAGCTTACAGTGAAATCCAGATAAAGGAATGTGGAAGAAGAGGCAGCCGAGATGGGGGAGGGGTAAGAGCCATAAGAACATTAGGCGTGCCATTTTGTCTGACTGATATATATTAAATGTGTTGATGGCAGCAGCACTGCGAGAATTTTGCAAGTAAAATTCAACTACAGCAACAACACTGAGAGAAATTGACAGAAAGAAGCTGCGACCTATAGTGAAAAGTTTAAAGTTTTACGCTGGGAAAATATATATTTTTACACCCTTTAGGCAATTGTTATGCATTTCCATATTTAAACTACGATTTAATACAATATGTTTTATATTTTTCGTTTCTCTTAACCTGAACACTTAAGGACTTCAGCTTATAGTGTATTTACGCTTTATGTTAAGGCTTTTAAGCCATAGCGATTTCGTCACTTTGATTTTTCTTTGCTAAATTTGTAGCATTTTCAGTTTGTTTAGTTCAAACCTTGATAATTACGCCATTGATAGCTGCTAACGGTAGTAGATATTGTTGCTGATATGTAAGCATATATATTTTAGGGAGCAATACAAAGACTGAGACAGAGAGAGAGAGAGACAGAGAGTGAGAGAGACAGAGAGAGGGAGAAAGAGAGTTGCTTGGACTCAATGTCAGTTTTATGATGCGTCGTAAATTCCGTAACATCAAAGTATTCCCCATATGCCGCTCACATGATGCTTACACACTTGTTCTTCTTTTTTTCCATCTTTTTCTTCGTCTTCTTTCCTGCTCTCTTCTCTCTTCACCTCATTATCCAGTCATTCGCATTCATGCATCACTCAGCTCGCTAACTCACTTTTCGTGCAGGCAGCATTCGCATTCTGTCCGCCTGTCCGTTTGTCTGCATGTTGCCTTCTGGGCGCATCCTTGACAACATTTGCACGCACATTGTCATTGTTTATTATGCCAATTTCACATGGGTAGGCGCAAATGTGAGGAGATGGGGAAGAAGAGGGAGATAGGAGAGAGGGGTGCACTCACAACACAGCACAAGTGGGACTCAAATCCAGCAAACATTGGCAGAATTGAACAGAACCGAAAATACGAAAATGATTTTATTTTTGGGTTTGTACTGGATATGCTCTCTCTATCTCTTTCCCTCGCTCTCTCTCTTTCTCTCTCTCTCTCTCTCTCTCTCTATCTATCTATCTACTTCTGTGTTTCAAAACATACTCAAATACAGAAGAGTTGCAGAAAGTATCCAACTAGAAGTTACTTAGTTTGACTGTTATTATTCTTTATCTATCTCTATTATTCCTTATTTATCTCTCTCCCTTCTATTTCGCCATTTCTCTCTTTCTCTTCCAATCTTCTTGTTTACCTTAAGCCAATTTAAATTGAAATACTGAAGAGAACAAGAAAGTATTCGACTAAAACTCCTCAGAAATCATGCTAAAATCCTAACCAAAAGCACAATTTAAAGACCCCGCTCGCATCCAACTAATGCTTTACAGGGTATACAAGGCCAAAATGAAATACAAAGACGCAACTTGTTGTTGTCTGAAATTGGCAGCAGTGATAACCAAATGTTGCATGAAAAGCCTGCGAGCACAAAAATCCAAAAATCCAAAAATGCAAATTCAAACGAATACGAATATGAAACCCAGTCTGTGAATTTGTGTTGAATAATTTCGCATACAAATTTTACTTTATGGCATTATCTGCTGGAAGCAGTGAGTTTAGCGAGCTGACTGCTCTCCCTCTCTCTCTCTCTCTATCTCTTTCTGTCTGTGATTTGGCCAAGATTTATGTTTGAAAATCAATGCAATGTCAGTAGCTGTCTCTCTCGCACACATTGCCAGTTGAAATTATGGTGTATTTGGAAAAGTTGTTCATGGAGAAGTTGAATTGAAAGCGGTTTCAGTTTCATTGATGTGCCTGCATTTTGTGCTCGGTTTTTACTCTGGGTAAAGTTGCTCGCCGCATAAATCAAATTTACTTTTGCTATTTGCCAAGCTGCCAACGACAACAAAGCAAAGTTTTTGCTCACATTCAGGTTTACGATTGAATAAATATTAAAGAACAACAACAGTCACAGCTCAAACAAAATGTCAAAAAAGAAAAGGAAAGCTAAACACAACAACAACAACAACAGAAACAGAAACAGCAAGAGCAACTGCAACTGCAACAGCAACAAGAACAACTCGCGCAACACGTGCTGTAAACGCATGCAACATGCAAATCGCTTGTTTAAGGATCTTAAGTGCACAACTGCTTATAGAAATTCAACTGGAAGGCAGAGGGGTTAAATAGGTTTGGGGATGGAAACTGGCAGGACAGGTTTCTTTCATGTGGCATGCAACCATTTGCTAATTACAAATGGGGCAAACTTAACAGACAACTTCTGGATACTCTATCAGAAGAAATAAATTCAGCTCGCTTATAATAGATCTTAGTGAAATGTATACATGTGATCAATAATATATATATTATATATCAATTGAATGGGTATATCTTTACAAATGTGTTTTATTTAGAAATTTAGAAATCGATTTGTATCGATTTTCGCAGAAACAAGCGCAGCTATCGCCAAAATCTGCCCATGATGTATGATTACTTATATACATAATTTAAAGTCAATAACTCTTAAATACTTCGAAATTACCTTACACAGACCGATATAGCTAAATCGAGTTGGCTAACTCAAGCTGGGGACATCATTCATAGTACAGTTAGTTGGTAAGTGTATTTTGCTTGAGTGGCAGGCAGGTAAGAAGATGTCAGTACATTCGATAAGATAAATGAAAGTGTTGCACAAGTGTCAGTGAGGTCTTTTCTAAGGAGGCTTGAGTGTGCCACACACACACACATATCTGTATGTGCTTGAGTGTGTGAGTGTGTGTTTGTTGAGTATCATTTATAATGAACACAGTGAGGCCAGCTGCAAAACTTAAGAAGTGCTCTTCGTCGAGCAGCAATCAACGAAATATTTGATTAAGATGAATACTGAATAGAGAAAGACATAGACAAAGAGAGAGATAGAGAAAGAGAGAGAGAGTGAGTGGGGGGGGGGGGGGAATGTGAGCTTACCTGTTAGCTAATTGAGCAACACCGGACACTGCAAATGACGAATCGATGTGCCTCGAGTGACCCACAAAAACATGGAATTTCAATTAGAGCTAGTTCGGTTGGTCGCACGATGCGAATGCGCAATATGCAGTTTAGCTGAATTTAAGCAGAGTTTTCTTTAAAAAAAAATCGAAAATTGAAGATAAAGTCTGATATTTTTCCCCGCGCATTTTTAATTTCCGTTGATGAAAAGTTGGTTGGTTGAAAATAGTATCTGCAACTGGCAGCTTCGGTTATCGACGATACTTGGCATCTGTTTACGTTGTCTCATTGCAACTGAAATGATGTCTGCTAACGATGTGAAGCCTCATTGACTATATATATTTCCAACTCTATTTGTATATCACAAGCCTTGTGAATTCCGTTGCAATGTTTTAATCAAATTTACATTAATGACGAGTGGCGCTGCAGATATTTGCAACTGCAGCTTAACGAATATGCATCTTATATAAATGCAGTCAGATAACATTTGGTAAGAGCTCTCGACTTTTACATACTCACTCACCATAAATCCCATTCATTAATATGATATTAAGCTGAAACTGAAAAGTCAGCGTTTGACACAATCCAAAATCAGCGTATATGTGATGACATATCAAGTTCAATTGGTGGGTTCAATGGCAATTTGCAAAATGAGTAAACTCCTCCTTAGGTCAATCATCTAACAGAGTTTCTCTTTCTGTTGTCTATTTTCTTTTCACATTTTCCATTTTCTATTTGTCCATTGTGCTTTCTTTTTGGCCTCAGTTGTAAGTTTATCGATTGCCGGTTTGTGTCAAGTCCATTCAACCAGCTGGCAAAAGCAGTCGCGCCCCATTTTTACACTTTGCTGACTTTAAGTGCTGCCCCCTGCCACGCCCCTCCACCCCTCAGCTCTGAGAAGTAGTCTCAGCGTAATTGCAGCGGAGGTTTCCATATGATTATTATGACTAAAAGTGTTGGCCTGCACAGCAAAATTGGCTGCCGAGCAATCAAAATTCTCAGAAACATTTGTGGAATATATAAAAATATATACACATGTACAGTTTGTCAAAAAAGAGCTTGGACACTGGAAAAAACTTCTGTACAGTCAAGAGAATTTATAACTTAACAGACATATACACTTGAAGAAAACTCAGCTTTTTATTATTATTATTATTATTCTGAGGAATGCTTTGATCTTGTAAATCCATAACAATTTAAAATGTAGAAAGTTCTCTTTATTTTTCTGCCCTTCGCCTTATGTTTAATTTTGCTCAGTGCATTTTGATTTTTGCTTTTGACAGAGTTTTACTTTTATTTGGCCATTCGAGCGCTTGATTTAAATTTACGATTGCCGCGTGTGTGTGTTTGTATATGTATGTATGAGCTGCCTGTGAGAATTGATTATAGCACATAATTACGCATGCTGCGCAGACGAGCAATAAAATATTACAAGCTCTCTTTTGAGTTCCTTCATCCTCCTCCGCACTTGCCTTGGAGCCTGATTAATCGCCACCCATTGCCAATGGCGTCTGTGCTTGTGTGAGTGTGTGTGATCATAGAGCAGAGCAGCAATAATTGGCACGTTCTTATCAATTAACGTTTTCATGCATATGCCGTTGCCTCAATTCAATGTTAATAATGCAAATCATAAATTTACTAGTTGTCAACATATCTCTCTTTCGCTCGCAGCTATTAAGAGCTATGCTGGGCTTGACTCAGAGAGAGGACATATTACAAGCATACATACACATACATACATAACTGCTCTTTCACACAAGAGAGAGGATAGAGAAATCAACAAAAGTGTGCGAGGTTGATTAAGTGAAATGCAATTTAAGCTGCCGATAAATTTATGTAATGTGAAGGAAAGTGATCTCGTATTGCTGCGCTTTAAGAGAAACTTAAGAGCATTAAAATGCTGCCATTGCACAACTATCTTATTTATTTTCATATTTTATTTTTTTGATCTCTCGTTTAATATTTTAACTTGAAGACCATGTTTATAAGGTATTTTAGGTGTCGACTCTGTGAGATTAATTTTCTATTTTTTGCTCTTTTGTTTGTGTGCTGCTTGTTCCCCTTTGAGCCTCGTGGCAAATCCTTAATGATTAATTTATGTGCGCTTGCTCATTGAAAACAATTTTGCGTTTCCGAAGACGCGAAGAGAGCGAAAAAGTGACAGGGAGAGGGAAGAGAGAGCGGGACCTTAAGAAATCTGTAATTTTCATTTAGCAGTGCGCATTTTTAATTGCCTTTTGATGCTCTTTTGCTCGACTTTGCTCTGCTTTTGCCTTATGAATACACTCAAAAAACAATTTTATCACCAGTTTCAGAATCTTAGAAAAAATGTTATCTAAACATTATATCTTGCACTTATACTTTTAGAAATGATTTTTTTCCCTAAAAATATAAATGATGATTTTTTTCTGAGTGTAGCAGGTGGAGAACTTTCGCCTTACCCCTCCGGCAGTCCCACGTGAGTTGCCCGTCCGTCTGTACGTTCGCGTGTCCATTCGTCTGTTCGTCTGTTCGTCTGGGCCTCGAAGTTGTCAAACTTCAGCTGAATTCTGAGAAAGCATTTTCTCCTGTAAAATGCCAACAGCAAAAGCAAAAACAAACACAAAAAACTTTCACTGAGGTCAGCACAAAAACAGTCCATCCCAAAAGTAATTAACAAATGTAGCATACACACACACACACACACACACACACACACCACACGCACACACTTAACCATTGGGGATGGATGCTGAGTTCTCCATCGATAGATGTTGTTGGGGGTTGCGGATCTAGGGGGGTTGTGGCACAGCGGGGCGTGTAATTAATGTGGCCATTTAAATGTCAGAGCATCGTTAAAGGCTTCGCTTTGCCACACAGCCTACCCAACATTGCCTCTGGGCTAAAGCAGCCTACGCATACATGTAAGCATATACTTGAACATCCGCAGGCGTATTGCCTCAGCTTTCTATTACTATTATTACTATTATTTCTACTCTCGAATCTTTAAATTTTGTGCGGATTAACATTTCTCATTTGCTATTTGTATTTAAGCATATAAATTTTCCAAAACTCTGGCATAGACTTCATCATTGTTTAACCTTATCAAAAAAAGCGCAATTATCGAGAGGAACCTTTTTGTAGTGTAAAAATATAGATTGAATCAGCATTTAAAATTATTGTATTAAAAGAATTGCAAATTCTTTAAAGATTTTTTCCACGATTTCCGCTTTAAATATTGCACAACATCATAAATGTGACGTTATTAATGATATCTGCTCTAAATTCTTTGAAATTTGCTTATTAAATTCATAAAATCGCAGCAGGCTAAAAGATGGAACAGGACGAACCATTCATCATCCTTTAGTCAGTCACTTGTTCACTTTTAGACAGGGTGGCTAAAATCAGAGCCAACTTGTCTCTTACCTTCTCTTGCCAGTTATCGGTATTATTCCGAAGAGTCATGCAACTCCTGCAAAATGTGCACAACTGATTTTCATTTCTTTTCTTGGATTTATTTATTTTATTCAATATTGATTTTCATTTGCCGCTCACTAAAAATTCGTTGTGAGCCTTGGCAAGTCTCCCGAACACTTTGCTCAGCTCCATTCCTATATTTATGCCCAAATTATGTGAGGCAGTTATCAGGAAAAGAAAATATGAAAGACAGAAATTGGTTGGAGGTTAGAGCCAAAAATGCTTCAAATGATTCATATCGATATCGACAGGCTTTGCCACACTGAGAAAAAATCGCAAGAGATTATAGAATTCTTATTTAAAATGTCAAAATTGAAAATCGAATTTTTCTACAAATTACTGGTTGCATTTCAACTCTTTAACAATTTTATTTTCCTTTGTTAAAGAAAATATTTTTTAAAAATTAGAAAATTGGTTTTTAGAAATAGGTTTTTTTATGAGTGTGTCAGTTGCAGAATTTTCTTGGCTTTTCTTGACCTGTCACACACACATACATGCGATAGTCATTCAGTGGAGGACTCCCCGTC
This sequence comes from Drosophila kambysellisi, assembly GCA_035042185.1. Taxonomy (NCBI): domain Eukaryota; kingdom Metazoa; phylum Arthropoda; class Insecta; order Diptera; family Drosophilidae; genus Drosophila; species Drosophila kambysellisi. The sequence continues at coordinate 2,927,017 of JAWNLS010000026.1, forward strand.
GCTGTTGGTTATGATTTCGTTTATCGATTTAATCTGGTGCACTCCTTGTGGCATGCCTCATGCCTAAAGCGGAAGCACTTAAATTCCTGCGGTGTTTCCGTTAGACAACAGCTGCACCACAACACCACACCAACGAGCACGTGCTGCTGTGTGTGTTGGGCTTAAGCAGCTGCCAGGCATCAAATGCGATAACTGGACATGGGACATTCAACATCCTGTCCAGGGTATCCCACAAAAAAAAAAACCACAAGTAGTGCTGGCATTGTTGTCCCCGCTGTTCCTGTTTCTGCTGCTGCTCCCATTTTCCTTGCACGTGCGGCGATAAAATGTCCAATGCCAATCGCATTTTGTGGCATTTTGTGGCCTGCTTTGTGCCGCCTGCGGTGCCGCTGCAGTTGGCTTTAACCACACTTAAGGGCGAAACTGTGTTGCCTGTTGCCAGTTTTTGCCAGTTTGTGTCAGCTCTGCTCTCGTTTTACACACATTCACATTAGTGTAGCACACAATATTCATATCTATACCCTGTTTTGTTTAATTTTTTTGCTTTTGTGTGTTTGTCAATAGGATTGCATAATTCTTGGCATCAAGTTGTGTTGAGCAGATAATACAATTTTAGAAAAACTAGAATGTTTTGTGTGGTTTGTTAGAAATAATTTATAAGTATACGAACAAATTCATAAAATTAAAAAAGGCTATTTACTACTTTTTAGAAATTTGTTCTTTTATATCAAAAAATGATATACCAAAAATTTAGAATTATATTTTGAAAATATTAAACTGAGCTGTCGTAAATTTTTTTCTGAGTTTAGTAGTGAGTTTTAACAGCTCTCCCTCTCCACAATTAATATAAGCACTAACCATACATACAAACATATTTAAATGACTTTCATGTACATTTTTTAAACATCATACGATAATGATTGTAGGGTACATCTTAGTCGCCTACTCCCTGAAACTCAAACAAACCACTGTGTTGTTTTTTTGCACTCATGTGTGAGTTGAATTTTTTCAGCTTCCTTTCGTTTGTTGCTCGAAGCTTTGAAGCGTTTCAGGGTTTCTTTCTTTTTGGGCTCTGGTTATACTATGATACCGAAAGTATAATAGTATATGGGGTTTGTGCAATGTCCGTCATGCTGTCTGTCCGTCTGGATGAACGCAACTTTTTCGGCACCCTTAGAGATAGAGACTTGAAACTTGGAAAATATTCTGAAAGTGTTCCGAATAGATAAGGTGTCAAGATTGGAGTCTTTCTTCCACCAGGGAGCTAAAAAATCGATAAAATCGATATTCGCAAATCGATAAAGCCACATATCTCCCACAATTTTATGGATACAGTCACCAATTTTGGTTGGTAGGTTGCTGACAATATCCTTCAAAGATCAGCAGTGCTGGTAACCTCCACCAAGAATCGGCATATAATTTTTTGAACCACGCCCACAACCGCAGCCCCCAGGAGCTTCGGCTCTAGAAATCTGAAATGCAAATATCTTCCATAATTTGTACGCTAGTCACCAAATTTTTAAAGTATGCTACTGGTAACTCCCCTAAAAGATCGATAAAAATGGGCCACGCCCACACCGCCTACCTAAACGATACACCTGTTGGTGTAAATCGATAAGAACATATATCTCTCGCAATTTGAAAGCCTAAATCACCAAATTTGAAAGGTATATTGCTAGTAACACCCTTCATAAATCTGGAATCTGCACCTATGACGATTTGCGGACTATAATTTTGACTTATGATCCGACCCAAAAATTCCGTTTTCAACTTTAAATGTACGATTGATCTAGAGGCCAAACTATGATTAAAACGCCATTGCTTTTGAAAATGCGTTGAGTTTTGACGAAGTTATGGCATTTTGAAGGTTCATCCTATGACAATATGCCGACCTATGCCCATATGCCCATTTTCGTACTATAATTTTGACTTATGATCCGACCCAAAATCACGTTTTCAACTTTAAATGTACGATTGATCCTGAGGCCAAACTGTGATTAATATGCCATTGCTTTTCTAAATGCGTTGAGTTTTGACGAAGTTATGGCATTTTGAAGGTTCATCCTATGACAATATGCCGACCTATGCCCATATGCCCATTTTCGTACTATAATTTTGACTTATGATCCGACCCAAAATCACGTTTTCAACTTTAAATGTACGATTGATCTAGAGGCCCTCACTTTTGAAAATGCGTTGAGTTTTGACAAAGTTATGGCATTTTGAAGGTTCAACCTATGCCCATACGCCGATTTTCGGACTATAATTTTGACTTATGTTCCGACCCAAAATCACGTTCTCAACTTTAAATGTACTATTGATCTAGAGGCCAAACTTATGATTAAAACGCCCTCACTTTTGAAAATGCGTTGAGTTTTCACGGATTTATGGCATTTTGAAGGTTCGACCTATGCCCATACGCCGATTTGCGGACTATAATTTTGACTTATGTTCCGACCCAAAATCACGTTCTCAACTTTAAATGTACGATTGATCTAGAGGCAAAACTATGATTAAAACGTCCTCACTTTTGAAAATGCGTTGAGTTTTGACAAAGTTATGGCATTTTGAAGGTTCAACCTATGCCCATACGCCGATTTTCGGACTATAATTTTGACTTATGTTCCGACCCAAAATCACGTTCTCAACTTTAAATGTACGATTGATCTGGAGGCCAAACTATGATTAAAACGCCCTCACTTTTGAAAATGCGTTGAGTTTTGACAAAGTTATGGCATTTTGAAGGTTCAACCTATTCCCATACGCCGATTTTCGGACTATAATTTTGACTTATGTTCCGACCCAAAATCACGTTCTCAACTTTAAATTTACGATTGATCTAGAGGCCAAACTATGATTAAAACGCCCTCACTTTTGAAAATGCGTTGAGTTTTGACAAAGTGATGGCATTTTGAAGGTTCGACCTATGCCCATACGCCGATTTTCGGACTATAATTTTGACTTATGTTCCGACCCAAAATCACGTTCTCAACTTTAAATGTACGATTGATCCTGAGGCCAAACTGTGATTAAAACGCCATTGCTTTTCTAAATGCGTTGAGTTTTGACGAACTTATGGCATTTTGAAGGTTCGACAATATGCCGACCTATGCCCATATGCCCATTTTCGTACTATAATTTTGACTTATGTTCCGACCCAAAATCACGTTCTCAACTTTAAATGTACGATTGATCTAGAGGCAAAACTATGATTAAAACGCCATCACTTTTGAAAATGCGTTGAGTTTTCACGGATTTATGGCATTTTGAAGGTTCGACCTTTGTCCATACGCCGATTTGCGGACTATAATTTTGACTTATGTTCCGACCCAAAATCACGTTCTCAACTTTAAATGGACGATTGATCCTGAGGCCAAACTGTGATTAAAACGCCATTGCTTTTGTAAATGCGTTGAGTTTTGACGAAGTTTTGGCATTTTGAAGGTTCGACCTATGCCCATACGCCGATTTTCGGACTATAATTTTGACTTATGTTCCGACCCAAAATCACGTTTTCAACTTTAAATGTACGATTGATCTAGAGGCCAAACTATGATTAAAACGCCCTCACTTTCGAAAATGCGTTGAGTTTTGACAAAGTGATGGCATTTTGAAGGTTCAACCTATGCCCATACGCCGATTTTCGGACTATAATTTTGACTTATGTTCCTACCCAAAATCACGTTCTGAACTTTAAATGTACGATTGATCTAGAGGCAAAACTATGATTAAAACGCCATCACTTTTGAAAATGCGTTGAGTTTTCACGGATTTATGGCATTTTGAAGGTTCAACCTATGCCCATACGCCGATTTTCGGACTATAATTTTGACTTATGTTCCTGCCCAAAATCACGTTTTCAACTTTAAATGTACGATTGATCTAGAGACCAAACTATGATTAAAACGCCCTCACTTTCGAAAATGCGTTGAGTTTTGACAAAGTGATGGCATTTTGAAGGTTCAACCTATGCCCATACGCCGATTTGCGGACTATAATTTTGACTTATGTTCCGACCCAAAATCACGTTCTCAACTTTAAATGGACGATTGATCCTGAGGCCAAACTGTGATTAAAACGCCATTGCTTTTGTAAATGCGTTGAGTTTTGACGAAGTTTTGGCATTTTGAAGGTTCGACCTATGCCCATACGCCGATTTTCGGACTATAATTTTGACTTATGTTCCGACCCAAAATCACGTTCTCAACTTTAAATGTACGATTGATCCTGAGGTCAAACTGTGATTAAAACGCCGTTGCTTTTGTAAATGCGTTGAGTTTTGACAAAGTTATGGCATTTTGAAGGTTCGACCTATGACAATATGCCGTCCTATGCCTATATGCCGATTTTCGGCCTTAAAAAACTTAAATGCGCGTATCTTCCATAATTTGTAAGCTGAGTCAATAAATTTTGAAAGTATGTTTCTGGTATGTCCCCTAAGAGATTGATATAAAATTGGATGGCCACGCCCACAATATAACTATGATCGAACTCCAAAATTGTTTTTAGCCCACGCACTCTTCTTGCCTGCACATAAATTATGGCATTATAGTATTTCGCTGTCGGTTACGTCTGACTGCAACGTTCTCATGTTTTTTAGTTAACGGTAACATTAACGTTAGCAGTTAACGTTAGCCATGTTTAGCTTACGCCTATAGCTAGAGAGAAAGAGATAGAGGAGAGAGAGAGAGACAGGAGAAAGAGAGAGATAGATAGAGAGAAGAAGGCGACACACATAGCGCATTGCTGCAAAGAGAGAAAACTGCCTCAACTTCTCTGATTTGTTTGCTTTTGTGCCCGTTGTTTTCCCCCAACACTGTGTCAGTTTCCTCTGCCCCCTTCATTTAGACCCACTTTCCGCCTGCCTATATGTAGTAGCAGTCATTGGCATTGCCTGTTTCTGCCTTATTTTCATTTAATGTTTTGCAGCTGAGCTGAACTGAACTAAACAGAACTGTTGCTTCTTTCAGGTTTTGTGTCTCTCGCTGTTTCCGCTGACTGCCATTTTTTTGTACGCTCTGAACCCATTTAAAATATGGGTGAGATGGGATGGGTTGACGTTGTGTCAGGATATATGCTAGGGCCATAAGTAGGCAGAATAAATATATTTTCTTGATCAAGATCAATAGTCGAGTGAAGTTAGTTGATGAAGCTGGGCAAAAGTATGTATCAGGCAGAAGAAAGCCTCTACTTCCCCATATGGTATGTATGTATATTTTTAATCTAGATTAACAACCGAGTGGATTTAGCCATGTCCGTCTATCTGTCTGTATAATCAAGCGGAAATCAGAAATTATAAGAGCTAGAGACTTTAAATTTGAAGTGTAAGTACTCGTTTAATTTATTTTTATCGATATCTGTGAGGAGTATCTGCTAGTCGCGCACTCTCTACTTTAACATTCTTACTTGTTTCCGTTTCTTTTTGTCGCTGGCTCTGCTAAACGTTGTTCACACAGTTTTCTCTTTGCTCATTTCCGTTTCCGTTTGCGCGCAGCCTGCAACTGTTCTCCTTCTGCTTCTTCTTATACTGTTACTACTACAACTACAACTACCTCATCTTCTTTTGCTTCCCTGAGAGTAAAACAGTCGAACAGTATTTTCCACAGTTTTCCCCATTTTTTTTAAGGGTTGCCAACTACCTTTTTCATGTGAGGCTTTAGTTAAGTGCAAATTATTATTTATTTTCAAATATCATTATTATTTAATATCTAGCGGTATTTATCGATTGTTTTAAATGTATTTTAACTTTGCCTGTGGCCTTAAAAGTTGTTAAGCACTTTCTACTTATTAAATATGACACCACAACTAAATTTTTTCCGTGTTTGTTCCTGTTTCCAGTCAGAAATCAGAAATTGTGCTTTAAGGGAGACCTCCATTTCCAGCTAAATTTATTGGTAAGAAAAAAAAACACTTTCAATTTGAACTTGACTTTTTGTGCACTTTTCGCTGTGATTTTTGTTGGTCTGCTGTACGTTTTTTATACTTCAATTGTTGCGCTTCTCTCTCGTTTTTGGCTGCCAGGGACACTTGTACACTCACTCACACACACACACACACACGTGCGCCGCAAAAAGGGAAAAAAAGTCTAAACTTTCTATTGCCAAAAAATGAAAAGTTTCTGGCTTTCGTTGCCTGCCGCCTGCGTTTTCCTTTTCAATTGAGCAATTTTCCTATAATGGATAACGAAAAGACGCACAAGAAAAAACCCTCAAGAATGGTTTGGGCGCGGGAGCTTGACTAGCAGATACCCTGGGAACAAGTGTTTATATGTATAATATTTATATACGATTTTCAGCCATATTTCTTACCAGATCTTGCTGAAATTCTTACAAAGAACAAACTTGAAAATAGTGGCTCTTTTGGCTATCGGTAATCAAGACTAGATATATGTACTCTTTGTTGAGTTAACGCTTCCAGCTGCCCATCCATACTTTTATTTCCCACAACTTCATCAGACCCCTTTTAACAATTTTTAATGGGCCATACAAAATGGGCCATAGAAGGAAACAATGAAAACTTTGAGAGCGTTTGTCTCTTATACACAATATATTTTGTGATTCATCCCCGAAGCCTGCAGCTGATGCAGCTCAAGGAGAAGATATTGATGATGATGTTAGTTTAGGATGATGATAATAGTGATATAAATGATGACGGTGATAAGGATGATGCTTATGGAAACGTTTGTTAGTTTTCAATTTAATTTTACACTTTGCTCACAGTTTCTCAGCCTTCTTGGCTTTTCAATTTATGTTGTTTGGCGGCGATTTTGTTGATCAACTTTCTCAAACTGGCTGCTTAAGCGATTATGTTGAGTAAATTGACGATTTTGTTGAATAAAACACTTGCTCAACTTTGATCACGTCTGCAGGAAGTTTGCCTCAGCTGCAACGAAGACAAGGGAAAATATGAATTAATGCATTAAGCTAAAGCTGCATTTGCAACTTTTCAGTTGCAAACTTAAGAAATGGCAATGCTAATTTAAGAGAACACATTTCCCGGCGTGGTAGTATTAGTATTTCTATATATAAATAATTCTCGTTTACCAAGTTTATTAATTATTTAATACAAATCGATTATGGATATCAGTTGCCTTGTGATTAAATATTATATATTGAATACCTGCACATATTAATAAGCAACTGTACAAATTTCATTGAGATTCCCATCTTAAGTATCACAGATTATTTCTCATATTGAAAAATATAATTTCAGCAAAGCACTCTCGCATAGGATAAGCCCAAATCTCCAATTTCAAGAAAGTCTTTATACGCATGCCCAATTTTCATGGCACCTTTTAAAAAAGTAGCTTTCCCCAGCTTCAATGGAATCTCTTTAATCTCTCATATCGCTTATGGCATGCAACCAATATATATTTATTATAATCGTAGCAGCAAAAGTCTCCCAATAAATTTGAAATTTAATGACACTCTTAACAGATTTCGATCTCAACTTTAATCACATTTAGCTGGTGGCCTTTTTCCAAGCTGTTTTGAAATTAACGAACCCAATCCGTCGATCCAAATGAAATTTATTTATGCGCCCATATTTAACAATGTGTTGAGCAGTTTGCGAGATGCCTGCTATCAGTGCTTATCAGCACTTAACATTATCCGTTATCCGTTATTCGTTATTCGTTATCCGTTGTCTTTATTCCTTTGTATTTGCACGTTGCGTATACGCACCTCAGGTCAAGGGAACATTTATCGCTCCATTTGTGTAACAGTATTTATGCGATTCATTTCGCTTCGAATTTATTTTTACTACCATTAAAATTAAGAAGGAGCGAGTGGCACAAATTAAGATTATCTGATATTCCTGTTTTCTTTTTGGCCGTTGCGGGGCAGTTTCCAATCCGATTATTTTCTTTTTCGTGTTCATCTCCGATGTTTTTGCTTCTTTTTTTTTGGTTTGCTTTTCTCTATTGCACTTGACCTTTTTTGCCACTTTCAATTTGATTTTCACTTTACTTTTTACTTTTTTATTGTGATTATTATAAACATTATACATTATTTACACACAACATTAGCATTAGCAATATCAACAGCAACAACAACAACAGCTGCTTCGCTTTTAAGCTTGAGCTGGCAAAAATATTCGTTATTTTTCTTGGAGTCTTCAAGTCTTCTTCAAGACGCATCAAAATATGCTTGCCACTCCTTGAATTGCGTATACGACATGAATTTTTAATCAAAGATGAACTCTCTGCTTGTGTGTGTGTGTGTGCGTGTGTGCGAGTATGTGTGTTTGGGTGGTAAACGGTAGATGCTTGGCATAAGCCAAAAGTTGATGACAGGTGGCTTATTGAATAGAGTGAAACGTGCGCCAGATTGTATATATATATTTGTATATATGTATATCTATATATATATATATATATATATATATTTCTTATATTGGATATATGTATATAACTTATGCGTATTTTGGAGGTGTTATCATTTATTTGCATCTCAAGTATGATGAGTTGTATTAAGTGAAATGCATAAAATGGTAGAGTAAAATGAAAGCGAATGAAAAATTAAAGAGAAACGTTTTCTCACTTCTCATTACTCATAATGAGAATATATACTTTGGCTTTGCTTCATTCATAATAATATTGATATTGAAGGGTAGCAGGTTTTGCTCCTCCTCATCGACTGTCCTTGCCCTAGTTATAGTAGGTACTATTTAAAAGAAAAGAACTCCTCAGCATGGCTATTAATCGCCCACAGCTCATCTTCCCAATGAGGATTCTCACTTGCCTTTTAGGTAGTCCTTGGTTGATTAATATTGGTGATGGTCAGCATCTGCTTTCCTTCCCATCAAAGAGAACTACTATTCAAGCTTCCCTCGCACTCAATACTCTGTCTCTCTCTCTCTATCTCTGTCTATGGTTTATTAATGTAGTTGTATGTCTTATCGTGTATTGTGTCTGTCTTTCAGCCAAGCAGCGCTGCTTGTATATCTCAGTCTCATTGGTAGGCCATGCACGCAATACTGAATCGCTTTTTTCCTATCCCTAAACTCATCTCCACCCTCCCCCCTCCCAACAACCCATGGAAATGGAACATCTTTTATAGCAGCTGCTGCTCTCCTGGGTAAAACTGCTTTCGCGAAATTGAAAAAGATATATATACATATATATATATATATATATTTATATATATATACACAGAAAAACATACAAATTGTCTTTTGCTAGACGTCGTTTTGTCAAATTCAAATTGGCAGCTCGTTTTAAATTAAGTGCTGCTTAGCTGATTGGGACTCAGAGAGTCAGAGTGAGAGAAACATAGAGAGAGAGGGAGAGAGTCAAGTGCACTGTGGGGATTAATTATGTAAGCGATAGAAAGAACCGCATAATATTGCAGTAATTGCAAATACAACAAGCTAAAAGGCTCAACTGGGAGATACTTTAAATCCAGGGTGTTTATACACTTAAACAGAATCTGAATCTGCTTCAAATATTTATAAATAATATTTTCTTCCAAACAGATAATTTTTTCTAACTTTTAGCGCGTTCTTCATTTTTAAACAATTTTTTAAATTCCGGTGATATTACAATACTTTTACAATAATATGAGGTGTAACACACCCTCATCAACTGGAAGGCTATATCTTGAAAATTGTGCTTGATAATACAGACGGACAGATGGAAATGCTTAAGGTGACTCGCCTGTTGATGCTGATCATGGATGTAGATACTTTATAAAGTCGAAAATGCTTACACAGCTGCTTTCTATAATTTTTACCCATTTCTAATGGGTTCAAAATAACATTTTTAATATCCAGAAATTTATGTGCTGCAGAAAAAAATAAGATAAACAACCCAAAGCCGCAATAAACGCCAATAATTTGGCACTTAAGTTAACGGCACAGGGAGTGCCAATTATTTGCCAGTTGCCAGGAACTGCTTGGCTCTGCCCCTTCTCCTTCCATCTCTCTCCCCTCCCCTGCTTCTGCCAGTTACTTGTGTTGTCTTGGCCAACAAACAATTTATGTGCATTTTTATTAAATGCCCATTGAGTGCTTCTTCCCGTTCTGCCCCTTTTTCTTCTGTTTCTTCTGCTTCCGCATCTTTTTCTTCTTCTTTTCCTGCTGTTTAAATGTAAACGCACACGTAATGCCATAAATATTTGCCACATTCCCAGTGCATAATTTTTGGAAAGCTTGGCAATGAAAAATAAATTCGCTTTCCATTTAAGGTCATCGTCTGAAACAGGAACAGGAACAAGAACAGGAAACGGTCGTTTTTTGGCCGCGGAGCAAAAATAGTCCTCTTATATGCACTCAATTAAACATGGCAACATATAGGCTAACACACACACACACACACAAGTGCATTGGCAACCAGTTGCACAAATTGAAAATACATGAAAATTCAACGCTTGAATACGCAATGAAAATATATCCTCAGCAAGACAACGACTAGCTGTTGCACACAGAGAGAAAATCTCAGATAGAAGTTATATATTGATAAAAAATAAATAAAACAATAATAGCTTAATAATACAATAATATGTTTAAGTAAGATGCTGTAGTCGAGTTGGCTCGAATGCGGTATACCCTTAACCAAATTGTTAAATATATTCTAGTTTTATTGGCCAATTTTCCTTTAAGATGATTTGCACTCAAATGTTCAGTTCTGCAAGTGCATTTCTAACGGAGTATTTTTACTCACAAGCATATACATACAGACTACAAAAGCAAGTGTCGATTATCAAGCCATCTCTTTCTCACAAATGTTTACAGAAAATGCTTGCGGCTGCTGACAGCAAGAAAATCAATATGAAAATATATTTTCGACTAGAACTTTGGTGTTTCTTATCCGATCTTATTGAAATTTTGGCAATTAATAATTAATATGCATAAGCATATTATGTATACTAAGCCTTTGCCTCTTAAATTGTGGAATTTATTGCTATCGGAAATCGAAATGTATCGATAATTCAGAAACTAAGGCAGTTATCGATCAAATAAAGCAAACTTGATCTGCGCCTGGTACACGAGAACTAAATAGAGAGAAATTAAATTTTAAATGTAAGGTGAAAACCATTAAGTAAATAAAATAATGGATAATTTCTCTATTTATGCTTATCCCTTTTTTTCCCCTGTTTCCCAATTTCTGTCTCGATTTATCCATCTTTTAGATAGGTTCTTTCCTTTAGCTTTGTTCCTGTATGTTTTCCTTACATTTATTTTGTTCTCTCTCCCACTCTTTCTCCATCTCTCCCTTTCTCTCTATCCCTTTCTGTCTCTGCGTCTGTTCTCTCTACTTTCACTCCGATTTCCTCCTTCATTTACTCTCCCTTTTTTTCGCTCTCCCGCTTCATCCTTGCTTAATTTACTGATTAAGTGCATGATCCACGTCGTATACTTAATATACCTTATACTATTAAACTAGGGTTCTTCGTGTGTAGTAGTAAAATAAAATTAAATAAAAAGCACGCATTCGCCGCTTCCGCCGCGTGCTTGGCAATCAAATGATATGAAAGTGAGCCAAATAGCTCCGAGGACATTTACTTTGATGCAAGCAAGCAAGTCGCACATTGTGTCGCTTGATACGATACACACAACCACAAACACACACCCACAAACATACACACACACACATAAATAGGAGGTTCGTTGCGCTTTTAAAGTGCAGTGAAGCGTAACGAGCGCAACGACCGAACAACTTGGCCAAGTTACTTTGTCTATTCAATATTGACGGATTCTTAAACAAAACGGGCGACATTTTTCCCTTTTCTCTCTCTCTCTCTCTCTCGTTCTCTCTCTCGTTCTCCTTCTCTTTCTCTTTATCTGCGTTGAGCTGCGTTGAACGGCGTTGTTGCTTGTGATTCAGTGTATTTTTATTGCAGTTTATAAGTTTATGAAGCAAGCGTGTCATAAATTTGCTCAAAGCATCGCATGAGTCGCTTTAATTACTGTCCAGTATATATTTAGGATACATCAACTATATACTGACCAATATAAAGCAACAGATAGCACTAAAGTTGCTAGCGAGTTAAATTTTCAACAACCAGTAAAGAGCGAAAGCGAAACTTAGAAAAACTCTGTGTGTGTGTGTGTTGATTTAACACCTACTAACTTTGGGGACTGTGAAACTGGAATTGGGTCTACCTTTCGCATAACATAACATAACGTAACGCAACGGAACGCAATGGAACGCAACGGAAAGTATCGTAACGTAAAGTGTGCATAATTATTTCATGAGCGCTGTTTGATTGGGACTGCGAATAAGCAAGGGGCTGTGTAAGGGTAGGTGACTGATGGGACATTCTCGTTACATTCAACTATATATGCACATAAATCTACACAGCACTATGTTACTGTGTGTGAGAGTGTGTGTTTGTGTGTGGGTGGTGTGTGTGACTTGGCAGAGGCGCAACGAAAACATTCAAATAAATAGGGCAGGAAAAGTGAGCAACAGAAATAATGTGTGAATTAAGTGGATAGTGGAAATATCGAATAAAAGAAATAAATTAAAATATATCCAAATATTTGATATGATTTAGTTTTAATTAATCATGAAGGGTAATGAAACAAATATCATATATGTATATATCTTTCACAGCAACAATCGGTTTGTTTTCTTTCAATTTATAGTAACAGTTAGTCGTTTCTTAATAATTATTATAAATATTTTCAATATTATTATTACACTAACTAACCACTCTCTGTCACTCTTGCATGCACACTCTCTAAGCCCCTGGTTCAGAAGCACACTCACATTCACATTCACTTGTCAGCATTCGTAGTCGCAGTCGTATTCGTTTACGACTCGGTTGAGTGTCTGAATTGATGACTCGTGCGCTGCTTTAAAGGACAACTTTAAGTGAAACTCTTCGGAACAATGTATTTGTGTGAAAATTAAAGGTATCCTTGGACAAGCCACGCCCCCTGCAATTTATTATCACTTGCCTGCATCTCAAATCTGCAAATCAAATACACAACTAAATAAAAATAATGGCTACAAATAATTTCGCTTGAAATGTTTTTCTCTATTTGCATATTTTCTTTTTCTTTCCTATTTTTATTTCTTTTTTTTTTGGGCACGTGTCAGCCGCATCGTAAAAACAAACAAGTGAAAAAGTGGAAAACATAAAAAACAAATTTCAAATCGCTTTTTAACGAGTCGGTGTGGAAAAATAGTGCGTAGCTCTCACATTTTATGACCATGTCAGAGAGTTTTATGTTCTTGTCCAGCAGCAGCATTCAGAAAATTTCGGCCAAGTCAGAGTTTGAACGTAAAATTGTCGACTTTTAGTTGAGCTGGAAACAACTGGCTTTCTTGCAGTGTAAGCTGCCCCATATGATTATTTAGATATTTATGCATATAATTTTGTGTGAGGCAACGGTAACGATAAGAATTGTTTCTTATTCAAGTGGTGCCTCAGGCAGCACTCTGAAGGCTAACCGAAAGTGCTGCCTGTCCTGCGTCCATCTTTTTTTATAGACTGTCACTTCCGTTTCCGCTTGAGCACACGACGAGGCTGTTAAGTGGCCTTCTCCCTTTCCCCAACTTCCTCTCACTTTTCCTCTCTGATGTGCTGACCATGACAAGCGTAACTATCTCGCTATCTCTCTCTCTTTCTCTTTTTCTCTCTTCTCTCTTTCTGTCCAGCTTTGTGGGCCCACAAAAGTCACAAAATATTGCCTTGAATTAGCTGTGGCTCAATGTAGAATGTGTCCTTGGTGACAATGACAATCCTTGATCCTAGTGAATTAATTTCATCGGACGTACTTTTACATATATATATAACTCGTGGCAACCATTAAAAAAGGAGCAAACCGGGTATAATGAAGTTGTGCACTGGCAAAAGTTGACAAGTGCGACTCGTATTTTATATTAAAGTTTATATGAAAAATGTTTAATAATAATATAAAGCAACAAATATGGTAATCTACGAATTATTCCATGTCCATAGACACACATAGAAAACAACACCCTATAAATTACACATGATTTTTTTAAATTTTGGAAATTCACTTTTAAATTTCTTTTGAAAATGTGGTTCCTTTAACCAAAACATATGTATATGTCCTATTGAGCTAACTGCAATCATCCAGTGCTCTTTATGTACTGGGTATCCGCTAGTTGAACACTCTCTAGCTGTTCTAGCTATTAACCGTTGTTGTTCTTTTTGCTTCTGTTGTTGTTTTTGTTGTTTTTGGGACTGACATTGTAAGTGGTGCCTAAATATTTAAACTGCTGCCACGCCCAAGTCCCCCATATGGTGTTGCCCCTCTCCAGCTGGTGCTCATCCGCTATGCAAACATGGCGCTCTCTGGATTTGTCTATCGTCCTCCTCCGCCTCCCTCCCCTAGCCAAGGACTCCCTTTGGGGCACGTTGCGCGCTCTCAACACTTTGACAAACAAACTGTTGCCGTTTGTCCTTGTTTGCCTTCATCCTTTAACGGTTTTTGCTCACTTGACTGCCTTCCAGCCTTCCTCCTCCTTCCGCCTTCCATCTGTACTGCTGCCTGTTGTCAACTGCAGTTGCATTCGACAATTTGTTGAGTGCAGCATTTCAACCACTTTTTGTTTAAGCCAAGTTCATTCAGACACGCTAGCAGGCAGTCAGGCAGTCGGCCAGGCTTCAGTGCTCGCCAAATGGAGCGCAGCGATTTGCATATCCCGCTGCGACTGTCAAAAGCACAGATAAATAAATACATAGATATATACACCTATATAAATATATATATTTATGTATATTTACATATATGTGGGATACGCATAAAAATGCGCATATTTATTTCTTATATAACCAAAACAACAAGAGAGAAGACTTTCAGTTCAAATACGCTTGGGTAAGGGAGTCAACCATCTACCGACTATTCCTATATTATATATATATATATTTATATATATGTAGGTGTGATAGTTGTTGATTTATCTAAATGTTAAGATTATTATAAAATGCAGGGCTGGTGAGTTTTATTTTTGATTATTCCTATGGCTGCTACACAATCATAACAATCATACATAATCTAAAATAAATAAAAATCCAGATAAAATCAAAGTAAGATAATAACTATCTAATATTTTGACTGTAGCACTGATGCTGATCAAGGATATATATATTCACGCTTTGCGAGCGAAGGCGCTTCTTTCACTCCATTAAAAACTACACCACAAAATTATAATACGCATTCTTATTTAATGTCCTTGAAGCAGCTCAGTTTTTTTTTGTTTTTTCATATTATTTATTATACCCTGTTGAAAAGAACTTCCAATAGCAATAACAGTTTTAATTTTATTGGCAGATCCTTGCAATTGACATTCAATATAAAATAAAAACAATTCAACACTTGGCTAGATTTTAGTGATCAAAGCTTCTTAAATTGTGTAAATGATTCATAGCAATTAAAAATTATTTCATTTTTATAGTTTTTGTATATTTGTTTTTTTTTTTAAATCAATCCAGATAATAATTAATATTATCTTATACTTATTATTTAAGGCATTACTTGCAAGAGCGCTTTGAATTTACTATTTATACATATATTCACTTCACTCTCTTAGCTAGAGTATCAAAAGTTCGTTCACTCCCAAACTCAACTCCTTTAGCCTTACGACTGTCACTTGTCACAGCAGCTCACAGCTCCTAATTGTGGTTTATGTGTCCTGAGTCGAAAATCCTTCTTAAGCTGATTTATATGCAGTCTCCGTCTCCATCTCCGACTTGGAATTGGAATTGGAGTTTGACTTGGATTTGGATTTGGATTTGGACTTGGAGTATTTCATTTATTTGAACATTTATCTGCCAGCAGGTCAAGGTTTCATTAGCCTTAGCAACTGATAGCAAAGGGATACTTTCGCAGATTTTACAGTGAGGCGTGCTCAGCTCTCTTATTACGCAGTCAGGACGATAGTTGCCCTGTACACCTACACACACAAACACCCACCCCTTCACACATGCACACACACACACACACACACACTTGCGAGAAGCTATTATTTATACTGTGTTAAGCACTTTGGTACATCCTAATGCGTAGTGTTGTTTTTGCTTTTGTCCCTGCCACATCCCATTTCAGCTCGGGACAGAGTCACATGTTGCGGTTTAGGTAGCAGCAACAGCAAGGACATTGCAACGCAACGCTTGTGGCTTGTGGCTGCCACAGCAAAGTCCACGTAAAACTGCAAATTGCTGCCACTAATAGAGTGCAAACAGGGGCTTAAGGCCTTAGAAAATGTAAGAAAAATGAAAACCGTTTACTTTCCAAATAGAAACTTAGATACTCTTAGTTTGCTGATGGCTTCAAAAGATAGTTTCTTAACCTTTTGGAATGGAAGATATTTTTGAGATTGATTCATTAAAATATATTTTTAAATGTACCTAGAAATCATAATAAAATAAATTTTCAAAAATTATATAAATAAATAAAATCATAACAATAACTATAAATTCGGTCATGGAAGGTGCAAAGGTGATTCGGGTTGGGCGATTTTATTTAGCTACAACTCCGAATCGTGTTTCGCCTCCGATTCCGGTAAGTAGGGCGTAAGGGTTCCGGAAAAGATTTTAAATTGGTGCCAAATTGTTTTTTGTTTTCGGTTTCGTTATGATACGATATGATAGGATATTATATCGGTTCATTTAACTGGTTTTTAAATAAAATGTTTACTTTTGTTATATCTCTAAAACCATTAAAGATTTTCATTTATGTTCATAAATAAAATATGAAATTTAGATTTATGCTCTGAACTCTTTGAACGAAACGACTGCCAATCAATTGAAATTGCTCAGACCAGTTTTTCACCTTATGGCCAACCTCATGAGCAAATCAAAGCAGTCGCTCTTGAGGTAGGATAACTAACTGCCTGTCAAATGGGTGGCCCTGAAATGGGTTTTCGTTGACCAAAGATAGCACCTTGAATGGCTTTTTGAGAAATTTCAAATGTTTGCTGCAACTGGCCATTCACAGCCAGGACGAGGTCCATGTCCAGTGTTGGGGGTGATATATTGGCTAAGGAATTTGTTGTATTAAAATGTCTGAAAGGAGCCGAGCCAAGAAATATTTTTGGTTTGCCCGAAACTATTTTTGCGGTCATGACCAAAGAGCACAGAGGACAGCTCAGAGTTCAACTACACAAAAGCCGCCATAGTTTTCATTAAAAAAACAGGCCACAATAAAACAAACGGCATTTGCCCTCTGCCCTGTTTGTGTGCGTGTGTGTTTGTGTGTGTCAGCCAAAAACAATTTGCGAAGAATGTTGCAGCTGAACGCACGCGAGGCTCGACAAGCAAATTTAGAGTGCCAGAAAAAATGACGTTAAGAGTGCGAAATAATTTGAATTTGCAACAGCTAATTTCTGTCTGCGAACGTGTAACGTTCAACGTGCCCCAAGCAGGAGGCAGCAACAAGTTAGCATCTAGTTTCTGCAAAACTGATGAAATTTGACAGTGTCGCTTGACAGATTTTCAGATTGTTAGCCACTTCATCATTTAAGCGCAGGTCAGTCAATTAGCCAACTCTACCTAATGCTCCTCCTCCTCCTCCTTTTCTTCATCTTCTTGTTAATCTACTTCTTCCTCCTTACATCTTATGTTTTTACTTTGCGTGGTGAGTTTCTGTGTCTGCAATTCCCCTGATTAGTCTCGCATGTGAGTTCTGCTTGCGTTTCCCCTTTTGAAGGTTAAAGTTCAGTGTTCATGGCCCAAAGGGGCAAGTAGCTCCCACCCCCCACCCCATACTTCCACTCTTTTATGGTTTTTTTTTTGTTCACCTGACCTGAAAAACAGAATGAACAGCTCCAACCGGGCTCGACTCTAGCCAGAGACTGCCTGGCCTGTTGTAATTTACTATCTGGGTTCTCAATAGCCGTAAGGAGAGAGCGTAAAAGCTCGCTTTGAACTGTTAGTCGAATGTTAAAGAGAGTAAAGCTGGCTGTTAACTTTTGATAGAATTTTTACAAAGCATTCGCTGAACACATCTGTTATACGAATGAGCTTGAGAAAGCTTTCATTGGCATCCTTTATTGTGTACTGCAACCTGAGCTTTTAACACTAGTCACAATAGTAGCAAAGCTTAAATAATGGTTATAAACTCGGGATTCATAAATGAGAAACCAATGAAATCATTTTGATCCAAATTCATCATGAACAATTTATCCGTTGGAGTTAAATCCGTTTTCTCCTTCGTAAACGCCTCATCAAAATTACTGATATCCTTGCGATGTTTCTGTAAAAGGAAAAGAAAAACAAAATTAATCCCCAGTTGGGATTATAGCTGGAAAAGAGACTCACAATTCTGGGCACAATTGGGGGCTGCATTTCACAAGCCTCCGCAGTGTCCCAGTCAACATTGCAGAAGAAAGGATGCGTGGTGATCTCCTGGCGGGCATAGCGTCCAGCTCCTAAGCGATTGTTTGGCTTCTTGGCCAGAAACTATATTGGAGATGGTAAGAAATGAAATATTATTTTACTAAAGAGATATTCTACCCACGCTCGTTATAATATCCATGGCCTCCTGGGTGAAGTGCTTCGGAAAGATGGCCTTCTTGTCCTTGATGTTGCGGAAAACGCTGCTCTCATCTTCCCCATCGAATGGCGCCTGTCCGGCCATCAGTTCGTAGAGCAACACGCCGTACGACCACCAATCAGCCGAAGTCGAATACGGATCCAAGCTGACAATCTGGCCAAAGGTAATTTGTTATTGGTAAGAAGTGTTACATTTTCCTCTCCTCTTATGTTATGCTAGGAAGATACTATTTCCATATTCAACATCTCCATCTATTTCTCTTTCTCTCCGTTAGGGTATCAATAGTTATTTTATCCCAGGCCAACTGTCAACGGATAAGCTCTAATGGTCCTGAGTTGAAAATCTTACGTAAGCTTCAACTTGCAAGTCTAAACTTGGAATATTCCATTTTCGAAAATGCAGTAAGACCCTCAATACATATACGTATATGTCCTTGAAACTATACTCTGCTACATATATATATATATATTCTCATGATCTCACCTCCGGGGCCATATAGTTAGGTGTGCCGCAGAAGGTGCGCGTTGTTAGCCGATCGGAGACACCCTCCTTGCTCAGGCCAAAATCCACAAGTTTGACATGTCCCTCACCATCCAGCAGAACATTGTCCAGTTTCAGATCACGGTAGATGATGTCATGATCGTGCAGAAAAAACAAGGCAATTGCAATTTCAGCGGCATAAAAACTGAAAGCATAAACAAAATAGATATGCAAGATATATAAATAAATCCCTTAACAAAATTTACTCACACGGCGACCGATTCCTTGAAGCGTCCGTATTGCTGCATGTGATACATGAGATCACCGCCCTTGCAATACTCCATGACGAAGAAGAGGCGATCCATGGTCTGGAAACAGGAGTGCATCGCGACGAGGAAGGGCGGACGACCCGACAACGCCAGGATACGTTTCTCGTTCATGGGCAGCTCCATGTCGTCCGTTTGGATGATGACATCCTTGCGCAACACCTTCACCGCATACAGCTCATCGGTGCCACGGCGTTCGGCCAAAAGGACCTTGCCAAACGATCCTTTGCCAATAGTTTTCACAAAATTAAAGTCAGCTGCGCGAATCATGTCCCTTTTGTTCATATTATGCGGCATATCCTTGTTGTCCATGCGTCGCTTCTCGTTGGGACGACGCTCGTGCTGATTGCAGATTGCAGATTGTAGATTTTCGATTGGTGATTTGGCACAAATGGTGGCTGGATTTACTCACTTGCACCTCGTCGCGCAGTCGGGCCATATCATTGATGACATCCACACAGGGTATGTTGTAGTGTTCACCCTCGACTTGCGATAAAAACTTGTACCAGCCATCGATGGGCTCCTTTTGAAGCTCCTCCAAACTGAAGGAGAACGAGCCCATGAAATCGTTGCGTGAGGTGCGATCCCAATCCCAGACCTCAATCAACAGACGCTTATCCCTATCCTGTGGCTGCAGCTCGCTGTGAGGGGAAATCGATTTTTGAGATAACAGATTAACTAAAACCGAAAATTATACGAAAACTCTAGTCTCTAGCTCTTATTACCCTGAGAGCTACTTGATCATATAGATATACAGGCTCAACTACAGCAACTGTTGTTGCTGATCATGAATATATATATTCCTTATAGGTTCGAAGTTTCTTCCTTCTTCAAAATACGTGATTATTCACATTTACCTATTTTTTAATGGGTTCAGGTTCAAAGTTTGATCAAAACAAGTAAAAGAAAATTCAAATAAAGTCACTTACAAAGTAAAAGTCTCATTGAAAACCGGATTTAGATTCTTCTGTATGGTTTTGGTCTTCTTCTTGGTGCGCCCCGAGCGATCGGGATGCATTTGGACGGCTATATAGGGATCACTGAAGCCATTGGTATCCATGGGTATCAGATTGGCTGCCTCCTTAACTAAAGGGTCGTAATATTAAATGTTTATTCATTTAATATATTTATACAAACGTCAAAAATAAAATAAAACAATAAATATTTATAAATATATTTATATGATTTCTGACGAATTGACTCTGAATTGATAGAACAATAATATATTTTGTAATCATTAATCAGAGTACTCCATTTGGCGTTTTACTCACTCTCCACTTTTAAGTTGTTGCCCTTGAGTTCCACGAAGAGAAGAAGCTTGCCACGCACCTCGCTGATGTCGGCGCCACACATCGGTGGCACACACTCCTGGCACTTTGGATGCACATTCAGATTGCAATCTGCACGGAAGAAATATTAAATGAGGACTAAAATGGTTAGTCATACAATTATTCAGAGTATTCAAAATATTTTACTGAATTTTATGGCTGTGCATATCTAAACATTAACGGTTACTTAGCTTTTCTGAATTCTACAAACAATTAACAAATTATGTTAATATTAAAAAATGATTTAAAAAACAAGAAAACCTTTTTTTATGAAACACTCACTTTCGCACTTGAGGCCTTGATGGGCAACGCCGTGCAACAGCATGCCGCACTCGTCGCAGAAGGTGGGCGTGGTGTAAGTGGTCGAGATCCAGGCATGCTTCACCTTCGCACAGTCGGCATCGAAATCGGTGTCCTTGCCAGGACACTTGAAGACAACAAACTTGCAGCACTTCTGGTGTATATTAAAGCGACATTCTGTTGTGTGAAATTAGGTGAAATTAGTTCTTGTCCACGTTTGAGCTAAAATCTTCAACCTACCCTCGCACTGAAAACCTTGTTTGCCAAAGCCCCTGAATTATTCAATGCAACAATGCAAAAGAAAGAGATAGAGAGAGGGAGAGAGAAAGAGTGATGCAGAGACAACAAGAACAAGAATAATACGTGTCAAGTAACAGAGCACTAATTAAATTAGGCAACGCAAAAAAATAAAACAACAACAACAGCGATGTTCTGGCCGTGAGAGGTTGACAGGCAGATACCCTGTAAAAAACCCATGGCCAACCTTATGCTCAAATTCAGATGAGAATATAATGAGATCTATTAAATTACGTCACGAGCTGTCACGAGATTCTAAAACCTGCAGACGTATAAAAACTTAATAAACTTGTCTCCAGCTGGTTAATGCCACAAAAAATAATAAATTAAATTATAAAAATAAAATAAATAAACACAAAAGAATGACAAAATGATAATAATTCAAAGTTAAACCAATTATTGAAAAAAAATTTCTTAATTAAATGCTCTACGTTTTATTTTTCCAACATTGCTCCTTTTATGTGTCATAATTAGTCGTTATATATAATTTATTATTATATATTAAAAAATCTACTATATTTAGGTATATTTTGTATTTTTAACAGGCTTTCTATTATAATAATAATTGAAGCTCAGTATAATTGTTTATAGTTTGATTTTTGCCAAGCGCTTTAGCTACCATATCTCTGAGAGCGGCAGTAACAAACACAGAAGAGTGTATATCGAATATTTCTGCTTTTGTAACAACACAACTGATACCCTTGCAAACCTACACTCAATGGGTACAGGGTATTTAAATAACGACTTGCAAAAAATAAAAATCAAATAAGTTGGTCTTGGTTGTAGTTTCTAGTTTCACTGTTTATTGTTGCCATTGTTGTTGTTGTTTGTTGTTGTGGTCCGTTTGTGGTTGCGTTTCCTTCGCCTGAGGCTATTGAAAACTTACCAAATGAAGTCCTTGCAGTGACCGCAGTAGGTAGGCTGCTTGAAGAAGCGCACCACGAATCGGTGTCCGTTGACCACCTCGAGACCCTTGCGCTTCATGGCCCCCTTGCGCAGTCTGTTCTTCATGTAGTTGACGATGTTCGCCTCCCCAGCGATTTCCACCTGATTCTGTGGTCCTTTGCCGGCAGAGGCAGCTGTTGCTGCTGCCCCTGCAGGACCTTTGCGAGTCGAAGCGGTTGTTGCCGCAGCAGGTCCTGCAGCAGCAGCAGAAGGCAGCACTGTGGCGCCTGGTGTGGCAACAGCTGCGGCAGCCATGGCTCAAAAGGATTTACCCCAAACGAAAAAGGGATTAAATTGCTACCGTTTTCCGTTTCTTTGACTCGACTTGAGAACTGCACGCTTTGAAGTTCCTAAAGCAAATGACCCACAGCGTTAAATAGTCAAATGCTGTTAGATACAAGAGGAAGCCAGCCAAGTGTCCGAGTCGCAGCTGATGGTGTCCCACAGCAGTTGCAGAGCTTCCCCATGATCCCATGAATACCTATCGAATACACCTATAATCCCATTCAAGCACTTTCTCTCTCTCACTCCCCTCTGTCTTTCTCTCTTGCTCTCTTGAATAAAAACAAATTTAAATTGAAAATGCATTTCTGGCTAGATTTGTACAAAATTAATTTTATTCGCTTTTCACCTTCGCATAACATTTTTAAAAGAGGTCTCTCTTGTTTGGATTCTAAATTAATATAAAGTTAAAAGTTTAAGGTTTATATTGATTTCATAAGTAATAGTTTATTAATCATGACTTGGAAAATATTAATTAAAATGTTGCTTATGTTAGACATATTAATATTTTACTTCCTTTTTATTTTATTTATTTCTACAAAATAAATAATTTGTGTTCAGAGCTTGTTTACAATGTCCAAATTGATGATTGGCCAATGTTTCTGTTTCTGTTTCTGTGCAAACATTTGGCGTGATAAGTGTAAACAATTTGGCAAAGGTCAGGGGGGCATGTGGCATGTAGTATTTGGTAACTGGCAACTGCTGCTTGTGGCATGTAGTATCATTGCAATGCGGCAAGCCGAGGAAAGAGCGAGAAGGCACAGGCAATCAGCAGCTGCTGCTGTTGTATGTGTCTCTGTGTGTGTGTGTGTGGGTATGTGTGTGTTTGTAGTGTGCAGTTATGTTGTGACGTCAATGGGACAGTATCTGTCTGTCTGGCTGTGCAACAAAGACGACGTCAACAAACTTGAACAATGTCACAGATAATAATTTGAAGGTGTTGCTCTCTCTTTCTCTCTCTCGATCCTTCACTTTCTCCCTCTCTTTCTCCCATCTTGTCCACTTTCTCCTATAATTGTCATTTATTTATTTATGATTAATTTATGCATTTTAAGCATGAGAAATATGAGCAGAGAATTTCGTAAACAACAAAACCCATATTTAAAAAAACACTCGGCGTATGATTGATATCTAATATTAGTTACCCCTCAAAGTAAAAACCATTAACCTCAGCTTGTCTATGTGTGTGTTTGTATGTGTGTGTAAGTGTGTGCCACGCGCTCTGTGGCTGCCTAAAAATAGAAATAAACACACAAAACTCAACACAAAAAAAAAGGAAAAACGAAAAACAAATTGAGCACAAAGTGCAAAAGTTTTTAAGGACAGCGAAATATGAGAAACTGCGTGTGTTTGTGTGTGTGTGTGTGTATGTGTGTGTGAAGGACACACACAGTAAACAAACGGGCAAACAAACAAAGCAAACTGCAGATTGCATGCAGCTTATGATGCTGCTTCTGCTGCTGCTGCTGTTGCAGTTGCAAAGTCAACCTAAACTTAAACTGAAATTGAAACTGAAACTGGCGACCTAAACATAAATCCGTGACATGTCCTAACGTGTCCTGACGTTTCGTGACATGATGGCGGAGCAAGGGGATTAGTGATGGGCTCGTGCCTTAAATTAATATCTGAATTTGTGAAATTAAATAAATTAATAAAATAAAATGAATAATAACATTTGTTATATCAAACATTCAAGTGTAATTTCAAACTGATTTTATTACATGTTATATAGCTTCCAGGTGTTATTTATTATCTATAGCACGTATAAATATCGAAAGTCTGGATGATGAGTTTTTTTTAAGGATATCTAATAACTACTTTATATATATTTTTATTTCTAAATACTTCTCTATTATTATGTATTAAAGCTCAATAATTATTTATACGTCAGTTTTTTACGAGTAAATTGAAATTTAAAGAAAAAATCACATTAATATTTATGTAATTTTTCACTGATATATTTCGAAAACCAGAGGAGCTTTGATTTAAAAAATTCATCTCTAATTTAAAGAGGAGGAGCTGAGGCTGAAGCGGAAATGGAAGCTTTGTCAGCGAATCGTGAAAACGCTCGCGAAACAATGCAAAATATCATTAGAGTTACAACAACAACAAGAGCAACAACTGCAACTGCTAGTTTTACTCATAAATGTATCCGTTTCTGAGAAGTGCACTTTTTATTGTTGCTCTCAATTCGACAAATGCGCGACAAACAAGCGAAAGCAGAACCCCCACCACCCTTTCCCCGCTCCTTCACACACCTGAGCAGATTGCGTGGCGTAGACAGACAGACAGACAGATATGTCTAAGGACATATAACGGTACAATGCAAATAGCTGTTTTTGTTGTTGCTGGCTTGCTTTCAATTTACGTCATCATTTTCATGGCGTCGCTTTGCTCGTGTTTATTTTTTCGTTTCGTGTTCGTGATTTTTTTGTTTTGCCACGCAAATTGTTTTTGCACTAAAGCAAAGCAGGCCATGCGAGAGAGAACGCGCAATGCTCCCACTTTCTCTCCCTGACCAAACTCTCTCACTCTCTTTGTCACGCTCTCTCATTTTCGTTTAGTTTGCGCTCAGTGCATAGAACAGTTTTAGTAAAGCTGTAGCAAGGTTGTCGGCTGCATTTCCAGTTACTTTGTTTTGCGTGATTTTTGTATTTTTGGCCTCTCTTCACTTTCACGTTTGTTTCGGTCAAATGGCAATTTATTGTTGTTCTTGTTGGTTGACCTGCACTCTTAAAACCTATTGATCTGCAGCAGTAGCAACGATTGTGTGTTGTGTGTAGTTAACATAGTCAATATACAAAGCGTCAGCAACATTTTGATCATGTTGCCAACAATAGCAACATAAATTGATTATTAGCAGTTGTTATCCAATAATATTATATGCAATGCCAACGATAGCAACATATTGCACAAAAATATTATAAACGATGCCAAATATAGCAACATGTTTCCCCAACAAGGTTAATAAATTGATTATTAGAAACATGCTGCTTATGCTAAAATATTCTTAAATTGAAAGTGTTTATTATTAAAATTAGCTTGTAGCTCAATCAACTCTATAATTAGCCACATTCATAATTCTTGACCAACTGGCCTTGATTATTATTATTGTTATTTTTATAATTATTATTATTGCTGGCCATAGAAATAAATTTGTTGCTTGCCACTAAATCCGCAACAATTAGCGGCAACAAGCAATGCCAAATACCCGTTAATTAAAAAGCACTCGTTAAATTGAATTGTACAAATTGTTTAAATTTGCCAACAACAATTAAAACGGCATAAATTAAAGTGCTGCGCTTTGGCACATTCCACAAAACACTTTCACACAATTTCTTTCCAAGTGTCTTGTGTTCCCCAAATTCCTATACAAAATCTCTTTCGCTCCAATACTTTGTTGATTCTGAGGTGAAATCAATAACAGAAATGTGCAATGGCTGCGCCAACTGTAAACGTAAATGTTACACACTGTTTGTGATTCGTTTACACACTCTTACATACACATACACAGAGTAAATGTGATGACGTTTTGTTTACGGGACACCAAAAATTTGGCAAAAGAGCACACTAAAACTGTTATACTCAATATAGCCGGCTAACTGAAAATTTGTAGTGTCTGCGCAGTTGCCAGCTCTTGTTGGCCTGTCAGCTGCCAGCTGCTGGAAGAAAGCGTAAGTCCTTTTTACAACAGTCGCTTTCGAAGGCGCCACGCTGCAGGTTGCCTACAAAATAAGTGCGCACGCGGCGAATTCGTAACGCGACGCTCGTGCAACGTATGCCGTGCAGCAAACAACAACAAAATATTCGTGGCGCCTCAATTAGTGTAAAAAAAAATAGAAAAATTGCGTGTTTTTTCAAGTAAAAAAAATAATATGAAGAGGAAGAGGAAGCAAAACAAATAAAAAAGCAAACCGCGTGCGAATAAACAACCTGCATTGGAAACTGAGACGACGACGACTCCACCTCCAGCACTGGAAGTGCGTCGGACTCACACACAAAACACAGACAGACAGATACGCAGCTTCCAACGTTGACTTTGCGTGGGAATTTTGCAAAGCTGCTGCTGCGGCCGCTGCGACATTCGACGTTCTGCGTTGGCCGCCGACGCACGTGTCACCGCATAACAAAAAGAATAAGCAAAACGTGCATGCAGCGAATTCACCTTCACCTCCAACCTCACCTTACCCACTCTCTCGCTCGCTCTCCATCTCTCTTACGCTGTGCGCGTTCGTGTCTCTTTGTGTATGTGTGTGTGTGTGGCTTAACTTGAATACAAATAAAAGACAAACTAAACGCAGCGTGTAATCAGCGACAGTTTCGTTATCCCCACACACCCACTCCACCACCCTCTACCCGAACTCCGCCTTAACTTGTGATTTACAGTTATGCGCAGCTGTATGTGTGTCTTTATGTTTGTTTATGTGTGTGATTTCTAATTGAAATTAATGTTCGTCTTTCGCCTTGTAATTTGATAGCAGGTCCAAAAGTCAAAGCATAAATTTCTTGGCATTTTTAATGCTCACGTTTCTGACAAATAATGATAAGAGCCGTCTCCACCCAAACCTCTCCCATCCCTTCCCCCTCATACAACATCATTTTATTTGCCAAGCCTCCACAAAAAATGGCAATTTTTAATTGGCCAGCGGCATTTTTGTATGGCAACTGCTGCTGCAAGGCTATCAAATTTCAATTATGAAACCATACAATTATTTTTTGAAAATCAGTAAATTTCTTTAAATTCTCTGAGACTAAATTAAAGATGGTTTCGTTGTTACTAAAGTACCTAAATAAACAAAATGTTTTTTTTTTATAATTATTAATTTATGCAATTTACTTATTCATAATATAAATCAAATATAACTACAAAAATTTAAAGTATTTTTGGTCAGAAATTTAAAATTTTTTTCTAAAATGTGTAAAATAGTTATTTAAACCAACTTGAAAAACGTTCATGCAAAAAGTCTTGCAAGTATTTTCATAGTTTTTTTAACAGTAAGGTCTTTAGACTTGTGCTTTCCTCACTTGTAAACAACGTTTTCCATAAAGTTTATGCTCAGCGAACAGGGATTAAATAATTTGAACTATTATTAAAAACAATAAAGTTGTTGCCCATTTTAAATAGATTCAAATTCATCTTTGCTTAAGTTTTGACTTTCTGTTAAATCAAAGAAATTATGGAGTTTATTAAGAATTTAAATAAATGGCATTAATAAAAAAATATATAAAGTATCTTATGTTTATGTATACACACACCTTATGGCTCAAGTGTGTGTTAGTGTGTGAGTACAAGATACAAATACCCTTTGCCTCCTCAAATAAATCACTTACAATACACTTGAAATGAAAGTGGATGCAAATCGCAGAGAGTGAGTGAAAGTGGCTCATTAGAAATTGTTTTTCCAACACACACACATACACAAACACACCACATACAGATGAATCGATGATGAATGCAAAAGTGTGAATTTTCAGCATGCGAAGAAAACGGAAAAACCAATGAAAAAACATCTATGGAAAATTGTGTGCTGAGTCGCATAAGCAAACTGCCCAGGCCACAACACAATGTTTAACTCGTGTTGTGCTTACACCAAATTGATAGTAATAATAAAACCAATAATACCAATAATAATGAGACACTAGCCGAGGCAACTCCTCTCAACTCAAATTGTGAATATATTAAAACACCAAAAGCAATAAATTTACACTCGCCCGTAAAAGACTCCAAGAACAAGGATTGAGCAGAGATGCCTTTTGGAAGAAAGTCTCCGTTGGAGGCGCTCGCCTTGCCCGGCGTAATGCTTGCCTACAAATACAGTCAGTTCAGGCAGCGAAGACGCGAGGCGGCCAGTCGACGGGTCACCGAACGCGAACTTTCCGCCCTCCATCACAAAATAGTAAGTTCAACTTTTATCTTTGCTAAATACACGGAAAATATTGTAGATGCAAATATAAGTTCTTAAGTCCCTTCTGAACTCATCCTTCCATCGAGTGTGTGGCAATCGCGCCAGTTCTGGCCTAAATCAGTTGACTTTATTGGCCAAAAGCTAATCTAACCACAGACTCGAAGCTTGCGAGCAAGTTTGAACGACTTCTTCATGTGCAGTTTTATGATTAAGGAGCAAACTCTTCAGAACTCCATTGTAACTTTCATATCGATAAACGGTCAAAGTGTTGACATCCGATCGATCTCTCTTCTCTCTCTCTCTCTCTCTCTCTCGATGTATGGTTCTATTTACTCTCTCTATTCCCCTCTACTTAATTTTATATCTTCAGCTTAATTCGTCAACTCCTCAAAACAGTTTACAAACTTAACAGATTCCCAAGCTTCTCTCTCTCTATCTGTCTCTGCCTCGTCACCACTTTTTGTTCATTTCCCTCTGCCACTTTTCGGTCGAGGAGATTACACATTACATATTCGAGTAACATTTTGGTTACAGTGTAGAGTTGGCTTTAATCATGCTCCGCGCACATAAAACACATTCAATAAAATTGTTGTCGGCTGTTTTTATCAAAGCTGCAGGCATCATTAGCCTCTCAGTTACAACATCAACAACAACAACAAGCAAAAAAGGCTTGAAGTGCCTGAAAAAACAAAATGCGAACGTTGACAGCGCAGCAGCTGCGCAACAACTGCGCTGCTTGTCTGTTTTGCTACTTCTGCTGCTTTTGACACCCCTTTGACATTTTAAAGTGCTTCCTGCTCTCCCTCTTCTTGTTATTTCTCACTCTCTCTCTCTCTATTTTTGTTTGCTTTCGTCTCGCATTCAACTTTGGCAAATAGTTTTTGAAAATGGCGAGCATAAATCGTCAAAGGTGAAATTTGCCTAAGCTTTCTTCCTAATTTTTTTTTTGTCAAGTCAACCCAAGAAAATTTCGTCCATAAAACGTATCGTAAATTTGTGTGACATTTCATATATGTACACATATTTTCATGTGTGTGTATGTTGTGTATAGGCGTGAAACTATTTGCATTTTTGGGTATAAATTCCAAAAAAAGGGCTCACCTCTATGGGGAACATTAACATTAAACACTGAAATTAAATGGGCTGTGAACTTTGCGGAATAGAAAAAGTGTCTTCTTGTGCTTAAAGAAGAGCATATAGGTTACTTGGGTATTTAATAGAGTTTTAAATAGAGATGATTAAATAGAAATAGTATGGTTGTGTGTTTAATATAATTATATATGTATATTAGTTTAATTACATACTAAAAATAAAATAGAAATAGTAGTTTACTACTTGAGGAACTCTTTTTATAATTTAAATAAGGTTTTCTCCATCTCAACTGCTTTTTTCTGCCTTTAGCCAGCGAAAAACATATTTCATTTATAAATAGTAAAAAAGTCTTAAAAATGTTTTGCTTATGTTAGTTTATTCTTCCCTTATTATTTGAATGAGAAAGTTTTATAAAGAATGAGAAAGTTTTATAAAGAAAATTGTGGATTTTATGGTTATCGCTTTGTATCGATATTTCCACCAAACAGAGTCAGTTATCGATCAATTAAAGCAAACTGAAATTGCGTATGGAAAAAGAAAAGATTGACTTTTTTTTTACAGATGGATATGGCTATATAATGACGAGTGGTAATGCTGATCAAGAATAATTCATTATCAGAATATAATATATATTTTCATAATAAATGGTATTAAACTTTCGAAGCTTTGCATTTTATAAATTAAATTTTTTCCAATCTAAACCGAACGATTCCTGACCAAATTCCTTGAATTCCCAACTGGTTAAAGCTCTCAAGTCTCCACTTGTTATAAAGGAATTTGGGGACTGGTCTGTCCAATAAAACAAGCATTTCTCTCTGCTTATTTGCATTTGTAAAGCTACAAAAACAACAACAACAACAAACAACTTTAGCTGAAAATGAACAAAATGCAACACTGCGATGAAAAAAGGCTAAGCTCACTTGAGATTTAACGAGAGTTGCTTGAAATTTATAACCAGCTCAAAAGGCAGGCCAAAGTCAGGCAAAAGCACACACACACACACACACACACTTGGATATTTACATATGTTACAATTTACATATGACAACAACAACAATAACATCTGCAAATGCATAAAAAAAGAAAGAAGAAAAAAAAGTACTTTTGAAAAAGTGGCTGAGCTCTGAATTTTGCCTGCTTTGCATAAAAATCTGACGCGTGACTGTAATTTCTGCACGCGACCTTGAAAAGAACGGCACTCATACACACACACACACAACACACCCATACACACAAAAACTTAAATGCAACATTAGCAGAAGCGAGAAAAAAGCTGCGTAAAATGCTTTTACAATTAAATAGGCAGCAAAATGCCAAAAAAAAAAACTAAAATGTGACTTGTACCTGTGTGTGCGAGTGTGTTCGAGTGTGTGCGTGCGTGTGTGTGTTTGTATGTATGGGCACTAACAACAATTAGGCTAATGCCAAAAGCCATGTGCCATGGGAAACCTCTAGAAGTGAATGAACCAAAAAAAAATATGCGCAGCGCAAAGCCCAACACAAATGGGGCAGTAATTGAAAGGGACGGCTTGGAAAGGAGGTGGAACGAGTTGGAGAGGGGACGGAAGTAGAGTGGAGAGTGGAGGGCAGAGTCGAGTAAAACTTAGGCTGCTATCTGAAAACAGTTTTGTTCAACAGCCAACTGGCATTTAAATTAGCTGACAAAACTAATGGGGAACGGAAAGAGCGACGTGGGAGCGATAGATGAAAGGATGAGGGGACGAGGGGGTGCTTGGGAGCGCCTCGCAATGAGCTCATTATAGAGATATTTGTCGTGCGATATCCGAAAAGTTGTCGTGCTTTTCGAGCAGTCGGGTGAAATGTGCACGGTTTACAGTCAAAACTAAACTCAAATTTAATTATTGAGATATATATTTTATTTATTACATAGAGATATATCTCAATAATCTTTTCTTACAACCCATAGATCCCAGTCCCAACGAGTCACTTTTGGTCAAAATGGTATTGTGAAGTTAAAGGCAACATCAGCAGCCATGTTCACAATCAATGATCGGGGATAATTTAATTAATGCTTTGGAGTAGACTCCAACTGCTTGTGCCAATATGTAGAGACAACTGATTAATCAAAGTATAAAATCTACCAAACTTCTTTGTCCATAGTCTTAGAATGAGAGAATGTATCATTATCATTATCGGGCTAAATCATTCGTAGAGTAAAATAAAGAGTAAATAATGTTCACTTCCGGTTTGCTAACTGTACATTTATCTGGACAAATTTCGAAAAGTAATTTCTTTGAAATGTCTAAACAAGTTCAGAGCTGGCAGAGCTGAGGTGTTGTTTCTGCAAATTCGCTGCTAATCCCCACAAGTGTAGGAGTGGCGACAAATTGCCTCACGTTGCGCCTACGACATGTGTGGCAAGCAATGCGTGAGGCGCCTCTCGCGTCTCACGTCAGTCTGTCTGTCAGTCTGTCACACATTTCCCAAATGCCGGCAGCTGGGCGGAGAATTAGCCACAGCTGATTGCCAGCGTTGATGGCGTCTAATTATGTTGATGTTTATAGCTGATATGCACAAACACACACACATATATATAATAGATATATGTTCAGTGGCACGTGTGGCGTACGCGCGATATTCTGTTATTCATGTAAACGGGCATCAAATATGACGCATAGGCCTAGGCGTCCCAGCCCATTAAATGTTGATTAGTGAATGGAAAATATGGAACGCAGTGGAGGAGGAGGGGATGGAGTATGAGAATTGTTTGCCCCATTTTGAGTCCTACTTAAAAGCGAAACGCTGTCAAATGTTTAACAAGAAGCCAAAATACCGAATTTTATGCTCACAATTCACGTGACAAACCAACATAAAAACACAAAAAGATAAAGCCGAATTGAGAAAATAAAAGTATAACTAAAAAAGTAATAGAAACGTAGAGACCGAAATTTGCAACGACTGAGAAATACACTGGAAAACAGATAATAAAAAACAAACTGTTTATGGGTGGAGCGATTATACGAGAACCATTAATACTTAGATATAATGGATATAGGAAAAGTATATTACAGATATGCCGAGTGACCTTTTCAATTGGCATTCAAGAATCAAGGTGTAGATATAGGAGGAGATTCATAATAATACTTTGTATTGGTTGTCTTTAGATCTGAAGTTATTGGCGATTTGGTAAAGTATATAAATGGGTATAGCAGAAGGTTTTTATAGATATTCAAGCAGGTGCCTAGGAGCATTCCTTGCAAATCTGAACTCTACCTCTAAAATTAAGGGAAATATAAGCATAACCGATCTCTGTTCAATAAATGTTCCCATATTAAACTATCTACCAAATTTGGCAACTTCAGTTAAAAAATGATGCGAGTTAGCGTATTTAGCAATTTCAGGGGGTGGCGAGTATGGGCGTGGCCAGCAAAATTGATGTGTCTCTAACGCAAATAAATTACCAGGCAACTACGTGCAACATTTGATGACTCTAGCTATAAATTGCGAGCGCTCTTATTGATCAGCACTTATCAATGTTATCGATTTTCTAGACCTACCAATACACGTGCCAAGTTTTACACCAATATACTCTTGCAATAGCAAGAGTATGACCAAAAAATAGGAAAAACACGCTTCACGAATATTTTTGCCAGGCTGCAATAATTTATAATTTAGTTGAGCGGAAGTCGAGCAAACGGCGCAAGGACCTGACATTGAAATGCGGCCTGCAAATGAATGGTCTTTACCTTCGAAACCATATGAATTGAAAGTCCTGCTGCCTGCTGCCGATTATTATTAGCTGGCCGTTGCAACATTTGTCGTCCTATGCAATTTGCAGCTTGGCCAAACAATTGCAGATGCTCTTTATATATATAAAGGTATATACATATATATACATATATATGGTACTACTACTGACCACACAATTTGACTTGGCAAGTTGAGCAGCAGAAAAAAAGGAAACCAGCTTAGTCATCCAAAAACTAGCCAATGCCAGAACATGGTCAGAACTTGGCCTGCAACAGAAACAGAGCCTTGGCTTGGCTTGGCTTCATTTTCTGTTACGTTTTTGTGGTCACAGACAGCCCACCAAATAAATCACACAAAGCGTTTGAAAATAATTTCGTTTTTAGTGTTCCAAAAGGACACCCCCCATTCGCCTTTCCCCCGTTAAGTGTCGTCCAACATTATAAATGGTTTTTTGATACAGCACTTTGGCGTTCACATTCTAGTTTATACCTGGTTTATTCGGGTTTTTTGAGGGCTGCTGCTGTTGGCAGCCTCGGCAGACGCGACTAAATAAATCATCAAAATCAAACATTAATCAACTTGATGGCCGTTAAACACGTACACACACACATACACATACACACACGCACGCACGTGTGTGTAACTTAACCGGATATCCGCATGGCGACCATTGTTCTTTGTTGCTTTGTTGCCACAGTCAAGCGTCAAGTGGTTGAACTTTTGTGTCCCTCGCCTCAGCAACTGCGGCAGCTAAAGTCAAATCACACGCAACATGCTCGCAGCTGCACTTGGCTTTATTTAAATTCTGCTACACTGTGCAAAAAGTCGTGGCCATTTTTGTGTAATTTAGAAAGTGATTGGATCAAGTGAAATTTATTTATATATTATATATATGATAGATCATACATTCTTGCGCACTCAGTGTTGCTATTCATTGAATAGGAATTGACTAACTAAATGGCATCTCCAACCCCATAAAGTACATAATCTCTCGCTCTCTATCTCTCTCGCTACATACCTATTTATTATTTTCTCGCAGTGTAACTATTTTAATGATGCCTTGCGTGAGTTTTACTAACAGTTGCTTTGTCATCGCGACAACTACCGACTCGAACTCTAACTCCGACTCCGAGTCTGGTTCACGCCCCTTTGAGTCGACACATAAAAGCGCTGTCTTTGCCCCGTGCAATTAGAGTGCATTAAACCTTAGTGTTTACGCATTGAGTTCAAGTCATTGTTGTTGTTGCCAAGGTTTTTGATTTTACAAGAATATCAGGTGCTTGCTTCAGCTGCTTCTGTTTGCTCACGTGCTGCACTCAACGTGGCTGCCACAACCCAAAGAAAAGCAGAAAGGATTGTGTGCAGCGTGGGTGTGGCAATATGCATTAGCGCAACTCACGCGATGTCTGCGCCATTATATCGCATATAGTATACGTTACTTACAGTTGCGCTCAAAATAATAGAAGCGCTGCTTAAGAAAATTAAAATTATTTTAAAATATATACACACATTCTCTCTACATTTAAAAAATATTAATAGTATATTATATATATCTATATATGGCACCACTACTTTTATTTCGACCGGCTGATTTGTTTTTCAAATTAAAGCCATTAATTTTTTTTGTAATAATTTTATAGCTATGCTATCTTTAAATGTTTACTTATTTTCAGTATTGATAGATAGTGTTCAAATCAAATTTTTATATTTTTTAAACGATATTTTAGTTATTTTTTACATGTTCCAAAATACATTACTTTGACCGCAGCTGTATGTAGCAGATGTGTATATAAATAGAAAGTACAGAGGGGCAAATCTGATTGTTGTTGTTGCAGTTGTTGTGCATTTACTTTAATTGCATTGATTGAAGCGTTTAGGAGCTGAGCTAACCGAGTCCTGGCGGAGTGTTTTTCAACCATTGGCCATTGGAGAGCGCATAAATTGCTATACGCTCTGGCTCTGGTCCTGGCAAACACGGTGTGAACAATAAGATTGGAGTGCTACAGTTATACTTCAATTTAAAGATTAGCTAAATAAATTGAGATGTTGACGTACATATATTCTTGTTCAACATCGGCAGCAGAGTCGATATAACCATGTCCCTCTGTCCCTTTTTTACAAGCTATTTTATTTTGCTCTTAACATTTTGGAAAAGAATTGTCAACTTTAGCTTGCTATAATATTTATAAAAAATGTTGATATCGATAATTCTATATAAGTAGTTTCTGCTTACTTAACTTATTTTATAAATATCTGTCATGAACAGAAACTTTTATCAACAAAAATTTTAAACAATGCAGTTTTTGTTTTACAAAGTTACAATTTCATTATCATTTTTCCCATACAAATCGATGCAGCTCTCCATGAAAACAACAAACACACTCTGTCCCTCTCTCTTTATCTCTCCCCCTTCTCTTCTTTCTATATTTTCCCTCTTTTGTGTCATTTGTTCCTTTTCATTATGCGTTTCAAAGAGAAAGCCACAAAAGTTGCAGCATTCAGTTATGGGGCAACATTGACCATATCGCCGCATAACTCAATACCAGCAGAAAAGTTGACACCTTAAAAACCAGCTCAACGTTGAGATACCCTCTTAAGGTACTAGCAATTTATCTTTTCACTCTTACTCTACCTGTCCAGCTACCCATTTGAGGCTACTATCGGCTGTAGGGTATCTGAATACGATAGCAAAAACTTTATGCAAAACTAAAAGCTTGTCTCGCAAAAAAAAAAAAACAAAAAAAAATGGAAATCTATAAAGAACAATGTCATAAATTTTGTAATGTACGCCGCCGCATCGCAGGAAATGCCAGACGCGAAATTGGAAAAGCGCCCGCAAAATCTACACCATCAACACACACACACACGCACATACACAATGGGCGCACACAACTTTTAGTTGAAATAGCAAACGCGTTTGCTTCTCTTTTAGAATTGCTTTAGCTTTGGTTCTGCTCAAGGACGCGCCACAATTAAATTTATTGTTTTTATCTCTGGCAGTTGCATTGAATCAAGTTTTGCCAGCAGCGACAATTGTTTTAAATCAGCGTTTTATTCAACACCCCCTTCCTCCAACACCCCCACCCCCCCTTCGCTACACAACACCCACACTCCTTGTTTCAATTTGTGCTTGCGCTGAAAAGCAGGCAATGGTTTTTGTTGTTTTTCATTCACAGCTCATTTAAAAGCCATTTGCGTTAAGTGCAAGTGTGTAAATTATTTTGTGGCGCACACTCGTCACACCAAAGTGCAGCACTTGCAGCACTTGCAGCATTATTGCAATTGAGTCGATTCTTTACCACACCACCCACTCCCCCTCTTCCGAACTGGCCCAGCTGCCACCTGCTTTACCTTTTCCCCTTTTCTCCTACCCGCTTAATTCATGGCATTTTGCACATTCACAAAAATAAAATAGTAGAAAATAAAGTCCTCATAGCACACACACAATCACACACATATCCTTTGCCACTCCCACCATCCTTTCCACACGCTTAGCCTCCTATAGCAACTTTCAAATATGCCATTTGGCTGACTCATGCTGTCAGCTAACTAAGGGCTAACTAACTTAACTAGTATATTATTTACACTTGCACACACCCCCCTCACACTTTCTTCTCTCTCCAGCCCTATCTGCACTTTCTGTTTTGCTCTTTTAGCGCGCTTTCAACTGGTTTTCAATGAATAAACCAAAAATGGCATCGCAGTGGCAATTTCAACTTTTCACTTTCAGCCCCTATGTGTATGTGTTAAAAGCCATAATTACGCCTGATGAGGCTCTACTTTGCACATGTGTATATATGCGTATGTGTGTGTGTGTGTGTTGTTTTGTGTGTGTCTGCACTGTTTAGTTGGCAAATTTGACACTTTTGTCAGCAATTTGTATGGCTGCACTTTAGGCAGGCATCCCTCTCTCCCCTCCCTCTCCGAACCTGTCACTGAGTGTGTGTGTGTCTCCTGTCTCCTGTCTAGCTACAACTCATTGTTATTGCTGTCCATTGTCGTTGCTGTTGTTGCCATTGCTATCTGCCTGTTCAAGTTTTGCAATTAGCCAGCGCGTCTATTGATAAATAGCCACAGCCAGAGTGAGCGACAATAAACAACGCCCGCTGTCTAACAGTTGTATGCAAGTTGTGTGTGTGAAGTAAGCACTTCAAATATATTGTTAGAATGCTTATAATACTCACAATGAGCTAATGTGATTATTTTTATTATTATTAAAATTATTATTATTCTTATCATTATTGTTTTTATATTATGATACACAAGGTATCATGCTGTCTGTCCGTCCGTCCATCTGTCCTGTCCGTCTGTGAGAACGCGCATTTCTTTGACACCCTTTGACTTAAAATCACGTATTTAACTTTAAATGCACGATTGATCTAGAGGCCAAACTATAATTAAAACGCCCTTGTTTTTGAAAATCCGTTGAGTTTTGACGAAGTTGTGCTATATTGAAGGTTCGACCTATGCCCATATGCCGATTTTCGGACTATAATTTTGACTTATGTTCCGACCCAAAATCACGTTTTTAACTTGAAATGTACGATTGATATAGATACCAAACTATAATTAAAACGCCCGTGCTTTTGAAAATGCGTTGAGTTTTGACGAAGTTATGGCATTTTGAAGGTTCGACCTATGCCCATATGCCCATATGCCGATTTTCGGACTATAATTTTGACTTATGTTCCGACCCAAAATCACGTTTTTAACTTGAAATGTACGATTGATCTAGATACCAAACTATGATTAAAACGCCCTTGCTTTTGAAAATGCGTTGAGTTTTGACGAAGTTATGGCATTTTGAAGGTTCGACCTATGCCCATATGCCCATATGCCGATTTTCGAACTATAATTTTGACTTATGTTCCGACCCAAAATCACGTTTCCAACTTTAAATGTACGATTGATCTAGAGACCAAACTATGATTAAAACGCCCTTGTTTTTGAAAATCCGTTGAGTTTTGACGAAGTTGTGCTATATTGAAGGTTCGACCTATGCCCATATGCCGATTTTCGGACTATAATTTTGACTTATGTTCCGACCCAAAATCACGTTTTTAACTTGAAATGTACGATTGATCTAGATACCAAACTATGATTAAAACGCCCTTGCTTTTGAAAATGCGTTGAGTTTTGACGAAGTTATGGCATTTTGAAGGTTCGACCTATGCCCATATGCCCATATGCCGATTTTCGAACTATAATTTTGACTTATGTTCCGACCCAAAATCACGTTTCACACTTTAAATGTACGATTGATCTAGAGACCAAACTATGATTAAAACGCCCTTGCTTTTGAAAATACGTTGAATTTTGACGAAGTTATGGCATTTTGAAGGTTCGACCTATGCGCATATGCCGATTTTCGGACTATAATTTTGACTTATGTTCCGACCCAAAATCACGTTTTCAACTATTAATGTACGATTGATCTAGAGACCAAACTATGATTAAAACGCCCTTGCTTTTGAAAATGCGTTGAGTTTTGACGAAGTTATGGCATTTTGAAGGTTCGACCTATGCCCATATGCCCATATGCCGATTTTCGAACTATAATTTTGACTTACTTTCCGACCCAAAATCACGTTTTTAACTTTAAATGTACGATTGATCTAGAGACCAAGCTATGATTAAAACGCCCTTGCTTTTGAAAATTCGTTGAGTTTTGACGAAGTTATGGCATTTTGAAGGTTCGACCTATGCCCATATGCCGATTTTCGGACTATAATTTTGACTTATGTTCCGACCTAAAATCACGTTTTTAACTTTAAATGTACGATTGATCTTGAGACCAAACTATGATTAAAACGCCCTTGCTTTTGAAAATTCGTTGAGTTTTGACGAAGTTATGGCATTTTGAGGGTTCGACCTATGCCCATATGCCCATATGCCGATTTTCGGACTATAATTTTGACTTATGTTCCGACCCAAAATCACGTTTTCAACTTTAAATGTACGATTGATCTAGAGACCAAACTATGATTAAAACGCCCTTGCTTTTGAAAATGCGTTGAGTTTTGACGAAGTTATGGCCTTTTGAAGGTTCAACCTATGCCCATATGCCGATTTTCGACCTTTAATTTTGACTTAAGTTTCGACCTAAAATCACGTTTTTAACTTTAAATGTACGATTGATCTAGACACCAAACTATGATTAAAACGCCCTTGCTTTTGAAAATGCGTTGAATTTTGACGAAGTTATGGCATTTTGAAGGTTCGACCTATGTCCATATGCCCATATGCCGATTTTCGAACTATAATTTTGACTTATGTTCCGACCCAAAATCACGTTTTTAACTTTAAATGTACGATTGATCTAGATACCAAACTATGATTAAAACGCCCTTGCTTTTGAAAATGCGTTGAATTTTGACGAAGTTATGGCATTTTGAAGGTTCGACCTATGCCCATATGCCGATTTTCGGACTATAATTTTGACTTATGTACCGACCCAAAATCACGTTTTTAACTTTAAATGTTCGATTGATCTAGACACCAAACTATGATTAAAACGCCCTTGCTTTTGAAAATGCGTTGAGTTTTGACGAAGTTATGGCATTTTGAAGGTTCGACCTATGTCCATATGCCCATATGCCGATTTTCGACCTTTAATTTTGACTTAAGTTTCGACCTAAAATCACGTTTTTAACTTTAAATGTACGATAGATCTAGACACCAAACTATGATTAAAACGCCCTTGCTTTTGAAAATGCGTTGAATTTTGTCGAAGTTATTGCATTTTGAAGGTTCGACCTATGCCCATATGCCGATTTTCGGACTATAATGTTGACTTATATTCCGACCCAAAATCACGTTTTCAAGTTTAAATGTACGATTGATCTTGAGACCAAACTATGATTAAAACGCCCTTGCTTTTGAAAATGCGTTGAGTTTTGACGAAGTTATGGCATTTTGAAGGTTCGACCTATGTCCATATGCCCATATGCCGATTTTCGACCTTTAATTTTGACTTAAGTTTCGACCTAAAATCACGTTTTCAACTTTAAATGCACGATTGATCTTGAGACCAAACTATGATTAAAACGCCCTTGCTTTTGAAAATTCGTTGAGTTTTGACGAAGTTATGGCATTTGGAAGGTTCGACCTATGCCTATATGCCGATTTTCGGACTATAATTTTGACTTATGTTCCGACCCAAAATCACGTTTTCAACTTTAAATGTACGATTGATCTTGAGACCAAACTATGATTAAAACGCCCTTGCTTTTGAAAATTCGTTGAGTTTTGACGAAGTTATGGCATTTTGAGGGTTCGACCTATGCCCATATGCCCATATGCCGATTTTCGGACTATAATTTTGACTTATGTTCCGACCCAAAATCACGTTTTCAACTTTAAATGTACGATTGATCTAGAGACCAAACTATGATTAAAACGCCCTTGCTTTTGAAAATTCGTTGAGTTTTGACGAAGTTATGGCATTTTGAAGGTTCGACCTATGCCCATATGCCGATTTTCGGACTATAATTTTGACTTATGTTCCGACCTAAAATCACGTTTTTAACTTTAAATGTACAATTGATCTAGAGACCAACCTATGATTAAAACGCCCTTGCTTTTGAAAATGCGTTGAATTTTGACGAAGTTATGGCCTTTTGAACGTTCGACCTATGCACCGACCAAAAGAAAAAACTTTGGACAACGACCAATCATTCCAAACGTAAAAATTCATATTTTTATTATCAAAAGCCGTAATATACAAATTGCATCAAGTGCTAACTAAATATATATTGCGTTTTCTAAAAACTAATAAATAAATAATTACTATGTAAATTTAATTTGCTTTTTTTTGTACTTACAGTAATTTCGACTCTCCAAACTTAAGTGTTTTCTTTAACATCAGCTCTATAAGCGATTTATTTGTATATAATTGCGAAAAAATCGAGTAACTGTGCAAAATGTGCTCACAAAAAGATAAAGTTAAACTTATAGTCTTGTTTACATTTTTAATTTGATTTAATTTCTTTATCTATTTTCAATGCTATTTTACTTCAACTGTGTTTTGTGGGGTTTCAGAGTCAATGCTTAAAGGTCAGACAGGCTGATTGGCTTCGAGACCTTTGCAGATGGCTGGCTTCATGAAACTCGTATTGCTCATATGGGTTTTATCGTATCTAATTGGATTTTAATGTGTGCGACAATTAGAACACCCAGCGCAGATAACGAAAAATGTATCACCTTCTCACTCTTGCTTTTGCTCCCTCTCTTACTCTCTGTCTCTCTCTCTCTCTCTCTCTCTCTGTCTCTCTCCCTCATCTTGTTTTGAGCTAAATTAGCTTGTTTACCTGCAATAAAAATGTATAAAATATTGAGGGCCGTCGAGCGCTGTGATTGACATGAAGAGCATATTAAATGCA
This sequence comes from Drosophila kambysellisi, assembly GCA_035042185.1. Lineage (NCBI taxonomy): Eukaryota > Metazoa > Arthropoda > Insecta > Diptera > Drosophilidae > Drosophila > Drosophila kambysellisi. Next base: position 2,968,536 of record JAWNLS010000026.1, read on the forward strand.
ATAAATTCACTTAGCGACAACAACAATATATGCATAATAAACACACATATCAACACACACAGATTCATACACACCCACACACACTTATAAAGTGACTCGCTGACACGTAAATGTCGCTGATATAAATGCAATTTTCATTGACATTGTTGCACCCGCCTGTATGCAACAAATAAAAGCACACACACTCACAAATACATTGGCAGTATGAATAGTAGTTTCATGTGGCACGTGCTTTCACATGAGTCGCCCTGTCATTGTATTACTTAATGGAATTGCCTCTTGTCTCTCCGTCTACCTGACTGATATCTTCAGAGCTCTCTGTCCCTTTCGCACTGTCGTACGTGTGTTCTATAAAAAGATACCCAGCTCGTGTTAGACATTTGAAGACATATTTTTAAATATATACCTTGTACAAATCTATATACCATAAGGGATACTCATTCCTAATCAGCATCACTTGCCAAGTCGATATAAATAAATTATTCTTCATAAGACTGTTCCAAATATTAAAAAAAACTTACCCAATAAAGTAAAAACTAAAAGAATATATATGTGCCTGTCAGTCTGTCCATTCGCCGATTTCTGAGACTTTATTAGAAGCTCGAAGTTTTTGTGTTACAAAGTCAGTTAGGCATTTATCTGAAATAAAATATATATAAGTAATGGTAATCAGTAAAAAGGTATATACATACATTATATATTAAGTCTTTGCTAAAGGCTGTCTTCTAGCCGAGTATCAGTTTGATAACTATTTATTTGTTTTTTATTAATTTTGCCTAGGAACACAAAATAAATAAATAAATTCATATCCGCAGCTAAAAGCAAGTTCTAGTTTTTTAATCATAATTAATCATAGTTTTCATAAGTATTCCATGACAATTGTGTCATATATTCTTATTCACGTGAAGTGATAAGAAATATTGCCCGTTCTCCGAGGCCGTCAAATATGTATTATATATTTACATATTCTTCAAATCAACATCGAACTACTTTGAATAATTATAGCCAAATTTAGACCTGTTGCTGTTCATATTTATATGTAACATGAAACGACTGTCAATAAGCCATGCATTGTTGTGATTCTACATTCTTCAATATTGACCAACTGTTATTTGATATAACTCTTATTTAACGGCTGGTTGTAGATTGGAACTAGAACAGGGTATATCAGCTACAGAGGCGGCCTCAGCTCTATTTTCGCTGGCATGCCGAGGACGAATAAAACAAAAATTGCCAAAGCAAAAACCTTATCGATTTAATTATTATTTTTTTTTTTTCGATTGGTTGTGGGTGGTGCCCCTTCAGTCGAGTACCTGAGAGTTTAAGCTTCATGATGTGCAGCCAAAATGAAAACAAGCTGATGTCAAGTTAACTGACTGAGTGAGAGAGTGATTGAGTGTGTGATTGAGTGACTGAGTGAGTACGTGCAAACTCATGTTTGTGAGAAGTAACCTACTTTGTGGTGTCAAAATGTCTTACACACTTGTGAGAATGTCCCAAATTATATAAAAGTTGTGAGCTATAAATAAACTAAATGGCTGAACAACCAGCAACGACAACAACACACATCTTGAACATCAGTCAATCAATCAATCAATTGTAAAGTGGCACCTCCAAAGGAAAACAGCTCATTAGACAACACGCCCCTGACTCAGTCATTTTCTATGTTTCCTGCGTGGGGGTTGGACGAGTTTAGCTCGAGTTCATTTTGCACGCGTCTGCAACTTGTTCAGTGCCATTGTCACATATGCCATGCCGAGCAGCTATACAAAAAAAAAAAGATAAAAACCAACCCTATAACGATATAATCATAATCACAACTCATACTTAATTGGCCAAAAGCACAACTGCTGCTCGACCGTCGCGTATAATTGATATGCTAAGTCAAGGTCTCTCAGTTTATGTCCTTTGGGCTGAGTTATTTCTGTATTTCTGTATTTGTGTATTTGTTTATGTTTGTGTTGAGTAAATTAATTTGATTTCTCAATAACGCACAGTGTCCTTACAAATGGCTTTCATTTGCTCAGCAAGCAAGCGGGTCTGTTGTAATGCATTTTTCATTGAATGCTTTTACGCGCATTACATTAATTTCCTGTGCCACATAACTCATACCACATACAACATTCCGTAATTCCCGTTAGATGACCCTCGTCACAGACAGTTCGTTTTACTTATTTTTTTATTATTTTATGTTTACATTTTTTATCCGGTTTAGCTTTCGTTATAGGCGTGACTCATGCCAAAAAAAAAAAACGAAACGAAAACGCAACCTAAGTAATTTAATTTAGTCGCTCATAAAACTAAAAAGCCAAGCAAAATGTTGAGTTCCCAATTGTAAATACCCTAACTGAAAGATTTTTATTGAATTTGAGTTGGTTCAAATAATTTGTGTTGTGAAATGAAAAAAGAAAAAATGTCAATAAATGTTGTAAACAAATTTGTGGAAATATTTCAACTGATTTTATAACTTTAGTTAGCCTTTTCTAAAGTTCCGCAGATAAAAATCAAACTTATGTTCCGATTCCAGTTCAAGTTCTGGTTGATTCTCTGCCTATGGATTATCGGATTTCAGTTTCAGTTCTAGTTCAATAATTCACCTATACTTAAATAACCAGAAGAACAACCAACTCTTATATTTGCAAAATGAGCCCTAAAACTAAACTACTTCACTTTAATAGTGCCTGAACTGTCAACATCAATGTATTTTACATCTCTTAACTATATTAGAATACCTTTTAAGTTAGGGTAGGCCAAGGCAAAAAAAAAAAAAACAGAAAGAAGAGAAAGAGAACAAACAAAATTTGACATGCGAAGTGCTTTGGGTTTCGACAATGACGCAACGGGAAACCTTAGAAAACAGCAGGCAACTAAGAAAACTGCGAAGAAAAATAAACAGAAGAAGAAGCAGAAGTAATAGTAATATTAAGTATACGCCCCAAGGGCAGCCAGCAAAAATAATAAAATCGACCAAGGCAAAAGCACACAAAATTATTACTTAGCTGCAAAATATTGGGTGGCAGAACACGCCCACATATAATAACTGTACTACTAAGAATAATAATAATAATAATAATAATAATGGTAATAATAGTGTGAGCAATTGCCGGCGTTATTAAAATGTAATTAATAATACAGTTTGAGGTTGCAACTAGTTACATTTAATAACTGTAAATTGCTGCATTTAAAACTGTGCAACCTACGTGGGCCAAAGGTGAAGAGGAAGAGGAACAGGAACAGGACCGGCAGGATGTGCGCCATAATGTGCAATGAGCTGCGGCGGCGAACGATTTCAACTCATTTCATAGGCCAACGCTTAACGAGCGGAAGTTGTGGCAAGAGGGGTGTGTGTGTGTGTGTGTCTGTGTGTTGTGTGTGTTGTGTGTGTTGCATTATTAATGAGAACTTTTCCTTTTTGCCTAGCTGCAGATTTGCAAAAACATCGAACGAGGCAAGCAGCAAGAAGCAAACGTGACAGCTTTACTGCAGTGCCACTTAGCAGTGACTTGGTGGCATGTGCGTCAGGAACCTGGTTGCAACTAGCAGCGGCTGCTAGCTGCAAGTTGCAAGTGTTTGTTGTTGTTGTTGTTGCTGCTGCTGCTGCATTTGCATTTGCGTTAGGTAAATATTCGTAGGCCAATGATTTGTGAGTTTCCTTGACTACCATTTTACTAGGTCAAACTCGGCCAGGTAGGAGCATGGAAAGGGGGTGGGGGAGGGGCATTTGTTGGGTTGCTTGCTGCATCGAATTTATATTTGATTGGTTGCACGAAGTGCGAGGCTGTAAAACGACTGCATGAAAGATGTAAATAATCGTGCGAATCGATAAAAGAAACAAATAAAAATATATTCGCATTTTCACATCCCATATGAATTCGAGAAAGGCAGGAAAATTACTTTTTTGCTTTGAGTTGGAAATTTCAATTTTTCACAATTTCCAATACCATAAATGGAATTTTTTAATCTTGAGTTAACCTGAACCTAATACTACATATTAGATTTGGAAATGCGATTCTATATTCGTAATACTTGCAAGAAAGTGATTGCGGAAAATGATCTTAAAGGTTGAAATTTCTGTTTGCCATAATTTTATAAAAATCTAGGAAAAATTTTAAATATATGCTTGCAATAAAAAATGATTTCTAAAATCCAAACTGTAACATTTATCTTACTTTATGCAACTCTAACTAATCGGGCATACTGCGAAAGATTGAGGAAGCAATTTATATGACTATATACTAAATAGATTAGTTGAATATACCCAAAATCCCAAGTGAATGTCCAATAGAGCCACTAAGAGCCTCAGTTTCTCTCTATGCCACAACACACAAAAACCAAATAGCAAATTCTTTTCACTCCAACTTAGATGGTAGAGTTTTTTTTTGAGATATATAAAACAGCTTACGTGCTAACAATACTTAGAAGACAGATCACAAGACAACTTACAAGCTACAACTACTACTACAAAGGATGAGGACAAAACATCATTTTGCATTGCGTCAAAATCACGCGGCTCACATAAATCTCAATCTCTCTCTCCCTCAATCTGGGGTGAGGGGCAGAGGAAAAGCGAGTGAGGAATCGGGGCACATTCAACATTTTGTCACGTCAATGCAATGTTGTCGATGTTGTTGCTCAGCGTGTTGTTATCATCTCCCAGCTCCTGCCGCTCCTTGAGCCTCAGTTGAGCCGATTCTCTTGTGGCATTCTTTGAAATCTTATAGGAGATGGGCAGCTGAGGTATTATTGAGTTGGATGAGGATTGAATATGCCGCCCAAATGGCTTCGCATCATTCGTCTCCAGATAGAACTTGCCGCGTAGACTGTGAAGAATATAAATTAAGGGGTGTTGATGTTATTTCTGTTTGGGATTAAGCTCACCTCGGATCCGCGGCATAGCCCATGTGGGCAACGCCTTTGTTGCCATTGCGACAGATGCCAAAATTTTGCGAGGGTTCGCAACGCTCGGCGGCAAAGGCCAACGGTTGCCGGATGCTCTCCACAAAGTACTCCCAGGCGCGCTGATGACTGCAGCCAACTGTAACACGTAAGAATAACCAAAACGGTGTTTAATTTGAGTGTGCCTGTGTACCCTGTAGTCAGAACTTAAGGCACAGTCCCTTTTTGGTCTCGTCATTTTTAAATTTATAGAACCTGAGAGATTCAATATTTTTTTCATTTTAGATTGGGTTGAATAGTGAGAAACTATTTCAAGATAGAGAAATACATTTGAACTTTAATTAACATGCAAAATATAAGATATATTATTTTATCTTTCTATCATCTATTCATTCTGTCCCTATACAAGCAAAAAGCAACCTCAATTAAGAGCCTTAAGACTCAACTAGAATTGCAATCACTTACTAATAATGCCCAGCCAGCGATTATTGGCTATTTCCTGTCGTGCACAGCCCGGCTGCAAGGGTCGTCCGCCATTCGGATAGAAGTCCGCATGTCCCATCGCTGTCGGATTGCCCAGAATGCCCCCATCTGTGTGGATCACATCCACAAAGCGGGCATCTGTGGGACCCAGTCGACGATTGGAGCTGTTTCCCTCGAAGAGCGGCAGGGCCGGATCCAAAGCCGTTATCCTTGTCAGCTTAATGCCCCACTCCTGCAGCTGCTTGCCCGCAAAGCCGGCCACCTCGGCGCCCAAGCTGAATCCAATCAGATGTATGTGCTTCACCGCATACCCCTTGCTCACCAAATACCGCAGAAATCGGGCCAAATATCTCGCAGCCACAGGCAGATTCTCTACGGCATTCGAGTACCAGGGCACAGAGACCATCGCGCTCCAGTCCACCAGTATCACGTTGTAGTTGCCGCGACGCAAAAATGCTGAAGGGTATATAAAGAATAGAAGTGAGAACGTTGCACTCGCAGCCGAATAGCCGACTGCTCAATACTCTCTGCTGCCAGTGTGGAGAAACTAAATCTAATCTGCAAAGCTCAAATGAAGTTTGTTTCTGTTGCACACTTCAAGTGAAAAAAAAACTTTCCACAGTCAAAAGTGAACAGAATCTTAATCACGTTTTGACCTCTGGATTAAAACTGCATTTAAATTTAGAAACGCTCTTCAAGTTAAGATTCCATCTAGAGATTGGGACATAGGAAAGGGTCAAATCTTTCCTCAAGCATATGTTGGTCAAAGCTGAACCAATTTTCAAACCTTTCGACAGTTTTAATAGCATACGAACATATTCCAAGTTTGAAGTCTACCAATATACATTTTTCTGCCCTTAGGTGATTGGAGTGTATAAAAAAATAGCGATGATGAGCAGCCGTGTTGACGTGTTTAGATCGAGGTAAAAATAATTTCGCTTACCATCCTTCACTTGCTGGCTGCTCTGCTGGTCGCCGGTGGCCGACTCGGAGAAGCCGTGCAGATAGATGGCCAGTGGGTAATTGAAATTGAAATTGCTTCGCGCCAGTCGAGCATCGTCACTCAATCGCAGGAGCTGGGCCGCGTTGCGGTTTTTCCTGAAAAATGCCAAGCAATGACCTTTCAATATGCACGAGTCAAGGAGCAAGGACCAATCCACTCACCTCGTGTATAGCAGAAACTTAATGTCCTCGCTTTCGCGTATCGCGCAGCAGCTGCTGCAGCTGCCCCGCGGTGCCGCACTGTAGAAGATTGGCGACCCAGCTGCCAATAAAAGAGAAAGAGAGAGTGAGATAGAAAGGGAGAGCATAATTAATCTTTAAGCCAGAGATTTTCTATTACAAATTCCTAATTTGACATGTGAAAAATTGTGCCTGATAGCTAATTGATTTATTAGGCAGCTAATAACAACAAGCTAACAACAGCAACCACAATGAGGCATATAACTTGGCTAAAAAGCAGCCAGCCAGCGAAGCGTGGCTCAGCTCAAGTTAGCCGTGAACTTGAATCTGATTGTGACTATTATGACGAGCTACCCATAAAAAGAAACCAACCAACCAACAACAACACTTTGACAGCACAACAACAATAGCAACAACCACAACAAAGCTATTTAAAATGCTACAGTCAAGGCAGTGCGACTACCAGATACCCTGCAATCCGATGATAAATACATTGTTAGATTGCTGATGATATTCAATTTAATATTAAAACACGTTTCATTTACACAATCTTTCTAATTCAGTTAAGAATTAAGATGTTGTGGATTATATATAATGTTAGGCTACAGTAGTAATAACTTACCGATAACATGAAATAAACTTGATCTAACTGTATTCTTATTTTCCAAATTTGAAGACAAGCACTCGACTGTTTATTCCGATCAAGAATATATATATTTTTTGGCATCTTAGATGCTTCTTTCTACCAGTCACATACTTAGACACAATTTCGATATACCTTTTAGCCATTGTTAATGGGTACAGGGTATTAAAACAAAAAACAAACAGCAGCACGTGACGCATACGCCGCGTACTACGTCTATGCAGAAACACAAATGTTATATGCTCGTAACGATTACATGTGTATATGTTGACACAAGCATATAAACATAGCCTGAGAAACTTGACGACTAGTGAATACTCTTTGTTTTGTTTTGACCACTTTTATATTATCCTCTTCCAGATTGTTGTATAAAGGAATTTTATGACTTTATAAATAAAATAATATTAGTGCTTTTATATAAAGTGTTTTCTCAATTCTGTCATAATACTCCTTAGTATTAACTTGCTTATTATATTTATATTTATTTCTTATATATTTTGCTTACATTGCCAATGCCTTCAATTATTCAGTGTATCCAATGAGCTGTCACAAGAACAAGTTTTTATCGAGTTTCAATTTATCACAAACCCTGTATCAAATAGGGTGGCGGTGACGGTGTCGTCGTGGGGGCGTGCCACTGGGTCAACAATGCAAGTCAATGCCTCGTATCGCAAGCGTTTAATCGGATTGTTTCACTTTTGTTTTGCTACAGGAATTTGGCGTTGTTTGTGAATTAATTCCGTTTCGATAAAATGCAGAACTAACTAATAATCATGACCTTAGACGAGGTCAATAGAAGCGAGCAGCGTTTTATGGCGTTCTCTTCTCTACTCTGATCTCGTTCAAAACTTTATGCCCAATTTTATGTATGTATGTAGTTTAGATATCTGATAATTATGTAAAATTATTACCAGTTTACCTTTTTTCCGCTGCAGAGCGGAAGAGTTTTGAATGCCTTACTTTGTTTATGTTAACAACTCGCTTTGTTTTGTTTTGTTTTTGTTTGTGTTCGTTTTGCTTCTACGTTTCGCGGCTATTTTAGCAGCGTCACGCCTTGCATTTTATTTGATGTTTTTTTTGTTGCTGTTGTTAATTTGAATGTTCTTTTTTTCATTTATTTTGACTCTCAGCTAATTATCAACCTCATGCTTAAGTTGTCATTGTTGGCTGTCAATTGAATTATCACATTGTGAACTTTTGGGTTAAGTTCTGGATATGATATAACAATATTCTTAGCTGTCTATCACTCTATTCAGCTGTCACAAAGTCTGAGCTGGCCATTAAAATGTCGTTGTATATATATAATGAGACCAAGGGATGCCCCAATGTCATAAAACTCAAACGAATAGGGGGGTTTTTTTCATTTTAGAATTTCGGTAATTTTTTAAAATTGTCCTGTGATTTATGTGTGGAATCATTTTGTCAAAAATAATGCATTTTCCGGAGAGCAATAAAGTTTTATAGGCCAAGATAAATATTTTAATTATAGCTGTATATTTAATAGTCAAAAGGGAATTTACAATATGAAAGGTACTTATTCGTACTAAATTTATTATGCATGCTTTTAACATTCAACTGAACTTCAATGACTTATTAATACTTCTTATGAAAATACTCTGTTTTTTGACGGATTTTTTGTTTTGGAGCTATGTATATATAGTCGTCCGACAGCAAAAGAAAATATATATATATATCTATATCTTTAAACTTGTGCCTCTATTGTTATCGCAAATCTATTACTATGGATAAAATAAAGCCGATAACTTATATATTTAACATTTTTAATCTCTATTAAGGCACATTTCCACTATATATGTATATATTCATAAATCCGCCCAGATAACACATATAAATCTCGCCCCTACAATTTATCGACTAAAGACCTTGACTTTATTTACAAGTTAGCACGGATCAGATGTTCCATTGTTTTTATCGATTGTTCGCTGAGGCAAAATTCAAAAAAAAAAATAAAAATAAATAAAAGGCAGTCGGCCTTCTTTCACAGCTGAGTAAACCCTCAAATAAGCTAACTGCTAGCTGCCAGCTGGCCAGTGCTGGGCCCAAAGTAACCATGCATCAAATGTCAACAATTGGCACTTTCAATCTTATCTACTCACAAATTATTTTTAGACCGATACCTACATCGTTTTAGTATTTACAATGCACACCACCTTGAACTTATGAACAACATATTTACACATATCTGACTAAAAGCTTAAGTCAACATTTTCACCAAAGATCTGGAAATTTATTATATTTATAGGGGGTGTTAAAATGTTGAGAACACAGAACTCACCTAATATAAAAGTAAAAACATTGCATAATGTGGACGCAGCTGGCAAAACCATGGCTAAAAATGTTAGTAAACTATATACTTAATATCGTCGATATTGAGCCGTTCAACGAACTTGGGACATGCTCATCAGCATATAGATATATATTTTTCGAATATAAATATATATATATATATATATATTTTTATTTAACACGGCTTGTCGTCAAATTTCACACTTTGAGAACTATTTGTATTTGGATGGACACTGCTTCCGCATTTATTGCACGGTGTATTTTGGGCGCGTCTATAAAACATACACACAACAAAAATACGAATACGAACTTTAATGTTTCTTGTTAGCCGCCAACAACGCTCTGTTCTGGACAAGATCCGTACACGAACTGAACGCTGCTTGAGACGCACGACGACGACGACGACGATGTCGATGACGATAACAACGATGACTGGGAATCTTTTTGTTGTCTAGAAGCTGATGTCGGGTTTGCTTGCTTTGATTGCTTATTGGGGTGTCAGCTGTCTGTCTCTCTGTCTGTCTGTCTGTCTCTCTATCTATCTGTCGGTTCAATCAATTCGCATGGCTCTGTGCCAAAACAAAAGACTGAGGCAACGAACTTGATCGTCGACCATTTTCAACATGTTCCGCCTCAGCCTGTGTGCCAAATATTTAGATTAGCTAATCGCGCATGCCAATCAACACACACTCACTCACACACACACACACACATACACACCCACACGCTTGAGTGGAAAAGTCGTTAAATTGTTTTTTTTTTTTTAATTTCCTGATGTGTCACACGCCCCTCGCAAAGCCCGCCCAGCATACGAAATGAACTTTTTGTTGAATCGGTGGAGCATCTTTGTGGGTGGGCCACAAAAATAAAAAAACAAAAACTGCTAAATACTGAAGAATTGAGGCATTATGTTGCCATAGATCAGCTCAAAAAAAAATTAAGAAAAACTGCTAATTACTTCAGAGTTGAGGCAATAGACAGTATGTCATAGATCAGCCACTAAGTTAAGTTAAATAGGCTTTAACTTTGTTGTCATTGTTGCTCGGCGATCGCTTATAGGGATTGATTCTTTTAATACACTGTGAGAAATCTAAAATTGTATAAAATGTGGTTGCATTTTTAAAGTATTTTTTTAGTGTTTGCTGCTTAAAAATGTGTATATTCGCCTTAGAGGCTTGTCACCTTCTTTTTAGCTTTATTTAGTCAGTATAAGCTCTATCTGTTGTTATATTCTATAAGGTGAAAACCATGAAATCTATGAAAACACATCAATTGATAAGTTTTTTGTGTAGTGTATAATAATATAACCAGCCGGCTCACCTTGACCGAATGCTGTCTTTTGGATTGCACTCCAATATGCCAATATGAGATGCTCTCTCAGTTGTCTGCGCCGCTGACAATCATGTTGATGCTGCTGATGATGATGATGATGATGATGATGATGATGATGATGATGATGATGATGATGATGATGATGATGATGATGATGATGCTTATCACTTTTCGCTGACCAGTTCTGACCAACCTCAGCTCATCTACGTCTTCTTCTTTTGTCTTCTTGAACATCTTCTCTGCTTTTGTTGCGGGTCAATTAGCGAGGCGCCGACTTTTGCATATTAAGAGCATTAATCAAACGCATTCATTTTGCCCAAGTGGCGGGTGTCTGTTGACTTTGATTTATGCATAGATTGTAATCTGACTATGAAGACCGGTAGTCAAGGTCAGATACTGATGATGTTCAACATCTAGAAATAGATAGCTTCAAGCACAACTTATGACAGCGAAAACAACTTCTAAATGGCAATACTTTGAGGCTTCACGCCGTTTGGTATTAGCTGTCGTAATTTAATTGCTAATTGGTAATTGCAATTTAGTCAGCCTTCAGCATGTGTGTGTGTTGGCTTTTAGCCGTGAACGCCGCCAAGTGCAAGGAAAATTCTACTTGTTTACTAGTGTTCTAGTCCATTGGCCAGGCCGAAGACGTTCAACAACATTTTTTTCATACATACCTTTACAACTTCCTCTTGCCTTGAGTTCTCAGAAGTCTCTTAAATGGGGTTTATTGCACGAAAATAATTACAGTAAGCTAACAATAAGTGCGCTAAAAATAGCCAATAGCTATGCTAAAGCCATTCAATAATGTCATAAAACTCCATAAACTGGCAACAATCAATTCGAGCGAGAAATAAATTATGAAGATTTTTGTTCTCTTTTTTTTATTTTTTGGTTAGCCGAAGAGTTTATACACTTTAGAGCCATAATAATGGGTATATAGAAACCCGAACTGCAATTCAATATTTGTTGAGTACCCGTTAAAAGAACCTCCTATATTATTTGTCCATTTGTAAGGAGATTTAGTAAAGGGTTAACAAAAAATACAGCGTTCTTAAAAGCTTAGTAATTATATTTCCTCTAGTTTTCCGTTTAATCAAATTTCTTTGATTATGTGTTATTTAATTCAATCGTAGCAGAGTCTAAGCAAACCTAAAGGAATACAATTTATGCCCAACGCATTTCCTCACTTAAGTTTACTACTCTCGACAGGCTTCAAAATCTACCACAAAAAAAACTTGCTGACTCACAAAATTAATGATAGCAAACAACAAATGCAATTCAAAAACAACAATAAAAAAAAAAAACAAATTATCAATGCGAATTTTAACAATTCTTTCCAGATTAAAAATTATACAATAAACTATTTATAAATGCATAAAAATAAACAACGTGAGGTCGAAATCCTACAGTAAAAATAAATATGTATATACAAATATGTATAAACAAATGGCGAATCGTCTGTTAACTGTTTATTGCGTATTTGCCAATTTGATGAGCAGTTAGTTAACATATTAAATCAAGACAATTTAATAAATTTACAAATCTCATTTCAATACAGTTAGTCAATGCGCAGATTCAATAACTATTTCAATTTGATTGCCAACTATTTGATTTCTTTTATGGGCGTGTCAAAAAAAGCTTTCGGCTGCGTCCTTGGCCAGCAGTAGTCGCTGACATAATTTACAGTTAATTAATGACCACAAATAAATGAAACATAGTTGCATAACTTGAATGTGGGAAAAAGTTTAAATTCGACAGAGAAACACTGTTACTGTTTACCATTGACGAACAGCTAATAAATATATTACAAATATTCATGAAATTAATATATTTCAATCTAAAAAGAAAAAAGTTACTTAAGCATAATGTCATTAGTATTGGAAGTCGGCTTAGTTTTGTCGAGGTAATCAGAAAGAGAATTGACAGCAAATTTAAGAAAATGCAGGTCAGAAAATACTGCTAATAGAATGGGAACTGATTCTAAACTTTAAAATAATATTTAAAAACTGTAACATACCTTTAGGCGGATATAGAAAATATTCATGTGAGATCTTGAAAGTTTCTCCCCTTTTTTTAACTATGCTAATAAAAGGAACTTTTCTTTTGATACACAGGACAAACTGCTGAGCAAATTGGAGGAGGAGAGTGAGCCGGATCCACCCACCTCCCAGGAGGATGAGTGCGTGATATGCATCAATGCGCGGGCAACGATGCAAACCTCTCCATGTGGCCATCGCGTCGTCTGTCGCCGATGCTTCGTGAAGACCATCCAGAGTGCGGTGGCCCAGCGCTTGTTGCCACTGCGCTGTGTGATCTGTCGGGCGCGGGTGAATCGGTTAACATCCTCGTCGGGTAGCTGGCGCATCCAGGAGTCGGCGAGCAGCTATTCGATGGGTGCCAAAAGCTGGTCGAGCGCTGGGGTACACGCTGGCGGCGTCATTGCCTCTGCCAGCTCCTATTCGATGAATGACGCGCACAGTGAGCAGCATCATGCCTTCCATCAGGCGACATTGCGCCGTGCGGCGTCGTCCCGTGGCGCCCATAGACGCGGCGTTTCGCAATCGGATAGTCTCTATTCGATGAGCTCGTCGACGGGGTCGGTGGGCTCAACGCTGTCGGGCTACTCGCACTATTCCAAGACGTCTTCCATATCGAGCAGCGGTCCCTGCTCGCCAGCTGCCAATCATCATCATTTGGCACCGCCCTCACCCAGCACTCATCACAATCATCATCACCATCAACATCATCAAAATCAGCAGCATCATCCACAGCATCATCAGTTGATCTCGCCATCGGGCTCCTCCTCCTGTTCGTCGGCTAGCGTTGGTTCGCTGTCGCCTCGTGACACGGGCATTCATCATTCCCATCATGGTGGCTGTCCCAGCGGCTGCTCGGGCGCTGTTCCCCGCAAGCCGCTGCACACGCTGAGCAATTCCGCCTCCTCATCCAGCAGCAGCAGTGGGAGTGGCAGTGGCAGCGGTTGTGGCAGTGGTGCCATGACACCCACTCCGACGCACACGTATCCGGGTCGGCGGCATGTAAAGAGCCGCATGTTGGATCTCCAGAATCGACTGCCACCCATCAAGGAGTTTCGCAGTCCAGCCAAAGTGCCACATCCCTCGCCGGTGCATGTCAGCAATCCGCGTTTTCGGTGCGTACTTTCACTCGGAAAAAAATCTCTCCTAAAAATAGAAAATTGTTCTTATATTTTTTAAAAATAGTTTCAAAATAAAACAAATATGTTATTTATATTCAATTTATAAACATTAGGAAAAACATATTTAGGGTGATTATGTAATCGCCACTCGTTCTTTCACTTCCACTCTCTCTCTATCTTTCCCCCCAGCTATGCCTCATATACGAAGTCAAGCAGCCATGAGCTGGCGCCGCTGCTGCGTGAATCGATGTCGCCGCCACCGCCACGTCGCCCCAGTCCGATGAATATACAGGTGAGCTGCACTGCTGCAGCTTCGCTGGCACCACCGCCCCTTAAGGCAGGCGGTGCCAAGATTTGCCCGGTGACCTCGAAGAACTCGCTGCCCAAGAATGCCTACGTGATGCCCAAGGAGAAGAAGACATCAAATACTGCCGCCTCAGCTGGGCTGCCCGCCGGCAAGGTGGGGCAAAGTGGGCGCACCGCCTCCAAGGTTACAACGGCTGCGGGCAACTCCTCCTCAACCTCCACATCCACATCCTCATCCTCGTCGTCGGCAGGCGGTGGGAGTGTGGGCAACTGTAGGCCACACTCTTTAAGCGCTTCCAGTCACACTTTTCCCCTTTTCTCCAACAACAGCAACAACAAGAACAACAACAGCAACAATAGCAGCAACAGCAGCAGCAACAATCACAGTAAGTTCAGATCGGACGATAGATGGCGCCAAAAATTAATTATGTTCCGCTTGGGCACTTTTTTTGGCAGAGGAAAAAGCAGACAACAAGAAGAACGAATCCATGGAGCGCAAGAAGAAGGAGGAGAAACTCAAGATGAAGGCTGAAAAGGAAGCCCGAAAGGTGAATTTCCCTCCACTTTTCCCTCTCTCTCTCTTTGACTGTGCTTGTTTTGTATGCGAGTTTATTGTTTTGCCGCTAGGGGGCGCAGCATTGTTTGTAATTGGCCTCGTTTGCTGCAAAAGTTTTTCATTAAACGCGCGTCTTTTGTGGCTTCCAGGCACAAATTGTACAACCCAGCTAAGGGTTGGATGAGAGGGAACGGGAGGAGGGGAAATGGGTCTGTTGTTGCCAACAAAAAAAGTAGCTCATAATGCTCTTTTTTTGGCATCTGATGCACTTTTTTTGCTTTCTATTTATTGCATGTTAAACAAGCAAAATGGTCGTCAGATTAACTGATGGACTAGCAGATACTCCGTAAAACTGACAAGAAATTGAAATATTATCCAACAATTAAAATATACTGACCGCAATAGTAGTACAATATGCAGCAATATGCAAGTGTTAAAAAAAGTGTATTATTAAAACAGATTTTATGCATTTAATTTCATTTAATTTCATGGAAAAAGGAGGAGAAAAGAATAGCCAAGGAGGAGGAGCGATTAGCCAAGCTACATGCCAAGGAGGAGAAGAAGCGGGGCAAGAAGGAGGCCAAGGAACTACTATTGGCCAACGATGACAACAATAAGAAATAAACTTAATTAATCCGCAGAGCTAATATTGAAAGTTATGCAAGCGATAACTGGCATCTGTATTATATCAGACATAATATAGACTTGATAAACACACACACACAAATCACACATACATCCCACATAAATCGAGCTTGATTGTATTTCTAAGATATTTATTTAATTTAATTTTTACCAAACACCAGTAAACAAAAAAAACCTTAAACACAAAAAATTGTTTTTTAGCGCAGCAATATTAAAGAACAAATTTTTTGTTATGTTTTATACTAATTCGTAGTTCTTTGTTTATTGTTTTGTGCGACTTATGTGACTCTGACTTACGAACAGAGCATAGAAAAAGTTGATGTAAATCAATTTTCATTTATTTTCCACATTTTATTCAACCCGCTTTTGTTTCTCTATTTTTTTGATCAAATCAAGCCTAACAAACTCATCTGTCTCATAAGTTGAAAGGTTGTTCGAAATAATTGTTTTATAATGAATACTTACAATTTCAAGAGATTTTAAACTTAAGGTTCAAGATATACAAACAAAAAAACAAGATATTCATTTAATTCAATGTTCAATTCTATGCCTAATAGATTTTATAACCAAAATCCGTAAAAAATAAACAAACCAAATGCAGAAGCAGAGCTAAAGCAGACAAAAAAACAACAAAAATCATCAGTATAAATGTAAGAACCTCTTTAAAGTCAATAATAACATGATGAAGAAGAAGAGAAAGTATTTAGAGAACGTTGAAAAAGTTGGAAAAGAATTCTAAAGTAGTTTTCATATAACAAACTATATACTAATAAAAACTTACTAATACTATATATATATACGTACATATATATGTATATATATATACTATGTATTATATATTATACTATAACTATAGTTCTATATAGATTGGAAACTGTTCAAATGGCAAACCTAAAGCAATGTGTATTACAACTTAACTGTTTTCGAAAAACAAAAAAACCAAAAAACCAAAAAAACCAAAAAACCCCAACAAATAAAGACAAGTTATTTAGTTTTAGATGTTTCCTTTGATTTGGCATTACGCTCCTTTGTTTTGGCATCACGCTCCTTCGACTTCAGGCACTTGTGGAAGATCTGGCCAAATGTGTTGGGTAACTCGTCCTGACACCTCAGATTGCCCATCTTGTGTATGGCCCCAAAGTCTAAGCAATCGATGCGTCCATCCCTATTGCAATCCTGTCCATATTTATACATATATTTCTGGATCGTTTCGGCAGCGCAAATCGGATCATTCACACAATTCGGAAACGCTGAAAAACACAGTGAAAAAACTACGTAAAAAAATCAAAGTTTCTAAATCAGATTTTTGATTGTTTTCCATTATTTGTGGAGTGCATTTCAAAATGCAAATTGCGCAACTTGATTTAAAAAAGTTTTTGATTCAGATTTTGCGTTTGTTCTCAATGTTCTTGTCCGCTTAAAAATTACAATTTTTAAACTAGTTTCAAAAAGTTTTGGTTTCTGATCTTTTGGTTGTTGTTGTTGTTTTTGTTTCTCACCCTCCTCGGACAATGAGGTGTCATTGGGCAACGCCGGCGATCCTGCCTCCGCCCAGTAGGCCCATGTGATCCTAAACATGCCGCAGGCGCCATTTACACATATCTTTGTCGCATTGCAGTTGCTCTTGGCCTCGCATAAACATTCCAGACAGTTTTCCGTAACGGGTTTTTCATCAATTAAACCTCCACGAGAGAGAGAGAGGGAGAGAGACAGAGCGAAAGAGAGAGAGGGAAAGAGTTAAGTGGTTAAGTGGAGAGGAAATGCCTTAGTACAAGCTGCTTAGCATATAAATCACTTGGCTCTCGTTTGAAATATACGATTCGATACTAAGTTAGTTGGCATTACAGCGTAGCCGGTTTGTATTCGCATAATAATAGAACAATTGCTACATATACTATATGCAGATAATTGTTCCTCACTGCAGCTGCACGGTGGTGGGAAAGGCGATGAAATGCTTTTGAAAAAGTTACTAATACTGCTCGATAAAGCAAATTTACTTCTTATATATAATAGAATATTATCCGAATTGTAATATAAAATTTTATACATTTTAATCTACGTCAGGTTTACGTAAAGTGTACAGGTTCCAGTGAAGCTTGAATATGTGCCAACTTTTTGCTGCTTTGCATTTTCGTTATTGAACTATATTAACTAATTAAATAGTTGCGTGTAACTAATGTTTAAAATAATGTAGCATTTCGATTCCGGGTCTGGATTTCAATTTGAAAAAATGCGATACCGAGTGCGCTTCCAACTTGATACACCCTGTTTATTAATATTGGGTGTGCCTAAATTTTCTTTAAAAATTACCAAAGATTATATAGAAACCAGAAAAAGGCGATTACGATTAAGTTGAACTGAAATTTTGTACCATCATCAGCTGCTCCAATTTGCCACAGTCCAAGCAATATCAACAGAATAAACACGATGCACGACAAATAACGGCGAATGGTAAACATTTTAATTATTTTTTATTTATTTTAATTTGTTTATATTATTATTTTAAATTTTTTTTGCAATTAATCCAACTTTTAAAGGCGTATCAGTTGCAGTCCCCGTCTCGACTATTGTCCGAGATGTTGAGCTGTGTTGACGCCTCCACGCTTCGAGCACGACTGAGTCACTTTGCTTGCATCGATTACATCAAAAGAAGATATAATTCTAAACTGGTAACAATTGGGTTTTTATTAGCTGGAAAATCCCACTTATATATGGATATGTATAATCGACTGTACCTTTTCTAGAATAAATAGCTCCAAGCTAATATATTCGCTTAGTGTTGCTGTTGTTGTCGCTGGGCTCGTTTCAGACACTTTTTGAATATACTCTCGAAGTTGTAAGGCATATCGGCTTTGCAATTGAACGGACCCATGTAGTGTACGGCTGCATAGTCGTAGCAATCCTCCTGCTCATCCTCGTTACAATCCTGTCCGTATTTGAACATATAGTTTTGTAGCGTATCCGCCGCACAATGTGGATCACTAGCGCAGTTTGTGAATGCTGTGATAAATATGCAAATATATATTTATATTTAATATACAAATTTTTGTTAATTAATTTTTAACATATTTTCAATCGAATATTTTAAGATTTGTTATACTAACAGTTATCAGATAGTGGGGAATCCCCTGCCACTGTTAGACGCCCCGAGTCCACCCATTGATCCCAAGTTAGGCGAAAGATGCCACATGCTCCATTTACACAGATACTCGTCGCATTGCAACCACTAAGTGCCTCACACATGCAAAGCAAACACGTCTCCGTAATGGGTCGCTTTCGATCCGTCTCCGTTTCTGTCTGCGCCCTAATCTGGGCCACGCCCACAATACACAGTATCGTCAACAAAATAAACAAACTGACACTTTTTACCAACATCATTTTCTATTCACGCTCTGCGATTTCCGATACGTTCTACGGCTAGCGAGTAACTGATATATTTTGTCGGTTTGTTGTCCAGTTTTATTTGTGCGCTGTGGCGACAATAAACCTGATAAATATATGGCTATTTGTCGAGGTTATAGTATCAACTATACACTTTAATATTGTTAAGGAAAATAAAATATAATTATTGCGTAATTGTTAATTGATACGAGGAATGTTTGAGAAAGCGCAATTTAATAACTATCCTCAGGGAATATTTATTTTATACAAGTATAAAAATATATTTAAGAATCCATTTTACCCATAGACAAACATCATATACATTTATATTACAAAATGTGTTTTAAAAATAACGACAAATTTGGAGCTAATTTTTTGTTTCATTTTCCATTTGGTTTATTCAACTAATTTCAATATTCAACATTTTTAGCTGTCTTCTTTAGTAATAGATATTTATTAACTTTTTTCACCATTTAAATCTTCGAGTTACTTCCAACTCACTTCCTACCGGCAACATTGTTAATTGATAACTTTAACAAAAAACCAAAAAAAAAACCCTTAATCCTTTTATGCACTTCATTAGAAATCCTTTCGTCACTCATCCCCCAATCCTTCATCCTCAAATTTCTCGATGCAGTCATCGAAGGTGCTCTGATATTTGTACGGCATCTCTCCAGTGCAGCCATAGGCGCCCAGTCGATGTATTCTGGCATAATCATGGCAATCCATTTCACCATCCCCATTGCAATCCTGATTGAATTTCTTCATGTAGTTCTGGACACTGTTTGCTGCACAGTGCGGATCATTTGCACAATTGACGAAAGCATCTTCTGAATCGGGTTGTTCACCAGCTACCGTCAATTTGCCAGCGTCAACCCAATAGGCCCACGTAATCCTAAAGATGCCACAGATGCCTTTTTCCTGGCTGGTGCAAATTGCAGTTGCATTGCAGCCAGACATTGCTTCACAGAGGCAGGTGAGGCAGAGTTCGGTGACTGGCTTATCCAGCACATGACCTGCAATCAATCAGTTGAATATACATATATGTATAAGCGTATATACATATATCCGCTTCGAAAACTTACCCTGTCCACGCACCAAACTAGGCGATAACAGGCAGACAAATAACAAGCATAAGAGTTGTAAGACTTGCATTTTAAAATAAACTATTTACATGCATATACAGATATACCTCCTTCTATATAGACAGAAGGAGAGATGTTTGAAGCACGTTCTAACACTTCCGCAACTGGGACGTAAATGCACTGAGCTTCAACGACAAATCACTAGTTACTACTGAGTAAGTCATAATACCGGTTTTTTGGGCGGCGTGAAGTGTTTTATTCGAATCTGATATGCATTTATAAGAAAATCTAGGGGTTAGAGTGCAGCTCTATTCAATTTGAAGTATTTAAAAATACTACATTTTTATTATCATCAACCGGAAAGCAGCGAAAAACTAACGGACTTATGCCAAGAGCTAAAAATATGCGTACATATGTATATCCAGCTTTTTTATATGCTGTGTAGTGCTTTGTACTGCCAAGGTATTTCATAGTCGTGAAACTTGAGCAACGGCTTGAAATAAAAGCTTATTCGAAGCTTGCGACAATCATATGGAAAATTACCCTCGCAAAGCTTTAAGTCGAGCCTTAAACCCAAAGCTTAGAGAACAACCGTTATATTTTAAAAATTAAAAGCTGGCTTATATTGAAAGCAGATTATAAAACTGATTTCTATGCTTAGATTTCACTCTCAAACTTAATCTGTGCTGATTTCCCGTTTATCAATGATCTTATTTTCGTTTATTAAAATAAAAACACTCCCTTTATGTGTAATTGTAGTAACGTTTTTGCACAGTTCACATTCCAATTCGATACATAAATAATTAAAATATATATTTATATATATACTCGTAGATTAGTAGATTAGCTGTTGGAGGGATTAATTCGAGGTGCGCACATCGAGGGGCGAGAACGTGACCAGGCACTTATCGAGAGAACTCTGATATTGGTAGCTCAGCTCACCCTTGCAGCCATATCCTCCCAGTTTATGTATGGCCGCATAATCGTAGCAATCGACGCCTCCATCCCCATTGCAATCCTGTCCAAACTTGGACATGTAATTCTGTATGGTGTTCGCAGCGCAATACGGATCATTAACACAGTTCGTAAAGGCTGGCGGAATAAAGGAGATAGTGAGGAAGATGTCAAAGTAAAGTAGAGCAAAAAACTTACCCTCCTCGGACAGGGGACTCTCATTGTTCAGTGTCAGCTTGCCGGCATCAGCCCAATAGGCCCAGGTGATCCTGAATAGGCCACAGACCCCGCCGCCACAAAACTGGGTCTGATTGCAACCGCTGATCGCCTCACAGATGCAACCGAGACAAACATCAGTTACAGGCTTATCTATAATTATTAGGAGTTCAAAGTTTATGTTGATTACTTTACTACTATCTATGATTATTGAAGCGCCTTATCAGTTCTATACAAATGATCTATAAAACAAATAATATTGTGTTGTGTATTGCGAGCAGCATTTTGAAAAACTTCTGACAAACCCCAGTCGAGAAACTGGAAATATCTGTCACATTTTTGCACGCACATGTCATCGTCGTATTTATTTTATCTCTCACTCCGATTTGATTGTAAACAAGCGTATAACAAGAGCTGATGCTGAGCCTGAGCCTTAATATAATATATACTTAATCATTACAGTATGCATATATATAGATATATATATATTTGGAATACGATATACATCAGGCGAATCATAATTAAATTGTGTACGCCCATGAACCGAACGGTTCCGTTGTATTATTATTATTATTCTGTTGCTCTCAGACATTGCCGAACTAGTTTTGCAACTTTCAATGGCAGGCATTGAGGCATCCACTTTAAAGATCTTATTGTATAAATTTTTTTATTTTATATTTTTTTATTTTTAATTTTTTTAGTAAAAAGATCGAACTTGCTGGCGCGCATGAGTCAATTTAGCTTATCAACGACGCACGATCCAAGCAATTTATGATATTCTTTTTAATATTTCACTGCCTCTGACATATTTGTGGGCTGTACAAGGTTACAGCTCTTCGAAGTGTATTGCAGATGTTTTTCTCGTTAAGTGTTTTTTTTTCTTTATATTTATATTTTTATACAATGAATTTTGATCACATTTTTTTCTGTATTTATTTGTATGCAAGAAGCGACTCGTAGTCGTTTATCACTATTTTTTTATTTATTTCTTTTTATATTGTTTTTACTTGAAATTGATTAATGTCACATTTTGAAACCCTTTTACTGCACTGAGAAAAAATCATATACTTAATGTGTCTGATTTGGCAAACTCGAGTTAAAGTATTAATATATTTTTTCTTCTTAGATTTACCATTTTTGGGTTCAACGAACCGACATAAGAAGCTATGAGACTAGGTCAAAATATGAATAAACTAAAAGAAAATTAATTTTTTTTTTCATTTGATTATTATTGGGATCTTTTTATTTATTTGATTTTATTTCAGTCCTAATTTAGTGCGATGAGTGAACGAACACTTTTTATAATTACACAAAAATTATACAACCAATATGAATATTAACTGGAAATTGCCAAGATTATCTCACGCGAAGGGATACATACATACGTCATAGGTTAATTACAAGAACTTAACAATGCTTCGTCAAAATGTCATATCACGAATAGAAATGTTTTCCCCCGGATTCAGCAATAACAATGAATGCAGAAATGTGTACCCTTCTTGAAAGGGTAGAGTACCTGAGTTTATAATGTTATTGCACAAGAATTCTGAAGATCCTTAAGGAAGATTATTGAATTAAATTATTGAATATATAATTCAAACAACTTAATATATAAGTTTTTTTAATAGCTTGTTTTCATAACATTTTTATGGCTGTCTCTGCGGCCATTAAACTGTAAAAAAAATTTTCATAGTAATTGACTATTAAGACTATAGTTAAGCCACTAGTTGCTCACCTATTAAAAATGCATTTAAACGCAGTCAATAAATTCAGTTCCGCTTTATGTAACAAGTCTATTAATATCGGAAGTACTTGGCCACAATGCCACATAATTGGAATTCTCTGTCAATGCCCCCCTAATGATGATGAGTTTGCTCAGCTCAATAGCACATAACTAAAAATTAACTAAATACATATATGATATAGATTTTTTATATAGAAAAATGAAGAAAAAACGCATAATGCGACAATAACAAAGAATCTTGAATTCTTATGAATGCTAATTAGTATTAATGAAATACACGAATCCGGTGTCAAAGTATACTTGGTATTTCCATTATTGCTATTGACAAACATGTCCGTCCATCTCTCTATCTATCTGATGGAATCCCAATTCAGATTATTCTGATTGAATTTGACTCACCCTGTGCTTGAATAAGCACCGACAATCCCAAACACAATATGGCACCAATTGCCAAAGTGCAGCACAATTTGTTTCCAGCCATAATAATAATAAAAGCAGCTTGTTCTTTTCACCGAAAATCTACTCAAATTAATTACGTAAAGAGAGCTCGAAAAAAGACGCCAAAGACTTATGCTGATAGCGCGCACTGCTTAAACCGGTCACTTTTAAGCTGCGCGTTGAACTAAGCTGCGATTCGAACATGCTGCGCTCTTTTGTGCACACCAAAAAAAGCTTTTGGCACTCGCTCACAAACGAATAACTTTGAGCACGAACTTGACGAGCAAGGCAATGGCGGCAAAAGCACAATGCCAACAAGTCGGCTTGACGAAGGGGAAACACCCCGTATTCAGATTTAATTTCCAAACTAATAGGCTCGGCTCTTCGTTCCTCTTTAGTTTATGAGATGTA
This sequence comes from Drosophila kambysellisi, assembly GCA_035042185.1. Taxonomy (NCBI): domain Eukaryota; kingdom Metazoa; phylum Arthropoda; class Insecta; order Diptera; family Drosophilidae; genus Drosophila; species Drosophila kambysellisi. Next base: position 2,992,275 of record JAWNLS010000026.1, read on the forward strand.
AGTTACTTTATAATATATATATTAGAAAGTATAACGGAGTCGAAAAGGAAACACCATGTTGCCAGATCTGAATTTACAAACAAATTGATCCCAAAAAAAAATTATTACTTATTGTAATAAATAAGATATTTTCCAGATGTGTATTACTATGCAATATATATGTATAATTTAAGGGATCGATAATAACTCCTTTACTCAGAAAAACAAACAAAACTTCAAATTTTCTGTAGTTATGCTCAAGATTTATTTTGTATGTATATATGTAAGAAAAGAGAAACTAAAAACCCAAGCACAATGAATCATTGCTTAGATCTTGTTGAAGGCCGCGATGTCGACGGACTGAACAAAGTCCTCGAACTCCTCGATCTTCTCCTGGAGTAGATCAATGGACACCTTGTCGTCCTCTATGACGCACATAATCTGCAGCTTGTTGATGCCATAACCAACGGGCATCAATTTGGACGCGCCCCACAGCAGACCATCCATTTCGATAGTACGCACATGTTGCTCCATCTGCTTCATATCGGTCTCATCGTCCCATGGCTTCACATCAAGCAGCACGGATGACTTGGCAATGAGGGCAGGCTTCTTTGACTTCTTCGCTGCGTAGGCAGCAACGCGTTCCGCCTTGATGCGCTCAGCCTCGGCATCATCCTCGTCATCGGAGCCAAACAGATCCACATCATCATCATCATCGGCAGCGGGGGCAGCCACAGTTGGCTTGCCACCAGCTAATTGGGGCAGAGGAGCACCGGTCCAAGCGGCACGTTCGCCGGCCTCAAAGGAGGCAATGTGCCGATACCAGCGTGCAACATGTGCATAATCCCCAGCTGGCGCCTTGCCCAGCGCATCGAACACGGACAAATCGGCTTTGCTGGTGGTGTAGCTGCAATTAAAAATATATGTTAAATATATATTATATATGTATGTATTTATTTGTCGACGTGTTTGCCGTGCTTAACCTAACTTTCAAGTTTTCGTTCTTATGCTTACCCGCTGATGTAGCTGTTATCGGCCAGGAAGTTGTTCAGCTCCTTGAGGCCCTGAGGCGTCTTAACATCACCGAAAGCCATTTTAAATGCGTTTAAATTATGTTTAAGTCCGCGTCTAAACGAATTTGTACCGTGAGCTTGGGAGCGAGCGTGCGTGCAAAAGAACGAGAGATGTGCAACCTAAACGATACTTTGACCATAACTATCGATTGATATTAACAAATATCGATATAAAAATACTCTATGCATTACTGTTTTGATCAGCTGCTTCCTGTTGGCTCTGCTGTTCGGTTGTTTAATTGGCCCAGTTAAAATTAAATTGATCAAATCTTGTTTTCAATTGATTACACCAATTGCATAAAAATTGCAGTTGCAACCACAACACAGCAACAACGGTATTTGGTATGTCAAAATAGCTCTTCCATCGGTAGCTACTTCAATACAGAGGGCTGGAGGGAAGCACCCTGTGTGCTTGTGTGTGACGCAGTTACACAACGCCGTAGCAGAGAAATCCCAAAATTATCAGTCTCTGGACGAGTAGGCCTCGGGCGGCACAACTACAAATAAAGCATTGCACACAGCACGACCCACTCACGCTAGTGCGAGTGTAAAGGGAAAGGTATGTAGTTTTTCTCGGGCCACCCGGTCTCTATTTATAGCTACAGCAACAACAACAATGTATCTTTATGCTCTCTGCTTATCGATTTCTTCTTCGTTAAATTCTTCTTCAGTTCAGTTCACGGACGAGATTTTCGCTTTCGTTGCGTGACATCGCCCTCTAGAATCCGTTCACTTTTGCTCAGTTGTCAAATTGTTGCTGTCATCATGGTTCTCACTGCGTCCACTTGTCGCACGGAGACGGTTTTCGACTATAGCTGGAAGCATGTAGTCTCTGCCTATTGGAACAGATATCCCAATCCATCCAGGTGCGAACATCTCCGCTTACATTTCACAGGTCTGTCGATTAACCTTATATTTCATGTGCTGCTGCAGTTCTCATGTGCTTACCGAGGACACAATTAGACGCGAGGTCCGCGATGGTAAATTGTATTCGCGTCGGCTGCTCTCGAAAACGAATCCAGTGCCTAAGTGGGGTGCACGTTTCTACAACAATGTGCCGGTCAAGATTGTTGAGGATTCTGTGTTGGATCCGGTGAAGAGGACATTCACAACATTCACCCGCAACCTGGGCATGAAAAAGATCATGGTGAGTTTGAACTTTGGCCCCCGCACAGGGTGACACAAGTGAATATTATTGATTGTCGCTTGCAGAAAGTGGACGAAATTGTTGTTTATAGCGAGCAGAAAGATGGTCGCACTTTGGCCGTGCGTCGTGCTTTTATCAGCTCGCAGGTGTTTGGCTTCTCGCGTGCGATACGCGCTTTTGGCATTGAGCGCTTCAAATTAAACGGCAACAAGGCATCGAGTGGCTTCAATTATGTTCTGCGTCGCATGTTTCCCCAGCATCAGCTTAAGGCAGCAGCTGCAACGGTAAATCCACAACAACAACAAAGCACAGCTGATTTGGCCTTGACAACAACAACCAATCACAGCAGCAGCAGCAAATCGGATGCGCTCAAAAGGACAGCCAAAGTTGGCTACGAGTTCTGCAAAAGTCATGCGAGCAAAATTGCCCAATTGTTTTCGGTGCGTAACTGATATTGAAACGGCGCAACAGGAACGGCGGAATCGGCCCAAGATGACGGAACGAGAGTCGACTAACGCAGCAGCATATATATATATAGCACACACATGTATATGCATGCACACATGTATTCCAAACAAAACATACTGAACTATTTGCTGCATTTCATTCCGAGTGTGTGTAAGCGACGCAGAAGGAGAATGCTCATCATACACAAACACTCTTACATCAAACAACTTTGATCTTAATGGTAACATCGCCGCGGGAAAATAGTAATTTTTTTGTAAGAATGCGGTCTTTTTTGTAATATAATACTGTACATACATAATTTTTAGAAAATAAATAAGTAGGTTAAATAAGAACAAATGCTGAGAATCGACTAAAATCTTAAGGCAATGGTCTGCTAGCAGGAGGATAAGATATGTTAGCGCCACCTTTCGGTGGGAAGAGTGGAGCATTCAACGCCACGTAGCTGTCAAATTACAGTTGAGGGGTCACGGCAAAAGTTGGGCCAATCAGCTCCAAACGATCCAAATAATCTCTGAGAGATAATTGGTTTAATAGGTGGACCATCAAGGTGAGTCCATTGCATCCCCTTCATGAAAAATTAACCAGAGGCAGCGGGAATCGCGTGCTTTTAAGTGTCCATTGCGCATGCGATCCTGGCGATATAAACTAAACAAACGCATCGGTGTCTGAGCGCTTGTGCGTTCACACATTTTATTTATGCAGCCTAGCAAGAGCTATTCTCAGAGTCAGCGTACAAAATTTGGTCTTAGGGGAGTTACCAGTAACATACCTTTAATATCAAAGAATGCAAATCACATTGTTGTATTTGATTTTAAAAATCAAATAAAATTAAATGCTGACATTTGAAAATTGCGCCCAAAATGTGGTCAAAGTGCTGTAAAAGTTCGTGTTCGAGCTTGCAGCCCTCTTTTGGGCTAACTCATCGATAAATCGTATTTGAGGCAACCCCGTCAAATGCCACTTTTTCCCGCTGCCACTCACTCATATAGACGCAAAACCGCGCAACAAAAATAATTTCGAAGATTTAATAATTAACAATAACAAACGTGATAAATCCAATTGCAAAAGTATAAACATGTCAAAACCAGAGACAGCCACAGTAGAAGCTAGCGAGGAGAACTCGGTAAGTGCAATTTGATCCAACAAAACACGCTTGCAGAAATTTTCGCTACATGAAAGAGAATATGAAAAAAAGAGAGTGAAAAGAAGACGCCACATGCCGCTTGAGGAAAAACTTAAACTAAATTAAAATTTGGAGCATTTGTTTATTTTTAATTTTTCCATTTTAGAATGAGACCACGTCAGAGGCGGCAACAAGCAGTTCCGGCGAAAAAGAGGCCGAGTTTGACAATAAAATCGAATCGGATCGCAGCCGACGCTTCGATTATCTGCTGAAGCAAACGGAGATTTTCACGCATTTCATGACAAACAGCGCCAAGAGCCCCACAAAGCCAAAGGGACGACCCAAAAAGAACAAAGACAAAGACAAGGACAAAGATGTCGCCGAGTAACTATTAAATTATACCTACTTACAATTATAAGTATTATTATTATTATTTGTGTTGCAGCCATCGACACCGCAAAACGGAGCAGGAAGAGGATGAGGAACTGCTCGCCGAAGATTCGGCAACGAAGGAACTCTTTCGCTTCGACGCCTCGCCCGCTTACATTAAGGGCGGGGAGATGCGGGATTATCAGGTGCGTGGCTTGAACTGGATGATCTCACTTTATGAGAACGGCATCAACGGCATCCTCGCTGACGAAATGGGTCTGGGCAAAACATTGCAGACCATCTCGCTTCTGGGCTACCTAAAACACTTTAAGTGAGTAGATTGATGACTTAACAATTCTTATCATTGACTCAATTGCACTCCCTTGTAGAAACCAAGCTGGTCCGCATATTGTCATCGTGCCCAAGTCAACGTTGAAGAATTGGGTGAATGAGTTCAAAAAGTGGTGTCCATCGTTGCACGCCGTCTGCTTGATTGGGGATCAGGATACGCGTAATACGTTCATACGGGACGTACTGTTGCCGGGCGAATGGGATGTGTGTGTAACCTCGTACGAGATGTGCATACGCGAGAAGTCCGTGTTCAAGAAGTTCAACTGGCGCTACATGGTCATCGATGAGGCGCATCGTATCAAGAACGAAAAGTCCAAGTTATCTGAGATCTTGCGCGAATTTAAGACAGCTAATCGCCTGCTTATCACGGGCACCCCACTCCAGAATAATCTCCATGAGCTGTGGGCGCTGCTCAACTTTCTGCTGCCGGATGTCTTCAACTCGTCGGAAGATTTCGATGAGTGGTTCAACACGAACACATGCCTGGGTGATGATGCGCTTGTCACACGTCTCCATGCGGTTCTCAAACCATTTCTATTGCGTCGCCTCAAGGCGGAGGTGGAGAAACGTCTGAAACCCAAGAAGGAAATGAAGATCTTTGTGGGCCTCTCCAAGATGCAGCGCGATTGGTATACCAAAGTTCTTCTCAAGGACATTGATATTGTGAACGGTGCGGGCAAAGTGGAGAAGATGCGACTCCAAAATATTCTAATGCAGTTGCGCAAATGCACCAATCATCCTTATCTATTTGATGGAGCCGAACCGGGTCCACCATATACGACAGATTCCCATCTGGTATACAACTCGGGCAAGATGGCAATTCTGGACAAACTGTTGCCCAAGCTGCAGGAGCAGGGATCACGTGTCTTGATCTTCTCTCAGATGACACGGATGCTTGACATCCTGGAGGATTATTGTCATTGGCGCAACTACAACTATTGCCGCTTGGACGGACAGACGCCGCACGAGGATCGCAATCGACAGATTCAGGAGTTCAACATGGACAACAGCACCAAATTCTTGTTCATGCTGTCCACGCGTGCCGGTGGATTGGGTATCAATTTGGCCACTGCCGATGTGGTCATTATTTATGACTCGGATTGGAATCCACAGATGGATCTGCAGGCGATGGATCGTGCCCATCGCATTGGCCAGAAGAAACAGGTGCGTGTCTTCCGGCTGATCACCGAGAGCACCGTCGAGGAGAAAATTGTGGAACGTGCCGAGGTGAAGTTGCGACTGGATAAAATGGTCATACAGGGCGGTCGTCTCGTGGACAATCGTGCTCAGCTCAACAAGGACGAGATGCTGAACATTATACGCTTTGGAGCTAATCAGGTGTTCAGCTCTAAGGAGACGGACATCACGGACGAGGACATCGATGTCATTTTGGAGCGGGGCGAGGCGAAGACGGCCGAACAGAAGGCACAGCTGGACAGCATGGGCGAGTCATCATTGCGCACTTTCACCATGGACACCAACGGCGAAGCGGGCAGTTCATCCGTCTATCAATTCGAGGGCGAGGATTGGCGCGAAAAGCAGAAACTCAATGCGCTGGGTAATTGGATTGAGCCGCCGAAGCGTGAGCGTAAAGCGAATTACGCCGTCGATGCCTATTTCCGGGAGGCACTCCGTGTCTCCGAGCCAAAGGCACCCAAAGCACCACGTCCGCCTAAGCAACCGATTGTGCAGGACTTTCAATTCTTTCCGCCACGCCTCTTCGAGCTGTTGGATCAGGAGATTTACTATTTCCGGAAGACCATCGGCTACAAGGTGCCCAAGAATACCGAACTCGGATCGGAGGCTAGCAAAGTGCAGCGCGAGGAGCAGCGTAAAATTGATGAGGCCGAGCCGCTCAGCGATGATGAGATGCTCGAGAAGGAGTCATTGCTCTCGCAGGGATTCACGGCGTGGACGAAGCGTGACTTCAATCAGTTCATCAAGGCCAATGAGAAATATGGACGCGACGACATCGAGAACATTGCCAAGGATGTTGAGGGTAAAACGCCCGAGGATGTAATCGAGTACAATGCTGTGTTCTGGGAACGATGCACCGAACTCCAGGACATTGAGCGAATCATGGGGCAAATTGAGCGGGGCGAGGGCAAAATCCAACGACGACTCTCCATCAAAAAGGCCCTCGATCAGAAGGTGCTTATATTTTATTATTATTGTATATATATATATATATATATATGTTAATATATATATCTTTACTTATATATCCATCTCCTTTTTTATAGATGGCACGCTATCGTGCTCCATTCCATCAGCTGCGTCTGCAGTATGGCAACAACAAGGGCAAGAATTATACGAAAATTGAGGATAGATTTTTGGTTCGCATGCTGCACAAGCTGGGCTTCGACAAAGAGAACGTCTATGAGGAGTTGCGAGCCGCCATACGGTGAGTTGTAATGAATCCCTCTTTGATTATCATATCTGTATTTATATTATCTATATTGCAGCGCCTCACCTCAATTTCGTTCCGATTGTTTTATTAAATCGCGCACAGCGTTGGAGTTACAGCGACGCTGTAATACGCTGATTACGCTCATTGAGCGTGAGAATCTCGAACTCGAGGAAAAGGAGCGTGCCGAGAAAAAGAAGAAGACACCGAAGACGTCAGGTAGTGGAGGTGGGAACAGCAGCACAAGCACTGCGGCGCCGGCGCCACAGGCGAAGTCGAATCAGAAGCGCAAAAGCGAAGTGGCTGCGACCAGTTCCCATGCTAAAAAGAAGAAGAAGTAATCAGTAATCAGATCATCATTATTCAGTTAATATCAATATTATATATTCATTATTATTATTCTAATATAAGCAAAGCTCCTCACAGCATTAGTTTGTAGTTGAAATTGAAAAACACTATTCGATTTGAGAGCTAATCGAATTCATATGCATATGCAGTTCTTAGTTCATCCAGTTGTATACACACACACGTCACACACTCACAGTCTACAAATTAATTAATTTTATTATATACCTATCAATATACTTATAAATGAGCGCCGCTATATTCTATTCCACTTAATTGTACTTCGCGTTAAGTTTCAATTTATTTGTATTTATTAATTTCGTGAACAATTAAAATTATTGTGTTAAATTTAAAATTTTTAGTCGATAATTATAAAAATAATTAAAAAGCACATTGTTGTATTTGATTTCGTTGAATAATTAAAACGATTTGCTGACGTTTGAAATTTGCGCCCAAAATGTCAGTCCTTTAAAAGTTCGTGTTCGAGTTTGCAGCCCTCGTTTTGGGCTAACTCATCGATAAATCGTATTCGAGGCAACCCCGTCAAATGCCACTTTTTCCCGCTGCCACTCACTCATATAGACGCAAAACCGCGCAACGCTCGCAGTAAACAAAAATAATTTCGAAAATTCAATAATTAACAATAACAAACGTGGTAAATCCAATTGCAACAGTATAAACATGTCAAAACCAGAGACAGCCACAGTAGAAGCTAGCGAGGAGAACTCGGTAAGTGCAATTTGACCCAACAAAGCACGTTTGCAGAAATTTTCGCCACACGATAGAGAAAATGAGAAAAAGAGAGCGAAAAGAAGACGCCGAATACCGTTTGAGGAAAAACATAAATTAAACTAAAATTTGTTACATTTGTTTATTTTTAATTATTCCTTGTTAGAATGAGACCACGTCAGAGGCGGCAACAAGCAGTTCCGGCGAAAAAGAGGCCGAGTTTGACAATAAAATCGAATCGGATCGCAGCCGACGCTTCGATTATCTGCTAAAGCAAACGGAGATTTTCACGCATTTCATGACAAACAGCGCCAAGAGCCCCACAAAGCCAAAGGGACGACCCAAAAAGAACAAAGACAAAGACAAGGACAAAGATGTCGCCGAGTAACTATTAAACTATGCCTATTTACCATTATAATTATTGTTATTATTATTATTTACGTTGCAGTCATCGACACCGCAAAACGGAGCAGGAGGAGGATGAGGAACTGCTCGCCGAGGATTCGGCAACGAAGGAACTCTTTCGCTTCGACGCCTCGCCCGCTTATATTAAGGGCGGGGAGATGCGGGATTATCAGGTGCGTGGCTTGAACTGGATGATCTCACTTTATGAGAACGGCATCAACGGCATCCTCGCTGACGAAATGGGTCTGGGCAAAACATTGCAGACCATCTCGCTTCTGGGCTACCTAAAACACTTTAAGTGAGTAGATTGATGACTTAACAATTCTTATCATTGACTCAATTGCACTCCCTTGTAGAAACCAAGCTGGTCCGCATATTGTCATCGTGCCCAAGTCAACGTTGCAGAATTGGGTGAATGAGTTCAAAAAGTGGTGTCCATCGTTGCACGCCGTCTGCTTGATTGGGGATCAGGATACGCGTAATACGTTCATACGGGACGTACTGTTGCCGGGCGAATGGGATGTGTGTGTAACCTCGTACGAGATGTGCATACGCGAGAAGTCCGTGTTCAAGAAGTTCAACTGGCGCTACATGGTCATCGATGAGGCGCATCGTATCAAGAACGAAAAGTCCAAGTTATCTGAGATCTTGCGCGAATTTAAGACAGCTAATCGCCTGCTTATCACGGGCACCCCACTCCAGAATAATCTCCATGAGCTGTGGGCGCTGCTCAACTTTCTGCTGCCGGATGTCTTCAACTCGTCGGAAGATTTCGATGAGTGGTTCAACACGAACACATGCCTGGGTGATGATGCGCTTGTCACACGTCTCCATGCGGTTCTCAAACCATTTCTATTGCGTCGCCTCAAGGCGGAGGTGGAGAAACGTCTGAAACCCAAGAAGGAAATGAAGATCTTTGTGGGCCTCTCCAAGATGCAGCGCGATTGGTACACCAAAGTTCTTCTCAAGGACATTGATATTGTGAACGGTGCGGGCAAAGTGGAGAAGATGCGACTCCAAAATATTCTAATGCAGTTGCGCAAATGCACCAATCATCCTTATCTATTTGATGGAGCCGAACCGGGTCCACCATATACGACAGATTCCCATCTGGTATACAACTCGGGCAAGATGGCAATTCTGGACAAACTGTTGCCCAAGCTGCAGGAGCAGGGATCACGTGTCTTGATCTTCTCTCAGATGACACGGATGCTTGACATCCTGGAGGATTATTGTCATTGGCGCAACTACAACTATTGCCGCTTGGACGGACAGACGCCGCACGAGGATCGCAATCGACAGATTCAGGAGTTCAACATGGACAACAGCACCAAATTCTTGTTCATGCTGTCCACGCGTGCCGGTGGATTGGGTATCAATTTGGCCACTGCAGATGTGGTCATTATTTATGACTCGGATTGGAATCCACAGATGGATCTGCAGGCGATGGATCGTGCCCATCGCATTGGCCAGAAGAAACAGGTGCGTGTCTTCCGGCTGATCACCGAGAGCACTGTCGAGGAGAAAATTGTGGAACGTGCCGAGGTGAAGTTACGACTGGATAAGATGGTCATTCAGGGCGGTCGTCTCGTGGACAATCGTGCTCAGCTCAACAAGGACGAGATGCTGAACATTATACGCTTTGGAGCTAATCAGGTGTTCAGCTCTAAGGAGACGGACATCACGGACGAGGACATCGATGTCATTTTGGAGCGGGGCGAGGCAAAGACGGCCGAACAGAAGGCACAGCTGGACAGCATGGGCGAGTCATCATTGCGCACTTTCACCATGGACACCAACGGCGAAGCGGGCAGTTCATCCGTCTATCAATTCGAGGGCGAGGATTGGCGCGAAAAGCAGAAACTCAATGCGCTGGGTAATTGGATTGAGCCGCCGAAGCGTGAGCGTAAAGCGAATTATGCTGTCGATGCCTATTTCCGGGAGGCACTCCGTGTCTCCGAGCCAAAGGCACCCAAAGCACCACGTCCGCCTAAGCAACCGATTGTGCAGGACTTTCAATTCTTTCCGCCACGCCTCTTCGAGCTGTTGGATCAGGAGATTTACTATTTCCGGAAGACCGTCGGCTACAAGGTGCCCAAGAATACCGAACTCGGATCGGAGGCTAGCAAAGTGCAGCGCGAGGAGCAGCGTAAAATTGATGAGGCCGAGCCGCTCAGCGATGATGAGATGCTCGAGAAGGAGTCATTGCTCTCGCAGGGATTCACGGCGTGGACGAAGCGTGACTTCAATCAGTTCATCAAGGCCAATGAGAAATATGGACGCGACGACATCGAGAACATTGCCAAGGATGTTGAGGGTAAAACGCCCGAGGAGGTAATCGAGTACAATGCTGTGTTCTGGGAACGATGCACCGAACTCCAGGACATTGAGCGAATCATGGGGCAAATTGAGCGGGGCGAGGGCAAAATCCAACGACGACTCTCCATCAAAAAGGCGCTCGATCAGAAGGTGCTTATATTTTATTATTATTGTATATATATATATATATATATATGTTAATATATATATCTTTACTTATATATCCATCTCCTTTTTTATAGATGGCACGCTATCGTGCTCCATTCCATCAGCTGCGTCTGCAGTATGGCAACAACAAGGGCAAGAATTATACGGAAATTGAGGATAGATTTTTGGTTTGCATGCTGCACAAGCTGGGCTTCGACAAAGAGAACGTCTATGAGGAGTTGCGAGCCGCCATACGGTGAGTTGTAATGAATCCCTCTTTGATTATCATATCTGTATTTATATTATCTATATTGCAGCGCCTCACCTCAATTTCGTTTCGATTGGTTTATTAAATCGCGCACAGCGTTGGAGTTACAGCGACGCTGTAATACGCTGATTACGCTCATTGAGCGTGAGAATCTCGAACTCGAGGAAAAGGAGCGTGCCGAGAAAAAGAAGAAGACACCGAAGACGTCAGGTAGTGGAGGTGGGAACAGCAGCACAAGCACTGCGGCGCCGGCGCCACAGGCGAAGTCGAATCAGAAGCGCAAAAGCGAAGTGGCTGCGACCAGTTCCCATGCTAAAAAGAAGAAGAAGTAATCAGTAATCAGATCATCATTATTCAGTTAATATCAATATTATATATTCATTATTATTATTCTAATATAAGCAAAGCTCCTCACAGCATTAGTTTGTAGTTGAAATTGAAAAACACTATTCGATTTGAGAGCTAATCGAATTCATATGCATATGCAGTTCTTAGTTCATCCAGTTGTATACACACACACGTCACACACTCACAGTCTACAAATTAATTAATTTTATTATATACCTATCAATATACTTATAAATGAGCGCCGCTATATTCTATTCCACTTAATTGTACTTCGCGTTAAGTTTCAATTTATTTGTATTTATTAATTTCGTGAACAATTAAAATTATTGTGTTAAATTTAAAATTTTTAGTCGATAATTATAAAAATAATTAAAAAGCACATTGTTGTATTTGATTTCGTTGAATAATTAAAACGATTTGCTGACGTTTGAAATTTGCGCCCAAAATGTCAGTCCTTTAAAAGTTCGTGTTCGAGTTTGCAGCCCTCGTTTTGGGCTAACTCATCGATAAATCGTATTCGAGGCAACCCCGTCAAATGCCACTTTTTCCCGCTGCCACTCACTCATATAGACGCAAAACCGCGCAACGCTCGCAGTAAACAAAAATAATTTCGAAAATTCAATAATTAACAATAACAAACGTGGTAAATCCAATTGCAACAGTATAAACATGTCAAAACCAGAGACAGCCACAGTAGAAGCTAGCGAGGAGAACTCGGTAAGTGCAATTTGACCCAACAAAGCACGTTTGCAGAAATTTTCGCCACACGATAGAGAAAATGAGAAAAAGAGAGCGAAAAGAAGACGCCGAATACCGTTTGAGGAAAAACATAAATTAAACTAAAATTTGTTACATTTGTTTATTTTTAATTATTCCTTGTTAGAATGAGACCACGTCAGAGGCGGCAACAAGCAGTTCCGGCGAAAAAGAGGCCGAGTTTGACAATAAAATCGAATCGGATCGCAGCCGACGCTTCGATTATCTGCTAAAGCAAACGGAGATTTTCACGCATTTCATGACAAACAGCGCCAAGAGCCCCACAAAGCCAAAGGGACGACCCAAAAAGAACAAAGACAAAGACAAGGACAAAGATGTCGCCGAGTAACTATTAAACTATGCCTATTTACCATTATAATTATTGTTATTATTATTATTTACGTTGCAGTCATCGACACCGCAAAACGGAGCAGGAGGAGGATGAGGAACTGCTCGCCGAGGATTCGGCAACGAAGGAACTCTTTCGCTTCGACGCCTCGCCCGCTTATATTAAGGGCGGGGAGATGCGGGATTATCAGGTGCGTGGCTTGAACTGGATGATCTCACTTTATGAGAACGGCATCAACGGCATCCTCGCTGACGAAATGGGTCTGGGCAAAACATTGCAGACCATCTCGCTTCTGGGCTACCTAAAACACTTTAAGTGAGTAGATTGATGACTTAACAATTCTTATCATTGACTCAATTGCACTCCCTTGTAGAAACCAAGCTGGTCCGCATATTGTCATCGTGCCCAAGTCAACGTTGCAGAATTGGGTGAACGAGTTCAAAAAGTGGTGTCCATCGTTGCACGCCGTCTGCTTGATTGGGGATCAGGATACGCGTAATACGTTCATACGGGACGTACTGTTGCCGGGCGAATGGGATGTGTGTGTAACCTCGTACGAGATGTGCATACGCGAGAAGTCCGTGTTCAAGAAGTTCAACTGGCGCTACATGGTCATCGATGAGGCGCATCGTATCAAGAACGAAAAGTCCAAGTTATCTGAGATCTTGCGCGAATTTAAGACAGCTAATCGCCTGCTTATCACGGGCACCCCACTCCAGAATAATCTCCATGAGCTGTGGGCGCTGCTCAACTTTCTGCTGCCGGATGTCTTCAACTCGTCGGAAGATTTCGATGAGTGGTTCAACACGAACACATGCCTGGGTGATGATGCGCTTGTCACACGTCTCCATGCGGTTCTCAAACCATTTCTATTGCGTCGCCTCAAGGCGGAGGTGGAGAAACGTCTGAAACCCAAGAAGGAAATGAAGATCTTTGTGGGCCTCTCCAAGATGCAGCGCGATTGGTACACCAAAGTTCTTCTCAAGGACATTGATATTGTGAACGGTGCGGGCAAAGTGGAGAAGATGCGACTCCAAAATATTCTAATGCAGTTGCGCAAATGCACCAATCATCCTTATCTATTTGATGGAGCCGAACCGGGTCCACCATATACGACAGATTCCCATCTGGTATACAACTCGGGCAAGATGGCAATTCTGGACAAACTGTTGCCCAAGCTGCAGGAGCAGGGATCACGTGTCTTGATCTTCTCTCAGATGACACGGATGCTTGACATCCTGGAGGATTATTGTCATTGGCGCAACTACAACTATTGCCGCTTGGACGGACAGACGCCGCACGAGGATCGCAATCGACAGATTCAGGAGTTCAACATGGACAACAGCACCAAATTCTTGTTCATGCTGTCCACGCGTGCCGGTGGATTGGGTATCAATTTGGCCACTGCAGATGTGGTCATTATTTATGACTCGGATTGGAATCCACAGATGGATCTGCAGGCGATGGATCGTGCCCATCGCATTGGCCAGAAGAAACAGGTGCGTGTCTTCCGGCTGATCACCGAGAGCACTGTCGAGGAGAAAATTGTGGAACGTGCCGAGGTGAAGTTACGACTGGATAAGATGGTCATTCAGGGCGGTCGTCTCGTGGACAATCGTGCTCAGCTCAACAAGGACGAGATGCTGAACATTATACGCTTTGGAGCTAATCAGGTGTTCAGCTCTAAGGAGACGGACATCACGGACGAGGACATCGATGTCATTTTGGAGCGGGGCGAGGCAAAGACGGCCGAACAGAAGGCACAGCTGGACAGCATGGGCGAGTCATCATTGCGCACTTTCACCATGGACACCAACGGCGAAGCGGGCAGTTCATCCGTCTATCAATTCGAGGGCGAGGATTGGCGCGAAAAGCAGAAACTCAATGCGCTGGGTAATTGGATTGAGCCGCCGAAGCGTGAGCGTAAAGCGAATTATGCTGTCGATGCCTATTTCCGGGAGGCACTCCGTGTCTCCGAGCCAAAGGCACCCAAAGCACCACGTCCGCCTAAGCAACCGATTGTGCAGGACTTTCAATTCTTTCCGCCACGCCTCTTCGAGCTGTTGGATCAGGAGATTTACTATTTCCGGAAGACCGTCGGCTACAAGGTGCCCAAGAATACCGAACTCGGATCGGAGGCTAGCAAAGTGCAGCGCGAGGAGCAGCGTAAAATTGATGAGGCCGAGCCGCTCAGCGATGATGAGATGCTCGAGAAGGAGTCATTGCTCTCGCAGGGATTCACGGCGTGGACGAAGCGTGACTTCAATCAGTTCATCAAGGCCAATGAGAAATATGGACGCGACGACATCGAGAACATTGCCAAGGATGTTGAGGGTAAAACGCCCGAGGAGGTAATCGAGTACAATGCTGTGTTCTGGGAACGATGCACCGAACTCCAGGACATTGAGCGAATCATGGGGCAAATTGAGCGGGGCGAGGGCAAAATCCAACGACGACTCTCCATCAAAAAGGCCCTCGATCAGAAGGTTCTTATATTTTATTATTATTGTATATATATATATATATATATGTTAATATATATATCTTTACTTATATATCCATCTCCTTTTTTATAGATGGCACGCTATCGTGCTCCATTCCATCAGCTGCGTCTGCAGTATGGCAACAACAAGGGCAAGAATTATACGGAAATTGAGGATAGATTTTTGGTTTGTATGCTGCACAAGCTGGGCTTCGACAAAGAGAACGTCTATGAGGAGTTGCGAGCCGCCATACGGTGAGTTGTAATGAATCCCTCTTTGATTATCATATCTGTATTTATATTATCTATATTGCAGCGCCTCACCTCAATTTCGTTTCGATTGGTTTATTAAATCGCGCACAGCGTTGGAGTTACAGCGACGCTGTAATACGCTGATTACGCTCATTGAGCGTGAGAATCTCGAACTCGAGGAAAAGGAGCGTGCCGAGAAAAAGAAGAAGACACCGAAGACGTCGGGTGGTGGAGGTGGGAACAGCAGCACAAGCACTCCGGCGCCGGCGCCACAGGCGAAGTCGAATCAGAAGCGCAAAAGCGAAGTGGCTGCGACCAGTTCCAATGCTAAAAAGAAGAAGAAGTAATCAGTAATCAGATCATTATTCAGTTAATATCAATATTATATATTCATTATTATTATTCTAATATAATCAAAGCTCCGCACAGCATTAGTTTGTAGTTGAGCTAATCGCATTCATATGCATATGCAGTTCTTAGTTCATCCAGTTGTATACACACACACGCCACACACTCACAGTCTACAAATTAATTAATTTTATTATATACCTATCAATATACTTATAAATGAGCGCCGCTGTATTCTACTCCACTTAATTGTATTTCGTTCTAAGTTTCAATTTATTTGTATTTAAATTTTGATGTGTAAGGAAAATAATGCTAGAAACTGACAAAACGTAATACAAATTTCTGACATAACTCGGCCGCATCCTTAAGGATCAATTGGCATTATAAAATTTCCACAATTCGACTAAAATTTTTTTTAAAAAATCTACACAATTAGAAAATTTGATAGATAATCGAAAAATCAACATTAACTTCGCTGTTTCAAAGACTATCGTAATGTCCTATAGACCACAAATAAAAAAAGGAAATAACTCGGACATATCAATATATTTTGAGCACGCCTACAACTGGCCAAACGACATCCAAATCATTGCGGTGAAAAAGCGGCTTTTGTTCTTTCGACTCATATTTGTTCATCTGCAGGATTAAGTTTTATGTGTTTTGTTTTTTATAGCCTTGAATACGATTCGATGGAATTGGTTCTTGTGATGCTAACGCACCGTGTCGTACGAAGATCTGAAAGGACATAGTCAATGTGGTTCAAAGTGGTGCAGTTCAGTTCGATCCTCAAGACTTTTGCTCATTTGTTGAACATTATTTCCCCCCAGGGCACCCCCCTTTGGCGGAAGCAGCAGTTAAGACGCAAAGGGGTTGGTTGTACAAGACGCTATATGTTTTTGGGCCATGGTCGGGTTTTACTTACACTTACATTTGTGTATGTGGACGTGCGTGTGTGCAGCGGCAGCCCAGAGTCAAAACGATGCCACAACTGTCGCCAGGTGATTTGACCACATTTGTCTCTGTTGTTTTTGATTATTTATTTGGTACTTGGTCTGTTTGTCTCCGAGTACTTGTTACTAAAAGGAATTAATACACTGCTATTTGCCCGTCTATTGGCATTGGGGTGATTAGCTTTCAGATAAGCTCCCCCAACTTGCACTCTCGATGCAACCGAGATAAAAGCAAAACTAACACCACAATCAAATAATCAGTTGCTTGAAATCATTTACCATTAAATGCAACTTAGTTGTTGGCTAAAAGCCTAAATTAAATGGATTGCTGAGTAAATAATTTTGAAATTATTTGAAAAGCTAGAAAGAAAATGCCATTAATAAGTCAAGCAGCGATAAACGCTATTAGTGGGACGAAAATCACTTCTAAAGTGGTCCTAGAAGCACGATCCAGACTTGACCAACTCGGGGCAACCAATAGGCTCACCCTAAGATGGGTCCCTGGCCACACGGACATAGTAGGGAACGAACTGGCCGACAGGCAAGCAAGATTGGGGGCGGAGAAACCCCTAGTAGGACCTGAACCGTATTGTGGCATCGGAAGGCACACGATACGGCAGGAGCTTAGAAACGAAGAAAGACAGAGGAGGCAGCAGAGCTGGGCAGAGGCACCAGGACTCCGACAAGCCAAATGTCTTTTGCGTGGCTAATAATCAACCCAATAAAAATTCCAGCATTCGTGCAAGAGCTTGTGTTGATGGAGGAGCTTTAAGCCCAGAAGGGGGCACAATAGACCTATCAGGTCGCAGTGCACACACAACCCTAAAACAAACTAACTAACTAAAGTATTTAATATATTTGTGTATTATAAATTGAAGGTACAAGTATTAAAAAATATCATCTCATAGCAATGACGACATCACACTAAAGTCGTATTTGACCATTGTTGACCATTTTATTTTCCGGAAATATTCAAAACTCGGTTCAACCACAATTGGATATCTTTAAAAGATTGCGAGCATTGTAAAATATAAATAAAATATATAAGTAAAATCAGCTGAGAAATATTAAGATTACAATAATTTAAATATTGACGTAGATTTAACATCTTTATTAATTCAACGCGTATAAAAGAAGTTGCTTTACCTTAATGTATATGATTATAAATTCTATGGATTGCGGTTTAGTTTTTAACACAAATACATTTACAGATATATATATGTGTATGTACAGATAGAACAGGTACTTATAAGGCACACATAAGACAAACATATACGTGCATATATAATCGGTGTTTGAAGCTTAAGAATTAATATCATCTTTATGCAATGCAGTCCAGCATTTAGTAGCAGCTGCAGCTGCTACCTTTAGTCATGTTCAACATGGCTTGGGAGGGTTAGGAGGAGCACCTGCATCTCATTTAATAATACTTTGAGTGTCCACTACGACTTAGTCATCATTCGGATTGATCATCTCACCAATGCTGGCTGCGGAGCCGGCAATAAGCGCCAGCAACGAAAAGATGCCCAAAAGAATGTTCTTGATCAGCTTCCATTTGCACCAGCCGAGGCGATCTGGCCACAGATACACCGTCTCAATGAAGCTGGGCACAAAGATGCCCAGCAGCGAGAAGAACACGGCGCCCACCAAACTGATGAACGGCTCCAGATTGGGTATGCCAGCGGCGATCCCACCACTGACCAGAATGATTCCAGTGCGTAACAGAATCTGCGTAATATTGTGCCTCTCCGGCCGGAAGTGATGCTGAATCTTGCGCCACAACACCTCATTGGGACTGCAGTGCAAATGAACCCATTAATTCTTGATTAGCTCAAATATAAGCTCTGCAAAACTTACACATAGAACTGCAGACCGTACGTGAAGAGAATGGCCACAGCCATCAGCAGTTTGGCAGTGTCTCCCAGCCAGTGGCCCTCGGGCAAATTGAGCGTAATGCTGCCACGGACTTCATCTCCATAGCGCACCTTAAAACAGAATAATAGATTCGCCAATCAATAACGGTAAAAGTGTTCAAGTCGGAATTTTACGAAGCCTTACGAGCGAGTATTAAAATTGGTCAAAGTTCAAAGTTTTTCAAAAAAATAAAATTTAATAATCGATGCAATCTTTTTAATGCCATAACTTTATTAAATCTGAAACGGTTTTCAAAGAAAACAATTTATGTGAATGTTTCGAATGGTTTGACATCCATATTCATTCTACATTCAAAGTTGTAAACGTGATTCTGAGTCCCAAGAACCACTTGTAGAGATGAGCCAAAATTTTGAAATGCAATATTTTGATCAAAGTGGCACGATTTTCAAAAATCAGAGGTCTTTAAACTTTGGTTGACATCTAGATTAAACCTGTATTTAAACTTGAAAACGCGATTTTAGCTTGACATTTGAAAAGTGTTCGAAGGGTTGAGACCAAAACTTTGGATTTTGTTTTAATTATATTTTGGCCTCTAAATTAATGCAAATATAAAGCTTAAGTCTAGATTCTGCCTTGAAAATAATGTGAAGAAGCAATCCGAAAAAAAACACTAGGGTGTTTTACTCTATTCACCTTATGGCAACAAAGTTTAATAAGAACTTATTTAGATTATCAGGCGTACTTACATATCCAAGGAATCCAATGATTGCGTAGAGTAAGACGACCGTAATCATTGCCGTATTAAGGACGCCCGGGCAGCCCAAGAACTGTTGCGGTTTCTTCATCGAGTTCTCCACAGGCATAACTGCACCAATGCCTTCCATTGCAAAGATCACCGTAGCAAAGAAGAGCGGAATGTGGGCAGCGGAGGCAATCAGTGGTTTGTTGGAGAAGACAAGCGGTTGATCGAACAAATAGTAGAGTGTAATCACAAAGGTGATCACAATGAAGATGTTCGCCATTAGGGAAAAGGGCACCAGAAACTTGAGACTCCTGATCTGACCGATGAATAGACAAGGTATCACCGTCATTGCAATATAGATGCGGATATCCCATTTGAGGCCCGCATCATAGTTGATGACATCGCGAAACGAGGTCGCTATGAACACCATATAGACACAGGCGGCTGCAAAATATGTTGCCATCAGTCCAATGTCCACAAATTGCCTGCAATAAACATAATGTTGTTATCAGCACTGAACCCGCACATACTCTTAAGTCCCCAGTTTCCAAATGTCACACGCACTTTGATCATTTTTTGTTTTTGCCAAAAAAAAAACACCTAAATTTCTGTTGCTTTAACATAGTTATCTTATCTTAATTTGAATAATATGATATCGATGTGAATATAAGCTTTAACAAGTATCTCATCACTTATGTAGTCAATTTCAAAAAAAATATTATTTGTTCAACAGAAGCAAAACAGTGATTGGGCTTTAAATACTTACTTGGCAAAATTGGAATAGGGTCGCAACTTTTTGGGCCCGTACTCGAAGACCTTCTCAGCGGTTTCCGCAAAACCCAATGCGGGCACTTTGGCATCATGACACATGTTGTGCGATGTTTTTACCTAAAAAGTTAATAGGAAAATATAAATAGAAAATATAAAACAAATAAGAATACTCTAGTAGACAGAACTTGCCTAGGAGATACTGTTAAATACATTGTCAGTTTGGTGATATTAGTTTTTCCCAATAGAAAATACGTTTACGTTCTGAATTAAATTTTTTTCAGTCTATCAAAAATATGTTTACGTATTTTATATATTAATTGGAAGACTTTAACTTTTATTAGTATCGAAAATTTTAACTTCATTATAACGTTTAAGCCATTTTGAATGGGCTAAGGAAGGATAACAAGGTTACTTTTCAGTAAGTTCTTATATCATATATTATTATTCTTAATCAGTTTCGTCAGTTCTATAAGCTATACTTATTCAAGTTCCATTGGAATGGCTGAATGTTTGCCCAAATTGAAATTGCGTACTTTCCGCCTCCATTTTTTGAAATCAACTTAGTTATAAGTACAACTCTATAAGCTACAGCTGAACATGGCATCGATCATTATACATCAGGTTAAGCAATCGGCGACAGTTACTTTTGCTCAGATAAGGCAACTGATATCTCAATATGCACGTTAGTTGTAGAAAAATGTTTACTTGCAGTTTTTGTTGGGTTTTAATCTAAATTGAAATTTAGGCAATAAATCTGCCCCTCAAGTGGTTCCATATAATAATATACATATATTTATATAGATTTACTGGCTAGGAATTACCAGTACGATTAATATAATTATTATTGGAGTATTGCCGATTATACCACAATTTTCGTCATCTATCCATTAAAACTTCAAGTTTGTGTGGCCAGACGATTTTGAGCGCGACCATAAATTTCGTGCGTCCTTATCGAAAGAGCCAATTGATTACTTTGTCCGGGCCTTGAGCTACTTAAGCCACCGACTAGGTAAATCTCTCCAATTGAGTCAATAGCAACCGAAGCAACCAATAAGCCAGGTGTTAAAAAGCTTTCTGCTTGATTGGCACTACTTACCAAAATATGCACACAGTGGGTGCATAGAAAGCCAACGATCAGTGTCATTATACCGCCAAACAGCAAACCGGCATTGTGAAAGGCCATCGGCATGGCCAGAATACCAGTGCCTAGCGAACTCTTGAGCAGATGGGCCAGAGCACCGCCCGCACTGGCACCATTGGGATCCCGATGCTCAAAGAAACTGTAGTCGGCCTCATCGATCGACAATTGATCCTTTTCCGTCAAGTTGACCCTACAAGTACAAATAGTTTATATAACAATTTATTTTTATTTTTTTTTTTTAATATGAACTATAAATATCCAAAAACTTTAAATATTTTCAAAAAAAATAAAATTAACAATAAATAAAATAAATAATATAATAAAGCTGGAGTTTTATTCAAATATTTATGACAAGGATTGCACAAACCCAGAAAAAATCCAATTACACAAAAAATTGCTTAATGTCAGTTAGTAACAAGGTAAATAGAACGTTAAAAGAGAGAGATTATGAGTGAGAGAGAAATTTGAGCAAAGATGGACAAGTTTCTGAACCTGTGGAGAAAGATGCACTTTCTACACTTTAGTATGCTTAGAGATTTCTCGGAGATATGGTATTGAAAATGTTACTAGGAATAGTAAAGTTAAGACAATCTAAAAGATAAGCGGAATCATTAATTTACTTAACTAAACTACGCTAAGTAGTATTCTACGATTAACAAAGATGACGGAAGATTAATAAGACGGAGTCTGTTGAGATCAAAATACGTAAGGGAAAGAAAAGTAATATGGTTAAATTTGTACGTAACTTGAATTCGTTAGTGAATCTATCGATATGAATTATTTGATATAAGTTTCGCAGTTACTATGACGGATTTTTTTAAGATTTGTTTGCTTCCAAACTTTCTTTTATATAATTTGAAAAAATTCAAATCTTTTAAAATTATTATCATCTAAAATTTACTTAATATAATTAAATTAAATACAAAGTGTACTGTCTATTTTCTCAGCGCATTAATTTTGCAATCCAACTTAGTTTGCCTTAAATTGAGAAATCACACATAGCTTGATCTGTGATCTATTTCATCTCCAATTTTGAACTTATTTAAAAAAAAGCACACATTTAAGGTGTAGTGATTTACTTACTTGGAGTTAAATTCATTCAGCGAGAGTGCAGCATTATAAGTTGGTGGGGATTGGACTGATTCCGTCCTGGTGGCCGAGTCCAATCTGCTTGGCTCCGTATCGGGTGTATATGCCTTATTATCTGTCATCTGGAAAGGTCACATGATACGACAAACTATAAATTGAAAATGCTTGATATGATTGGTTGCTTTGATTCAGGTTGCCATGGCTAATCCACTTGAGAGATTGTCCAAGCGCATGCCAGCCATATCTTATCGTTATAAATAGCTTAAGTACAGTTAATCGCTGGTAAATGTTTTTTATGGCTACTCTGAAGTGCAACAACATGACTAAGTTCCACGTGTTTTTGGTTTCCTTCAATAATATATGAATACTTCAAAAGTATTTTTGTAAAAAGGATTTGTTGAAAAATAAATATGTTTACAAAATGTATGGGAATAAAATTATCATTAAATATTTTGGCAGACATGTTACTTGATATATATTTTTTTTATTAATTGAATTAATTTGTTAAAAAATAATTAGTGCATTCTGATTTTTCTGAAAACTTCTAATGTTTGCCATTATGTATGAAAAGCTTAAGAAAACAAATTAGATACTTGAAACACCATTTTATAAAATATAATATAAATTGTATTTTTTTGCACTTTCATTTGACCAGGTTTCCAGCAAAATATAAATTAGAAAAAGTTGTACAATTACCGAAGAAAACAGTGTTTAAATTTACTTTGCTATATACATTGTTATAAGGACTGTTTACATATCTTGATATGTTGATTTAAACTTGTTTATATTGCGCAATATTTAAATCAGCTTTTCACCAAGAAGTTCGAACCACCTTTTAGTATGTATGTATGCACAATTTGCGTAATCTAATATTTAAACGAAGGAATCTTAATCGGGACAAAAACTTACGCTTTAGCTTTTATTTTTATGTATTATAATCGAGAACAACTAACTGGTCAGAACCGAACTCGGCCTCCGGCCAAATGCAACTGAAAATTGAGGTCGGCTCCAAAATAAAAAGTGTTAGAAAACCAAGTCCCCAATGATAACATTGTTAACATTGAAGCCAAAGGCAAATACCAAGAAGCGGTAATTAATAAAGTAAATCAGGCAGCACGTCATAAATATTCAACGCTACCTTTAAAATCAATTACTGATTACTGATAACGCCGATAAGCGGAAAATATGGTTACGCCCCATAAAGAAGAAGAATAACTCTGCTTTAAAAAAATGAAAACAACTTAGTATTAATTTAAATATAACCTAAATGCTATGATTGCAATATATTGTTTTATATTTCCCAATAATAAAAATTAATTTTAACAATAGCAATTAGTGTGTGTCTTACAAATTATACGATTAACCAATTGTTCCATTTATTTAATTTAATTTTCTGCTGATAAGAATTATGAATCACAATTGTTTGCGGCATTGACATCCTTCACAAATGCTATATCACATATTATATATATATATATATATTTATTTATATATATATATCTAAATTATGCAGTTACAATGTGCTTACCCAACTCTGTCGGGTAGTTACAAACTTTTTATCGATGGGAAATATATATTTATGGCCGGTTAACGAAATCTTGACAGATGCCCGTATTTTATTTGGGCCCACTGGTTAGTTGACAGTCGGTTATTAATTATTATTTTTTATTACTTTGTCGGATTTTTACTACATCACGCGGATCGGACAGGATCGTTAATGATAACTGGCATTTGATTAGTTTTCGATGTCATATCACTTTCCGACTTATGATTTGTGTTTATTGGTGTCAGACTGGCATTATAATCGAATCACAGCGTTAACTTAATATAATTTAGTTAACCATTTGCGTCACTCGATTTATGATTATGCTAAACTGTCAATGACATCTGGAATCAGGCACCAGGATATTGCTGATATTTTAACTACTGAAATAAAACGATCGATTGAAGCGAGAAAAAAATATATATTATATATATAACTATATAAATATAGTAGTGTCTGGCAGTAAATACAATTATTTGGAACATTTGGTACTGATGTGAGTAATGAATATAATTAAGTCTTATCAACACAAAATCAATGAAGATTTGAGTGCAATAAACCAATAAGTATGAATATTGGAAACTAAGAAAACTCTTATCAAAATACAAATGATTATTTCATTAAAAAGATGATAAAATCTGTAACTCTATTAAAATATCAATAAATAAAAACACACATAAATTATTGAATAAAAATTATTAGGGTATTAATTTAACAAGATAAGATAGTTGTAAGATAATTTCTGGCACCGAAAAGCTCAACTAAGTTTAAGTCTTTATATCATTCCTCGATGGTTGCATTTTTTATATTAATCACAATATCCTCGATTTAAAAACTTTGCCGATAACCTGCCGTTAGCATTATATAACCAATCTTATGGGAAACTGGAACTCTCAATTGTGGGAATCATAAAAGGGCAAATTTAACAACAAAATGTTTGTTCATCAATTCTTCCTTTAGGCTTTTCTGTTTTTTGAGCATCTTGAGCAACGCCCTGTGCTATGTACTGTTAAACGTTATATGTTGAGTACATTATCAATTAAAATCTGTCGAAGGCGCTTCGGATTTTGGGTCAATGCATTGCATTAAAACCAAATTAAGCAAAAGCCGCTTTTTTTTTGTTTTGCTGCTTTTTTTGCGAGAGTTTCTCATTTCTTGTTTCGCCGTTGTTTTTTCGTTTTTTTTTTTCTTCGCTTTTTGTTTTGATTCCATTCACGTGCTTTGAATGTGTTGTTGTTTTTAATACCTTTAACCCACTGAATATGGGCAAGATGGTATAATGGTTTCGTGCCTATGATCAGGATCAACAGCCGAGCCGATATAGACATATATGTTCGCAGGCAGACTCTATAAGGGATATAAAAAATCAAATGTGGAATATAATTTCTCGAATAACCGACTCAGATTAAGTTCGTTTCTCTCAATCGATAAGTGCCTCTGCTTCGCAAATATCGATATATAGTTGAAAATGTTTTCCCCCATTAGAAATTAGAGCATTTCCACAACTGCTTACATTTGAGAGTGCGAATATTTTAAGGGGAAATTGGCCAATATTTAACAGCTGTGCTCAGGGTAAATCATTATTATTTTATTTATTATAATAAAATAAGGGTATATCATAGTCGAGCTCACTTATTGTTGTTGGTAGCCGAAACTCTTTGGATTTTTAATTTATCACTACTCGCACTTGAGCCTGAACTCTCAGTGTCATAAGTGATTTAACACACCCCGAGACCCCCGACGGGCACTTAATTTTCGTTATGCAAAAACATTCATCGCATTTCAATTAGTAAAGCAGCCAACGTTACCAATAATAATTACTTAAACTTGCATGACGAAATCCGCACATCCGATTTTTAAGGCACTGATTTTAAAGTGTTAAGAATTTGTGCAGACATTGGACTTTATTTGAAAGTCGTTCACTCACTAGAACAAAATACCACTAATAATAACACAATGTATTGGTTGCTTAGTGATAATAATTAAGTTTATTGTTGTCTTATCTATAGATCTCAAATCGATATCTATAAAATTGCTATCATTGAAAATCAAGCAATGTAAAGCACAATTTGGCTGAAATTTTCTGTTTAATTTAATATACAAAAAAAACTAAAATCCGACTGAGTTTAATTTGTTATTTAAATTTTGAACGACACATTAATCATAAGTAATGAGTTCACTTAAAATGTAGCTTTAATATTTAAAACTAAATAAATAAAAAGAACTCTTTAATGTCCTGAACTAATTACAATATTAAATGTTTCACATATGCCATATACATATACAATTACCTTTTGTAAATAATCTGTGTGTATTAATATTTAATATTGAATTTGACACAATACTCTCTACAAGCAAATAGCTTGTGACTATAATAAGTTGTTTGTCTTCAGCATTAGCACCACTTATTATTTTTATTTTTACAATGTGCTCAACTTTTGCTTGCGTTAAATAACGCCCTCAAATCCCTAGGACGAAATCGCGAACAGATCGCTTGAGAATGAGTTTTTGTTAGCGGTAATTAGCCGAAGGCTAATTTTAATTTACACAAGGATCGGTTGCTTAGATGCCTTTGTTATGGACATAAATCGAACTGTTTATTTAAAATTAGTCACTTTTTTGGTTTTTAAAAATACGCGCGCGCGCTTTGCCGCGTTGTTTGCAAGCTGTTGTCGAGTTGTTAACACTCTGGCGATCGGTTAGTGACTGATACTAAGCCAATGTTTGTGCTTGAATTTGTTGCTGCTGCTACCGACGACAGAGCAGCGCTGCAAGCAGCACACATACACACACATCACACTTACAATTGTCGTCTGATGGGGGGGCAGCAATTAGCGCAAATGGACAATAAAAACGACTCCGTGACGCAGGTGAATCGAAATTGGCCTCTTTTTCCATTTCTCTCTCTTTCTCTTACACTCTCTTTGTGCTT
This sequence comes from Drosophila kambysellisi, assembly GCA_035042185.1. NCBI lineage: Eukaryota > Metazoa > Arthropoda > Insecta > Diptera > Drosophilidae > Drosophila > Drosophila kambysellisi. Next base: position 3,018,983 of record JAWNLS010000026.1, read on the forward strand.
TCTTTGTTAAATTCGGTTTTTGGGCATTGTGGAGCGAGGCAAGTCGAGTCTGTGTCTCGAAGGGTGCCAATGCGATTGATGCACCCGCTGCAACACGCACTAAAATAAAAAAAAAACTAGCAATAAACTTTACAAAAAATAACTAATGACTGAATTAATGTTGCATTTAATGTAGATCATACATGATAAAGCGTATAAAACAAGTTGTTAAGCGGGGTCAAGAAGTTGTGTTCACATTGCAATTATATATTTGTATTTATGTTACTGTCTTACTATTGAGCGCTTAACGTTTTTGGCTATTTTTATTTTCTCTGGACTTTATTTAATCAGATTTGTATAAGTAGGCAAAGATTCCTTTGATTTTATAAAAAAAATATACTCGTATATGTATATTAATGATCAGCATCAAAAGAAGGTAAAACTGTTAGAGGGCATTCAATATTTAAGACTTAAGAATTTGTTGAGGTGCCTTAAAGAGCACTAGAGGGAGCTGGAGTGGGCGCACGGGGTTAAGAATACTGTAAAACATGGCAATTACTTAGTGCCAGTGTTGTTAGTATGTTTGTTGTCCCCTTGAGGCGTCTCTTTAAGTCAAATCATGGAGTTTTGTGATTAACTTGTTTCAAGTGACCATTGTCTTTGTTTTTTTTTTTTTTTTGTTGCTGCACTCGATTTTGTTGTCTGTCCATAAAATATGAAAAGCTCGATTGTTTTTGCTGATATTGTTGTTTGTGTGTTTGTTCCATTCAGTGGGGCAGTGGAAAATTTTGGAACGCACAAACTGTGAATGCAACTTTTTCACGTGCTGCGCCTTTTTTAAATTAGTTTCGAGTTCAGTTTGAAACTTAATTAATGCACACTGTTGAATAGATTAGTAGTCAGTTTATTGATTGATGGAAAATTTTATAATTTACAATTTCGTGTTGTGAAATATAGGCTTTATTTCGCTTGAACTGGATTTTTAAGTCAATTGTCTAAATTGATTGCTTGTTAATTTGTTGGCTGGTATATCTTTAATTTGTACAACAACCTATATATCTATAGTACATATAGATACCCGTTAGATATGCGTAAGACATTGCGTATACGAAATATGTGACGAAGGCTGAGTTATAGATAATAAATAAATGAAGTCATTCATGTACAAAGCAATGCTTTATCAACTCAAGATGATTCAAAGGTCAAGTATATGTTGGCAAAGATCGTGATATATATAAATCTAAAGTCATTTATACACATCTAAGGTTATTTGTAATTTTTTATATTTCTTACCTGGAAAATGTGTTGTATCATTGTCAATTGCTATACAGGGTATGTACTCCCCCCTCACACACACTCACTCTCCAGTGTTGCCACCCTCATTGCAATGCAAATCGCGAGATCCAAACATAATATTCGTTGTTGAGCTAAGATCATTTAAAATGCATGAAACTCGTTTAGCACGTAATATGTTTTTTTTGTGTGCCTTATTGTTTTATAAATAATAATCGATGTGCTTCCGCACTGTGTTTCCGCATTGTGCATTATACCCTGAAACCATTAAATATGCTTAAGGAGGGTATAATAGCTGTGTGCTTGAGTATGTCCGATCCCCTAAGGTACATATAATCTTGATCAGAATAAACAGCCATCTCCGTTTTTCTCTCTGTACAAGCGTATCTCAAAGACAATACCCGGTGCAGATCCTGTTTGTTTCATTATGTCGATAACTGTCTTACCTGGCGATAAGTATCGTTTCCGATAGCAATAAAATTTTTAACGAATTCCCCAAAATATATAAGAGCACTTCCACTTCCAACTGAGTATGCAAAAAATAAATAATACATATTTGCCAGCTGTGCTCTGGGTATATAGTAGTCGAGCTTACTCTTGAATGCAACATCTTACTTTTTCGGGCTCGGATTTCAGTCCAGTTTTGAAATTTGAGTCTATTTGGAAATTAATTGGTTAATTGATTAGTATGCAAAGTGCGCTGTGACATTAGTCGTCGTCGTAGTCGCCTTTTCAGATTGTCGCATCCGATTTGCTGCGTGAGTCAAGCAATCGATTTGCGATGTCAAATCCGATCAAATCCGACCTTGCCTGGTGTCAGTCAAACACCATGTTAATTGAATGGGCTTGTGATGTCTGTATATTTAAGATATACATATTTTTTCGGGAACGGGGCGGGGCGGGTATGGCTTCAAGGCACACAAGGGCGTGACATACATTTTGCAAGTGGGTCAGCAGCTGTGTAGGGAGAAGAAACACAACTGATTTTTTTTGCTAGTCGCCTCCTTGAGAGTCATTTGACGACAAGTGCCGCAAACGAATAAAAAAAAAAACAAAAAAAACAGAAAACTCGCAAAACGCACCCGCATCGCAATTTTGTTTGAACATCGAGTTAACGCCTTTTTTATGATTATTATTGAATACATTTTATAATAAAGCGTGTTTACTTAACGCTCAAAACAAAAGCTCTTTGTTGGCAGTGCCACTCTAAAAATGAAAGCAACTAAATTGCTAATGCGCTGATATAAACTTATGACTTATGTACATGCATATATACATATATATATATATATATATATATATATATATATGCCTGATCCAATATATGTAGATTTTGTATTTAAGGAATGTTGTCTGTAGTCGCTTTCTAAACAAATTCTCATCAGAACTTCTATAGAATATCGTTTGGAACTTCCGCATTTGTTTGGAGGTGGATTTTTGCATGCTTTTGTTGTGGGCACATAAATTATATATTTTGATTTAATTACAGCAATTAGCATTAACATGACTCAACTATTACTCTTACAAACTTAACGGACAGATTGACAATTGAATTAGTTGTTACATATTTAATTGCATTTCAAAATTGTATTATGGTAACAATAACTAATAAATGCACTTTGGATTATTATCAGAATTCCTCAGTCCCTTGCTATTCACCCTTGTAGATCGGTTTGCGCTTCTCAGCGAAGGCTGCCAAACCCTCCAGTCGATCCTTTGTGGGTATAACCTGGTCGTAGCAGACCTCCTCGATTGAGTAGCCCGTACTTAGATCCACCTGTATGCCCTTGTCTATGGCCAGTTTAGCCATTCTCACGCCCACTGGTCCGTTAGGTAGAATTTCCTCGGCTAGCTTCACGGCCTTCTGATAGGCAGCATCTTTCGTGTCATTCTGCGGCACCACATGATTAACGAGGCCCAAATCCTTAGCTTCTGTTCCATTCAACACACGTGCTGTAAAAATCAACTCTTTGGCCAGGGCTGGTGAGAGTATACGAGGCAGGCGCTGAGTGCCACCGGCGCCGGGTATTATTGCCAGACGTGTCTCCACCAGACCCATTTTCGCATTCGCTGCCGCAGTGCGTATATCGCAGGCGAGTGCCATTTCCAAGCCGCCACCCAAGGCGGCACCATCCAGAGCCGCAATCACTGGCATTGGCAGCTGCTCAATGCAGACGAGTAGCCCACGCAGCCGGTTCACAAATTCCTTGGTCTCCTCGGTGGTCATGCCTAAAAAAATAAAAATTTAAATAAATATATATAAAAAAAAATAAGAATAACAAAAATTAAGCCTGCTGGAGATGCCGGGGATTGAACCCGGGGCCTTTCACATGCAAAGCGAACGCTCTACCACTGAGCTACATCCCCCGTCTACCTTTACGCTCCTTCAAATCGGCGCCAGCACAAAAGATGCCCGGCGTCAGACTGCGTAACACGACCACACGCGAATCGTTGTCGCGCTTGATCTCCTCGAGTATGTCGCTGAACGTGTCGACCAGGCCACGACTGAATGCGTTCTTTGCTGCCGGCCTATTCAGTCCCAGCACTGTTATGCCAGCCTGTTTTCCATCGAGTCGCTCCACAAGCACCTCATTGCCATCGCCCAAAAACGCATCGGTTGCATAGTGGCATCTGCTTGCTGCTGATACTGAATTGCGCGTAATTAGCTTTGCCACACGTTGCAATAATAGCGACATTCTAATTCCTCAATATCAAAAAACCGAACGATCCACCAACGAAAAAAAATTATCTGATTACAAAACCGGCAGCAAATCGAAGAAGAAGAGCTCATATAAATGTATGCTTAGCCGAAGCTTGAATACCCTTAAGATATAACAGCAATTGCAGCCAAAATCAAATCTATTACAATCTGCAAATTTCCTAATAAATTTGCATAGATATAAGGATAGATTTATTCAAATCAATTTGCCTTTACATAAGGTTAAGCACTTCGTGACAATATTGTAGGGTACACAAACAGCTGTTGGTGTTTAGTTTTGGTAAACATGTTGGCTTGTGTGGTTTTGCACCTATCGATAACGATGGTGTTCATTCCGCTTAGACAGCGTTGCCACTTACAGGCTACCCGAGTGTTGCCAACAGTGCGCCAAAATTCAAATTACAATAACACATTGCTTCACCAGTAAATTTTATTTAGAAATGTTTGTTTTCTTTTGTACAATTATTATTCGTGATGGTAAAAAAATTTCGGTTTGCTGACGCCTTATAATTTCTTAAGAAAAAAACAAAATATTGCACTTGTGTATAAAATAAATAACATAATTATAGATAGCATTGACATGTTTCTGGTTTTGTAAGTTTACGGTTTTCATTTTCTTCCCGCCTTCATTTCTTCATGGTTTTTAGTGTTAATTATGCAAACTATGTAAAATAATTATTTCGATTCGTATTAATTTATGTAGATTGTAGATTTTTACAATTTTCTAATGCTACGATCCGCCGCAACTGAGTTAAGTTTCGTTCTGTGAAAAGAAAAATGAGATATATTAAGAAAAGTTGGAGAATTATCAAAATACATTTAAAGTACAAAAAGATTAACCTATAAAGCAATCATTGATAGTTAACACACATAAAACAAAATGTAGAACAGGCGTAAATTAATCACGAGAAATCGAATTCGATCCAAATAAAGTGAGCATTTTAAAATTGTTAGAAAAACCTGCGCAGAGAATTATGTGTTAATTTGGCTAAGGTGACAAATAAAACTTAACTAGAACTCCATGCAGATGTAAGGCTTACCCATTTTTCTATATTCGACAAACAATACTCAAGTCAAATTAAGCCTTCATTAGGATTTGAACCTAAAACTCTGTTTTCTGAATAATCTTCTATTCTTAGCACACTCTGTACATGGCGTCAAAATTACATCTTGGCTTAAACTAAATTCACTTAAACTGTTGTTGTTACCTTTGTTCAACTTTCTTGAAAACTTTTATTTTACTGTTCACTAGGCATCCTGTGTCCATGTTTTGAGTATATGTTAAAGTTTGTTTTTGTATGAGTTGTGTGAAATAGAAAAACATCAATAAATGTTAGAAATCATGATGGTTTTTATGTTTATATTTGTATGTGTGTGTGTATGTGCTAATATAGACAGATATATTTAGTTAGCAAAAAGCGTTTCAAATAGCAAAAAACCGAAATTAATATCCATAACGAATGCCAAACAATTTTTGTAATTCTGACGCCAATTTTTGCAAAATGTTGCAAGCTCCATAAGCAAAAAGAAAATGAGGCAAAGATCTTAGCACAGAAATAATTGCATGTAGTAAACAGTATTCAACAGCAGACTAGAATTGTATTCAAGAATATTGTATTGTATTCAATATTTAGTTGTGAGTATATATAAATATATATATATAATTTTGTTTGCTTCAGTTAACTATATTCAAATCTCGCTCTGAGAGTACCGGAAATGAGGTTCTACATGGTGCCAAAGAGCAGTAGGGCAGAGTTCGGGAGTGTTTTTGTGTGTGTGTGTTTAAAAAAAGAGAGAAATTGAAAAAAATGAAAATAAATTAGTCTTACATATATAGTAAGGATCTACCACCAAAACGAGTTAAAATTAAAGGAACAACAGGAGTCAGAGGACTTAGGACTTAACAAAGGGATGGTGGAGAGCACAACTTACAATTCCATGGAGAGTACAGTGGGATTGGGGCACGACTGCGGTGCCCTTATGTGGCATTGCTTGTGGCAGATCAGTTGGCAGTCGCGGCACTCGTAGCCCTGCTTGCCCGGCCTCCGCGGTATGGACTTCATGCAGATCGAGCACTGCAATCCGCTGCTGCAATTTGCAAATAGAGAGAAACAGAGAAAGATAGAGTGTGTCAGTCAAGGGAAATCCCCATGTTTGATCTTGCCCCTCTGACTTACCCGCTCAAATGCTTGGCGATGAACGTGTGATCGTTGTAAATGTGCAACTTGGTGCCCTTGCGGCGCCAGCGTGGTCTCTGTGCAATCGCCAGCGGCACAATGAAATGTCTACAACAAATGGATGCTTTTAATATCAAGTGGGTTTGACTCCAAAATATTCGAATAAGAGTCTAATACCAACTAATGACAACAAAAATGTTATTACCAACATGGGAAGGTGGTTCTACAAGTAATCTACCGTGGTCCTATAAGAGGATTACTCACCGCTTAACGCCATTCTCGATGGTCTCCAGCACCAGTGTGGATGCCTCATGGACATAGGTTTTGTTGCTGGCCGAGGAGAAGCCTGAGATGGCTGAGGATTCTGAAATTGAAGAGCGTCGTGAGTGGTGATCGGTGATGGACGAGCCGATGCCCATGCGGGGTCCTTCATTTTATTTTAATTTTTTTGATACCGTTGTATTGTTGTCATTGAAACAGTAGTTATTTATGCAGTTATAAATAGCATAGAAGAGTGTTTTGTTTATAATATGTAAAGTATGCATCCATAGCCAAAAAGCGTGGCGTGGCACACACCAAAACACCCGAATTGACCAATTTGTGTGGCAAATAGTTATTTGCATAAAATAAATTATGGCACATATGAAAGTAAATAAACAGAAAACAAAAATCCAAATAAATTAGAATAGAAGTGTGCAAAAATATATTTGGAAATAATTTAAAAAGGTGTGTGTTCAGTGTAAAATATAAAGCAATACGTACAAGCATTATATATAGAGTAGAATACGGTAGATTTAAAGAAAAGTTGTGTACATACAAGTTTGTATTTATATTTTGTATTTGTGCAGGAGACAGTTTGGTTAGCGTTAAGTTTCGGCGGAAAGTTATACAAAAAGAGGAAGAAAAAGTAGAACAAACAACAACATAATGATAAGGACTAAACAAAAGGTCTCGATAAGTAACTATATGACTTATGTATGTATAAATAGCTGTATGTATATATGTATTTATGTGACCCTTTTTCCTAAACTTTTATTGAATGTGATACGAAATGATTTCGATAAGACACGATATATAGTTAACAGAATTATATGAGCTGCCTCAACTAAAACATAAGTTAAACAAATATATTCTGTTAACAGAATGTGAAGCTTTTGAACCTCAACTAGATAGCAATTTTTGGGAGGATATATTTTTAACATAGAAATCGAGCCACAATCGTGTTTAAAACTTTAAAATACTAAACGTTGAATTAAATTAGAGGACAATCCACGGCTAAAAAGCGCTGGTTTTAAAATATCTTATTACATTTAGCGAAATTATGGCTTGGGTAAGTTTTGATTAGTCACTAAAAGCTTTTTTGAGGGAATAACTTTACGTGATTTTATAGTGAGAACTTTGAATGTAGTATTAATATAGGAAAGAAATTATGACCGAGAGATCTTAAGATATGGCTTTGGAAACATTTTACCCTAGGCTCTGTTGTTCTCCTCTCTTGCTGACAACCACCATAAGCTAATCTAATCTAATTTTCTATCCTAATTTCGTAAGTTTCGGATATAAATAGGTGTTAAACTATCCAAACCAGTACAAGCTCTTATAAGAGTTTTAGTGGGTTCAAAATAAATGCAGCGGGTGATAAAGGGAGGATTGTGAATGGACTGATTGGGTAATTACCAAGTGAATTGCTTTTAGACAGAGTTGCACGATCGACAGATAATGAACGGGAAGATTCACCATTGAGGGTTCCTTGGGCTGTTCTTGTGAGTCCTGTGCCTGCTGTTGTTGTTGGATTGGTGACTGATTGTGATTTATGGTTGTTATTGGGCTGATCTGCCGATAGGGTACGTGTCTTGGAGCGGCTGAGCCGCTTCTTGAGGGTGCCAAAGAAATTACGTTTTTTACTGCGACCACGATCGTCCAGCTCCAGGCCAGATTGCTGTAGCAGTTGCTGTTGCTGCTGCTGTTGCATTGCGCCATTCCGTTGCAAACTGTTCAAGTTGTGGCCGGTGAGTTGACTGCTTCCATTCAAACTATAGTCGTTGTGGTAGCCACTGCCATTCGGCGAGGAGGCAGCATTCGGCTGTCCAAACTGCAAGGAGTCGGAGTTAGTTATTGATGATATATAAATATATATATATAGGATATATATATAAATTTTAATCATTGCATGCCATGCATAGAACTCATAGAACCATGCGGAACTCGGCTACACTCAGCAAAACCAATCGACCTGAATTTCAGAAATTTATAATATATGTAAACCATTTGTTTACGTGAAATTTTAAAATATAAGTAGCAAAAATATAAGAATTCTTCTACAACATATGGATATTAGATATAATTTTTTTGAAAATTTTTAAAAAACCACCCGAAAATTAAACAATTTTTAAAATGCATTACTAAAAATTAAAGCGATTTACCCTTGATGAGATTCTTAAATTCAGTGCGATTTTTTGTCTAAGTGTAATTGTACTCACCTCGGCAGTGCTCTCCTCGTTACCTGTTGTTGTGTCGCCCGTCGGGCTGTCGGCCGGGCTGGCGGCCGGGCTGGCGGCCGGGCTGGCGGCCCGTGGCTCGTTTTGGGCGCTAGCCGCTTCGTTGGCGGCACGCTCGAAGGCCTGGGCAACGGCCTGATCGAGCTCTGTGGGAGATTCGATGACCTCGATGTGACCATCTTTGTTCAACTCAACCTGGCATAGGTTGATGATGTTGAGTTGTGTTGTTTGGTTAGAGAAGCGCAGGGTTAGGCAAATAAACGATCAATAAACAGAACGAGAAACATTTTGTGATTAGCTTGACTTGAATATAGTCATAGTGACTGGTGACTTTGGGGTTAATTACTTGACTCTCAACTAAAAGAAACTGAAAACGTAGAAACGGAATTGTGATATGGCTAAAAAAGTTACCTTGAATGCGTTTGGATTGCTCGAGTTCTGCGTGCGGGGATAACGGAAGAAAAAAGGAAAAGTCGCAAATAACAAAATTATAAAATCAAAGAAGGAGAAAAATGATCTCTGAGGGGAATGTGGCGTAGGAGGAGCTTCCTCAATTCTCGCACTTACCCGCTGCACACTGTGGATGATGAGGGTGCTCTTCTGGGTTTGGCCACCGTTGGAGGCGCCACCCGAGAGTGCACCGTCCTGAAGCGCGCGCACAGCCGCATCCGCCAGATCGGCACCGTTGCGTATGTGCTCGTTGATGGCTGGCGTGCTGAGACGCAGTGCCTCCTTCAGGCGATTCGGTCGAGAACCGGCCGGAATCTCGGCACCCTCGATGAACACAAAATCAACGGTAATGGCACCTGCTACCGGTTGAGTCTCGTAGGGACGCGGTTGCAACTGCAACAGCTGCGTGGAGGCGGGACCCACGGCCAGCTCATCAATGCCGACGAGGCCGAGGCCAAGGAACTTGGGCGGATCAGATGCAATCACTGGACGGTCGTAGACCTCAAAGAGTATCTCAGCTGATTGTGGGGAGAGTTCGCTAAGGAGTTGAAAAAATGGAGTATTGATTAATGAGAGGGGTTGAGTTAACGGGAGCACTGGTGACCTACAAAAGGAAGTGCTCATCCCAGTAGGGTTTGCTGCCGCGTTGGGTGCCCGTCTGATTCTTCTGCGCCGGTTCATCCATCTCGATGACCACATACGGGTCGTGAGCATCGCGCAAGCCATCGCCCTTTACGATCTTCACCAGCAGTCGACGACCGGAGACCATGTGCTGGGCATCCCGCATAATGCCCGATCCCAGGCTGTGATCCATGTTGTACTGCATTTTTTTTTTATTTTGTTGGACCGAGCGAGCATGCAATGAGCGACAATGACAAATGAATGAATTAAATCAAAATACCAACTGAAGACTCAGAGAGAGGAGGAGAGAACACTTAGATCTAGTAGTCGGAGTAGCTTATGAAATTCGCCTTTAGAAAGGGTGTGAAGGGAATAATATATCAGGGGGTAAGAGAATGGGTCTGATTTAATTGGTTTAATTAGTAATTGTAATAATATTGAAAATATTGATTGCCCTGAAAAGAGAGAGCGCAAAACAGAACATTTTAACTCAAACACGTAATGCTAAAATGTTGCACAATTTGTGAAAGGACGAAAGGCGAATTTCATAAACGAAACAACAAAAAACAAAAAAATACAACAAGTGAAGAGGAGTTTTTAAGCTGTGACGTCGTAAGAACAATGAGAAGTGTTGTCGATTTTTTAACTGTGTGTGTTTTTGTGGAGGAAATATGAAAATTTATAGAGAAGGAAACAGAAGAAGAAAGAGGCAGAGAGAGAGAGAGAGAGGTAACCAACAGATTACTGTACAATCTCCGATTTGGAGAGGTGATTGACAGAAAAACAGAAACAGAGAAATACAGTCAACACACAACACAACACACAACGGTAGAACAACTGCTTCTCAATGCTCCACACGCTCACCGCCAGCGATTCATAATGGACGGGATAGATTACAGGCAAATCCAGGGGCTCCACCTCGGCACGGGGGCAGGTGGAATAAATGGAGAAATCCACCGGATAGATGGTTTCACGGAGTGCCGTCGTCAGTATATCACTGATGACTGTTTGCAGCTGCTGCTCATCCTGATCCATGGCCTTGATGGCGCCCACGCTGTTCATGGCAATACGAACCTGTGTTGAAAGAGGAGCAGCAAATCCTGGTTATGATCTGATATATGACATAAGTGCAGACATCAGTGTACTTACGTCCGGATAGCCATCGACACGCATCTCACCCTTGAGCGTATTGTAGTTTATGGGTATGGACATGCGTGCACGGAATCGCGATACGGTGACCTTATAATGCGAGGTTTCCACCTTGCCCGACTTCTGACGGAACGTCTTCACCTGCAGCACGGGCATTGCGTCACAGTCGAACGTGATGAGCTGCAAGGAATTCAGTTCCCAATTAGGTAATGAATATATGAGATATATATATTCGTGGGCTCACCATTTCGGAGGGATTGTGTTCTTCGCAGTTGCAGAAGATGTTGTTAAGGCCCGGTGCCGGGCTGTCGGGCAGAACACGGACCACTTCCACAGCCACACCATGCTACAAAATCAAGGGGGACACGTTGTATACATTAGACACGGCACATTTGAGGTTACAGCTTTGAGCTAAACCTGTTTGCAAGTTTCAACTTTTTCGGGGGCATTACGTAAGTGGCAATTATAAAGAAGTTGCTCATATTTGTGTGTGTAGTGATGCGGAATAAACGCCACAACATACGCAATAAAATTGTGACAAAATATGACTAACAAACTACATTCGAGCAGCAACAGCAATACACTCGGGAAAAAACACCTTGAATTTTTTTAAATTGCCCTGAAAACTGGAATGATTCTCTTGTTCTTGCTTTCTTTTCTTGTTGATGAAAGGCTTGCCCTAAATCATAACCTCAATAGAAATATTTTCTATTATTAAGAAATGTATTTAAAAATTTAAATTATATGAATCTATCTAAATTCACCTTAAATTATAAATTTTTATTTAGAAAATAAAAACTTTGTTTTTTTAGAAATACACTTTTGCGAATTTCTAAAATGTTAGCCGATTGTTTTTTCTGAGTGTATTCACACAAATAAAACTCTGACCTTGGCCCACGTTCAGGGAGAGCGAGTAAAAAGTGCCGCTCGAAACGCGTTTTCCACACCGGTCATGGCTGAGTGCTGAGTTGCTGGGCCGCTGAGCAACTGTCTACCCAATTAAGTCTTGATGTTAGTAAAAGGCCGTTCAAGTTGAAAGTCGAGGCCACTCTAAGAGAGCCAAGTTCAATGCACTGCACTGTATGAGAACATCCTAATGACATCACACCTATATGTTTATGTGGATAACTCTCAATCGCACTCAGAACAAAATTTGATCTGTTGTTTTTTTTTTAAATTGAATTTGAATTTTTCTAAAAACTAGAAAGTCTTTTTCTTAACCGACATCCCAAAAATATGGTGTTCTTTATTTTTTTTTTATAAATATTTTCTATTAGACGTGGAAACTAACTTTTAGAAATATACTTTATTAATAATAAAGTCAGTTAACCTTGGCCACCCAAGAGTATGACGAATTTCTAAAATTCAGAACAATTTTTTCCTGAGTGGGTAGATGGTCGATAATGATGATGTCAAAGCTGATGTCAAAAGCTGATGTCATACATTAATGTACTCACCTCCTCTGCGGATTTGCGCAGGGTATCGTTAATGGCTATCACCCAGGACATGAGTAGCTCGTTGACAATAACCAGATCGCTGTACAGCCAGCGAAACACTTGACTCGTCCACGTAACCGAGCTCTAAAAGGAGCAAGGAAGATAGATAATATAAATAACGGAAACTACAAATAGTAGTAGATCAATAAAAAGGTAAATAAATAAATATATTTATATGGCAATAGATAGCAGGCATTTAGGATAGATAGTTTAAATAGTAGATAAATAAATAAATTGTAATAGATAGCAAGCATGCAGATTAGATAATTTAAGTAGTAGTAGATATGTAAATAATTCATAAGTAAATAGTAATAGAGAGCAGGCATTTGGTAGGGATAATATGAATCGAAAAATATCAATAAATAAATAAATAAATTGTAATATATGTAAGACAATAGATAGCATATATTATGAATAGTAGATAAGTAAATAAATAGGTGAATAAATAAGAGATAGCTGGAATTTACTCACCGTTTCTGGCCCAACCACATTTGAAGGCGGTGGCACGTAGCGTTTCTTACGATTCTCCGGTCCCGTCGAGCTCTGACGCACCACTCGACGACGTGGTCCACCAGCAGCAGCACTACCTCCTCCGCCACCCATAGGCGATGCTGTGGAACGTCCGCGTCCCGCTGAACCTCCGCCTGTAAGAGGCTTGGACAGATCATCGATTTTGCTCTTGGTGGCCATCAGTTCGCGTGGTTCGGAAGAACGTTTCTCCGACTTCACGCCACTGGTCAAAGTGGTACCACCGCCGGGTGCAACACTGGTCTGCCGACTGTTGCTAACACTGGCATTGGCTGTGGCACCCTTGATGAGAAACTTGTTGTAGAGCAGCTTGCACAGCCATACGGAGAAAAGGGCCAGAACGGCCCAGAGAAATATGAACATCGCTAGGGAGTCCATTGTTAAGTCACCAAGTCCGTCAAATGAACAGATATAGTCATCGATTTGATCTGCTAGATCCATGGTTTAACATCATTAGAACATCATCATTATAATGGTGTCGCGCTGAAAGTGGAAAGTGGAAACAGTTAAACCCAGTGAATAACTTCGAAATCGATATCGAAACAGTTTTACACATGTAGCAAACATTTGCTTGCATGCGTGTGTTATGTGTGTGTGTGTGTGTGTGTGTGTGTGTTGTGTGAGCAGTCAAAATCTGTGTATGGCTCGGGGATCTCTCTCGGGCAACAAAAGTCCCACGTCTATTTATAGGTATTTAAAATAAAATTATTTGTTCATTGGGAATTATGAAAAAACCTTTGCACTCACAGAGAAAAACTGTTCACAAAGTCACCAAATTTAATTTGAGAAATCGTTTTTAAAACTATACAAATTAATATTATATTAATATTAATTAAGATCGTGCTTAAAACCCAAAAAAAATACGTCAAAAACAGAAAACAGAAAACAGAAGAAAAACTCAAATGATAAATTGTGCTATGCTCAAAAACCGAACCGAAATGAAACTGAACACAATTTTTTGCAGGCCCATCGATAGTGTGTATCCCAAAATGAGAAACGGTTCTCACATCATATATGTATATTCGTTCTATCTATCTATCTGCTGCATCTGTTGAACCAAGCTGAAACATCAATGCGCCGACGCACAGAGCTTGCCACACAATTTATTTTAATTGTGTTCCATGCTCCAACTGGGAGAGGCATGTTTAGAGAGAGAGAGAGATGAGTGGCAGAGGGAGTGGCAGAGGTGGGGAGAGTCTCACTGGAGTCGATGGCGGCCAAGTGTTGACGTCATTACTTTTTGAGGTCGCAACGTGTGCGCAGAACAAGCCAAAAAAAAAATAAAAGCACAAAAAAAAAGACAAGAAAAAATAGATGCCTCGGAAAAGATACATGAAATACTCTTGCACTCATAGATATTTGATTTGACCTCTTAAGGGAAGTACACTTAAAATGTATGACATTTAATTTTAAAAGAATTTAAAGATATTACATTACACTACATTTTATTTTAATTTTATTTTATTTGTGCTTTTTATATTGACAACAAAAACTAAAACTGTAGAATTTTTAAATTCAATTTGTTACAAATTGCATATCACAGCTGAAATACCCTTAGCTAGGGAATATAATGAAGCATATATCTATTGTATGTAAATAAATAAATATCTATACAAACACAAGCACATACATACATGAATTCACATCATTCACACACACAGAAAAAGAAATGACGTAAGACGCAGTCAGAATTCGTATTTGGAATCGTATTCAGAAGCTGGCCCTTTTTATTTGGGCAACGTGTTCTTTATTTTTATAGACTACTTGTAAAAAATAAACATTAAATTTTTTTAGGTATAATTATAGTTTACAATTCAGTAGTTAAAGAAATTCATACATTTATGAACACTGCACTTAAATAAATAAATACATATATACAAATACCTCCTCCTCTCCACCTTCCACAGTCTAACACTATCTGCAGTTAATATTTAAGCATTTGCTCAATCGTATCGTTCAAAGTTGAATTTTAATAAAATTTGGCAAACGTTTCGTTTGCCAACTGAGCGCATTGCTATTGGCCATTAGCCCATTAGCCACTTGTTGTCCAACAACAACAACAAAACAATAGAAATAACATTATGAATTTAGCAGCGTAATGTGCTTAGAAGCTTTGCTCGTTAATATACATTGCGAATATTATTATGTTATTAACAAAGCGCAGGCATCATTTGTGTGCCGTTTCGCCTGTTTATATATGCATGCATATGTGTAGCACGCTAAACGCACGCACAACTGTGCTCCAGCTGCCTAGTGTAGTTATGTATGTATATAAGTGTGTGTGTATTTGTTTATATACATGTGCTTAGTCTTGCGCCGTTGACTTTGACTTTGACTAACGACTTGGCTTGGCTTGACTTGGTTAGCTCATCTGGCAACGTCATACCCTTTGCACCTCTGCTTTGCCTGTGTATTCACTGGCGGGTCTATTGACCCTCCTCTGTCGGGAAGGTGTGAGGGAGGGAGGGAGGGTTGGTACGCGAGAGCAACAAGTATTCGTGGGTATTTTTAAGCATAGAACATAGAACAAAAGCAAAACAACTAATGAAAATATGTTGCGCTGTTTTTGCTTTAGCTTTGGCATGCCAAGGGGCAGCTGGCAGACCCTCAAAATGTTAGGCGTTAGCAATCGAACAAATGTTCATTTTTTCATCGCTAGCGCAGATTTCAAGCCAAATAATTAGCGATATATGCATATGTTAAATGTATATTATGTTAATAAACATAACATTTATGTTAGATTACAGTTCATTTAAAATTAGAGCAGGTTTTAATTTGAGTGAAATTAGTTGCAAATCTTGTGAATAGGCCGTTGACCTTGCAACAGGGTGCGTCTTAATTGCAGTCCATTTACCGTTAACTAAGTTGCATAAGCGGCAATTAAAAACAAGTAAGAACGCTGTAGTCGAGTGAGCTCGACTACCATATACCCTGACCCAGCGTTAAATGCATTATAGGTTTATCGGTTTTGTGGGCTGGAGTGGGCGTGGCCCGATATTAGTAATATACCTTCTAAGTTTGGTAACTCTAGCTCTTGAATTGCGGGAGATAGAGGCATTTATCGTTTTTTGTGGGCGGGAGTGGGCGTGGTCCAAAATTTTTTTTCCACATTTATGAAGGGTGTTACTAGCAATACACCTTTAAAATTTGGTGACTTAAGTTTTCAAATTGCGCGAGATATATGGGTTTATCGATTTACACCAACAGGTGTATCGGTTTAGGTAGTTGGAGTGGGCGTGGCCATCCCAATTTTTTTTTCGATCTTTGGGGGAGTTACCAGTAACATACCTGCAAAATTTTGCGACTCTAGCTTGCAAATTACGGCAGATATGCGCATTTTAAATTTCTAGGGCCGAAGTTCCTGGGGGCGGCGGATATGGGCGTGGTCCAAAAATTGGTATGCCAATCTTTGGAGGAGGTTACCAGCAAATTAGCTTTAAAGTTTGGTTACTCTATCTTTAAAATGTTCGGAGATATACGGAGTTATCGATTTACAATCGGAATTGTCGATTATAGGCGCAGGTGTGGGCGTGGCACCACAAATTTGTTATCGGTTGTTAAAGGTGACTACCAGTAATATACCTACCAAATTTGACGTTCCCTACTCAAAAACTGCGGAAGATATAGCCATTTGAAAATTTTAGGGGCGGGGGTGATGGGGGCGTCGGAGGTGGGCGTGGCACATGCCGATCTTTCAAGGACCTCGCCAACAACCTACCAACCAAAATTGGTGACTGTATCCATTAAATTGTGAGAGATATGTGGAATTTACTGCTATCGGAAATCTAAATGTATCGATAATTCAGAAACTGAGGCAGTTATCGAAAAAATAACGCGAACTTGATCTGCGCCTGGTATACGAGATCTTATATTCCAAATTTGAAGTCTCTAGCTCTTATAGTCTCTGAGATCCGCGTGTTCATACAGACGGACAGACGGACAGACGGACAGACGGACAGACGGACAGACGGACAGACGGACAGACAGACGGACAGGGCTAGATCGACTCGGCTATTGATCCTGATCAAGAATATATATACTTTATGGGGTCGGAGATGCTTCCTTCTGCCTGTTACATACATTTGCACAAAACCATTATACCCTTTTTTCCCATTTTTAATGGGATCAGGGTATAAATAATGAGAATGAGAACAGCAGAAGAAGACTTAAGTAGAATGCATACAAATAATTACGGCCCTTTGCTTGTTAAATTCAAATGCATAAAGCAGCTGGAAGACCATTGGAAGTGAGCTGGAAAGGCACTGGAATGAGCAACAGTAACTTGATTAATTGATATGCGAATATTCGCACTTGATATGAATGTTAATTGCTCCTAATGTTTATCGGCAAAAAAAAAAAAAATTAACTCGCAATCTCAGCTGAATTCAGCTCATTCACTGAATTTTGAGTTAAAATGTTCTTATCAGTGCAAGTCTAGCAAAGTAGAATTAGTTATTTTCTCCTTCATCGTTTACACTTTTATGTAATTGAAAAGCTTCAGTTAATTGGTTAAGACCATGTGCAAAATTCACATTTTGATGATGTAATTCACAAACATACAATGAATACATAGTGAATACAATCTGAAAAAAATATTGGAATCAAAGTATGTGATTCATTTTCTTTCTATAGATAGGTGAAATATAAGACTAAAAGGTTTCTTCATAAAAGTCTTATCTGCAAAATTCACCATTTGCACCGATAGAAATAAAAATAAATAAAAATCACATAAGTTGCAGTTCAATATAACTATGAAAACAGTCACGCAAAGTTATATTTTTTGATTTCTTTTTTCGAAGTTAATCAATGCAGCTAACCTTTGGATGTTGTACACAGACCCAGACCCAGACAAGTGAGGGTCAGAGTTCAAGTTCGAATTCGAGATCGACGACGATCCACTTTGTGTGACTCTCATCATCATTACGTATTATTTTGTGATTATATGGCGGAAGTTGCAAATAATATTTGTGAGCGAAGCGAGTACGTGGCGTATTATCATGCATTATTACACATAAGCCATGTATACCAAATATTAATGGCGATGGCATTTTACGCACGCTCTTCTACACTGATGCAAGAAAACCTGAGCTTCTTCCAAAAAAAGATATATATATGTATTGGTATAATAAATATATGAAAGTTTGTCCTATATATTCATTGGAGCAACGAGCTAAAAACCCGAAACGAATTCAAGTATACTATAAAAAATTCAGTATAATTTTTAGGAATTCGTCCAAAACTTTAGGTATTTGAGCACGGATTTTTTTAATGGAATTATAGAAAATCTTGGCAAAATAAGTGAGATGTTTGGGACTTTCTTCGTGACAAATTATAAGAGTTTCAGTGTTTGGTTTTTACAAACAATTTTAATTTAGGCATTCATTCCGATTCAGATTCTGATTTTTGAGATGTTAAAATTGTGATTCCAGTTCACAGCTATTTCTGCTGTTGTTGTTGCTGCTGCTGCTGTTCTTTTGCCGCTTTTGTTGCTGTTGCTGTTTGTTGCGAACAAAGTTCAGCTTCTAACGGTAGCACCCTTTCGACTTTGCATGCTAACTGAGGCGACTAGTTAACAGCTATAGCTCTGCTATCGATTATCTTGTCTGGCAAAGGCATTAAATGTTAATGTGTATGTAAATTAGCAGCAATGCTATACATTGTGCTATGTCCTCACAGCTTATCCCCACTCACACACACATACACTTACAGAGACTTTGTTTTTATTTTCTGATTGATATTGATTTTTGTATTTTTTTTTTTTTTTGAGACAAAGTGCCCGCTGCTGACATCAGCTCAAAGTTACTTTGTAAACAGCTGTCGCGTCTCTTTCTCCCCTTCGCCTCTCTCTACAATTATTTGCCTGACAATTTGCTTTCAGCTCAGTCCACTGTTGATATACACTGTGATCTTAATAGCAAGTCTGCTCAGCGTTAAGGTATTTGAACTCTGTACAAATGCTTTAACCGTTGTGTTTGTGTCTGTTGTCAGGGCAACCTTGAATTGATTTATTAAATATTATTATTTGAATTAGAGATGCAAAAATCCGGCACAAATTCAAATACGTAACTAATGTTGCTGTTCTCTGCCAGAGAGAGAGTAAGAGCTGAAGCAAAACGAGAGAACAACTCCGTTGCGTTTTGGGGTTGGCTAAGGCGAATGCAACTCGGTTATTAGGTTAACAGACAGACTGACAGGGTGGGGCAGCTACTGTGAAAACACTCTTAAAGCGTTTCCTTTTGAAAGCAGTGACACACTTCGACGGATGATAGGAGGGGGAAGTCTTTTTTTATTTTTTAACAAGGGGCTTGAAGGATTTTCCAACTCCAGCTCTCAACTAAATTTGATGCAAGGATTGGGATTGGGTCAGCAATAAAATATATTAAAAAACATACTCGTTTTGAGAGTATTCAAGTTGTTAAACAACGTAATATATACAATAATAATTAAGGGTGCCGCAGCGGAATCTTTACAATTATTTATAGTATATATATATATACATATTTACATATATATTAATGTTAATTAAAATTTATAATCGAATTTTACATTTATACATACATCTGGGCGTACTGGGTATTATTATTAGTATTATGCTATTGATTGTATTTTAGATATGCATATTTCCATTTCATATTTTTATTACTGATTTATTATACATTAATATTTATTATATGTATTTATATTTTTATTTTTATTTACGTTTGTGAGCGAATTTTTTGCTTACATATCACACTTCACCATAAAATACGTATATACCCGCTTAAATATATATCAATTTAGAGGGCATATGAATTTACAAAAGTGGAGGTAGAGGGTAGTTCACACAGTTCTCTCACTAACCCTAAAGGGGGTTGATTTTCTGCGCTCAATTTACTCACCATTCCGCCGTAATTTATTGTTGTTTGTTGTTAACAGGATATACGTTGCAATTTTTCGTACATTTATTTTAGACGATGCGTAGAATTTTTGGCATTTGTTGTTTTATTTCCATAAATTGTTTCGGTTTTTGTTACAGGGCAAATAGAAGAAAAAACAAGGACATTTTTTTATTTTTAAGAACGCTTTTTTTTGGTTCGCGTAAAAATATATAAATAGAACAATTGCTGATTATATTTATTAACCGCATATGTGTATAAGCTACACATTGGGCGTTGGTTAGTGACTGTATAACAAAATAAACATTTGCATGTGTGTGTGCGTATTTATATATAAATATATATATGTATATATATATGTGTGTGTGTGTGTGTGTGTGTGTGTTTATCTGTGTACGTGTGCGTAGAGTGCACCTGAGTAGTATGCCAACAATTTTTAAATGGAGTTTTGAGCGCCATTTTTTGTGGGTGTAAAGTAATAAAGCTTAATGAGTTTTAGGCAAGTGTGGGCAATAATTGAATGTATGCATTAAAAAAGAGTACAACAAAATTGTGTGCAAAATTCAACTCACACTTGTGCCCAAAAATTTGTTGCGAGTCTCTCGAGAGTAGCTTTAAAATTATGTTGTTAACACAATGCTAACAACAAATTTGTACACAAAAAACGCCAAAACTTTCAAACACAACTTTGTGACTAAAAACGTTGCCGACTATTTTCGTATCCATAAAAATATCGCCGTTTAGTGTTTAAATTTAAATTGTATTGTTTTTAATTATTTGTTGAGCAAGTTCTTTTTAAACGAAGACTGAGAGGCGCGTGGCGTGGGCAGGGGATGGGAAAGTAGTTAGGCGGGCGATTCAATGTGTGGTTATCTTTACAAAAGTCGTAAAATTAACTGTGAAAGAGAAACATTTGTTTTTCGGTTAAGCACACAACTTTTTGTTTGTATTTGTGTTGCCTTGGCTGGCATTGTTCCAACAAGCCAGCAAGCTGTTATTGTTGATATTTTCAATGTCACACTGATAAGTTCGGTGGACAGCGGACGAAATTAAAATTTGGTTTTGCAATCGACATTTTGAGCAACACACATACACAAATGGGTCGCCACATTTCTGGGTTACGTATATAAAAGCACTCACGCAAACACACACACATACACATACACACAAATGCATAGCTATGCATTTTAAGCCGCTGTTAGCGCACAGCAACAACAACATCAGCAGCAGCTTCCTTATTGCAAACACATTGTAAATAGATATGCCTGTAGGCAATTTGAGTTAACATTTTGAATATGATTTAACATTTAATTTATTCGCTTTATATTTGATAATAACAGACAGTATTTATGTACACAAAACATTTGAAATTTACACTAGCAACTATTTGCAAGCCAAGTGAACAGTGTCCTTTATTTTTGTAGTTTTCTTATATATATTTTTTGCTTGCTACATATTATTATGTCGTTGCTGCCAAATTTCACACACATCTCATACAGAGATACATATGCATTCCGTTGTTGTTGTTATTGTTTGTTCTTGTTTTTACTTTTTGCATTCGGTTTCGTCGATCTGCTTTCGAATAGGCGCAAGCAACAACATTTGCCGCTGTTTTATATTTTGCCTCAGCCACACTCACACAAACACACATATGCAGACACAACCGCAGTGTAACTGAGTCCCAATAAGAGTGTAAACTACGCAGCACACAACATATGTCGAGCAAATTAATTTATTTGATTTTGTTTTGTTTAGATTTTTCGTGTACTTTGGGTATGGCTAAAAATTGAGTTATTGTTTTTAAAAGTGTTTTTTAGCAAAAAATTCAGTTTTGCGCTCGTACCACCCGTTCGCGCTCAGCTGTCCAATAAGACTAACAGCTATTCAGTTCGACTCCGATAACGATAGCAAGACCCAGTTCGAACTAGAGATGAGCCGGAGTGAACCAATTGAGACTCGAAAAATTATCGGCTATTGCGTATTAATTTACTTATTACGATAATTGAAGACTAATTTGGAGTAATCAATTAAAAATCACAAGAAATCTAGCTATACTATAAAATCCAACTATATTATAAAATCCCATTATATTATAAAATCCCATTAACCATTAAGGGGTAATAAAACTGAAGTTGGTTTTTTATTTTTTACATACAAACGCTTGTTTATTTCTCGTTACGTTCTTTGAAATATGCTTCTACTCCGTTCGCATCCGTTGCGTTTTTTCCGCTTTTAACTAATGACACTTAAACGTCTAAAATGAATCCGTTGCTGATTTTTATTTTGATCTCAAGTCAAGTTTTCAATGCTGCTGCTGCTTTTGACGCCGAGTCTTGTATTTTTTTTTTTTTTTTTTTTTACATGCATGTAAATTGAATATTTGTTGTATATAAGTGTATAATATATATATATTTAATTAAATACATACAAATTATGCGCTGAACACTGCTCAAGCTTATTTCTTTATATGTTTCTTTTTCCTTATGTTGAACATCTCGTGTTTAAAATAGTTTGTGTTTTCTTGATGCTGTTGTTAATATTATTAACTTTTTGCAGTTGCAGCCAATGCAAAGATCATATATAAAAATACAAAAATCATAACATTCTCATATACATCGTTCATACACTTACATATATATATATATAATATAATATATATATATATATATATATATATATATGGAACTAGGATTAAATATATATCTCTAAATCGACCTTGCACACAATCAATATCAAAAAGTATTACATATTTAAAATTAATGTCCATCCGTTATTTTGTTGTATAAATAAATGTTTCACTTAAAAAACAATTTCACTTCGTTAATATATATATATATTTTTTATATGTGTATGTCTTAATAACTAAACTCGTCTCCAACGATTCTCATATTCGTATGTTTTTTGCTTAATAATGCTTCATGTTGCAAGTTCAAGTTGTATAAATTTCACTATTTAGTCTTAATTGTATATGGAAGTTGGAAATTGGTACTCAATATGTGTTCAGAATCAACTAGGAAAACAATTCGGGTCTCTAAATGGAGAGGTGTTTATTATTATTATTATTTAACTTGCTACTCGTTTTTCCTTTATTTATTCATTTATGCATGTATGTATGTGTGTATTTATGTATTTGTTTATTCATGCAGCAGTCAATTTGTTTAAATTTACTTTTGAATTTTCGCTGTAGGTAATACTTGTGCCTTCTCCTTTTATTCGTTATTTAGAGCTTTTATAGATTATCAATATCTGTCATAAGTATTTATGTATGTATGTGCAAAAGTATGCATGTATATTAGTATGTATATATGTATAATGCTTTCAAAAATGCGCTGAACACACCACACTCAATTCCGCTTTGAAATGTTTTTAAGACTTGTTTGTTGCTTGTTGTTGTTCGAGTAAAATTTCTGTTTAATGTTTGGTTTACACAAAATTTCTCTTTCTCGTTCGAAACTACTTTTTGTGTTTTAATGAGATCGTGACTTAGGAAAGTGATTTTTTTTTTTGTTTTTCATTTCATGTGGGGAATTGTTGAAGAGTTCTCAAAGAGTGCTCAAAAGCAACGATTAAATCCATAGTTTTGATTAATTAATGTTGACCGTAAGGAGAGCAATACAATATTTAATATATATGTGGAATTGTGACTCATGTGTTTTTTTTTTTTGTTATATATATAATACTATACTGCTTATTAACTTTTTTGTATATTCGCATATATGTCTGTCTGTCTGTGTTGTTGTCGGTATACGTATATGTAGAATAGATAGATGCTTGTTAAAATTGTTTTGTTTTTCTTTTTTTTTTTGTGGGTTTATTTTTGGCTTATGTTTAAATGTTATATTAAATACGAGTGTTTGGATTTTTTTTTTTTTTTTTTTGGTATTTAAGAAAAGCGAAAATAAAATGCATTTGCAATCAGTGCTCTGAGAGTGCTTAGAGATGAGGAGGAGCCAAGGATACGCAGATGAGGAGGAGCCAAGGATACGCAGATGAGGGCCAAAAAAGTCAACGCGAAGGGATTAATTTTTGAATTTCTTGTTCACATTTAAATTTTGTTTATACTTATGTAAAAATAATATACAGTTTTTGTAAAAAATACATACTACAATTTGCACGCACAACTTTTTGTTTTTTGTTTACAGAGTTGTTGCGTGTAACTTAGAAATTGAGATTAGAATTACAATTATTTTGACTAAGTTCCATGTTGTTGTTGTTATAAAAAGCTGATACATAATTGCGTACTTCAGTATATATGTGTAAGTTACACATACAAATATAAAGCATATATATATATGATTATATATAGTTAAATCTATATATGCTTGTAGATATATATGTATATATAAATTTGTATATGTATGTATATATGCTTGTATATATACCCAATTGGGCGCCATTTAAATATTTAATTTAAATACACAGTTTAAAATATTTAAAATTACACATTTAAATATATCTGACGCGATTTCTCAGTTCTTGATTTGTGTGTGCCGGTTGCCATAGAAACGCCCACTCTATGTCCCCCAGATGGGTGTACGCTCACATTTAGGAGACAGTGTGTTATTTTTGTTGTTGTTGTTGATACTTCATATACTCGATGTAGAGAGACAGGCAGACAGGCAGGCAGGCAGACAGTGAGAGGCTGTTTAGAGACTAAGTATTTTGATCTATCTACGATTGAATTCTGATTTGATAGCTGCAAACACAATAAAGTATATGCATATTAGAAAAGAGGTACAGATCAAATGAGATCAGATTATATTACCGTCTATAATTTCGCTTTTCACTTTCTGTATCTCCAGTCGCATCTCGCGCACTATTTCCGCTTTCAGGGTGTCCAGATCGCTGTTGGATAGTGCTAGCGACAGGCCATCGCCATTGACCTGTTAAGTAGTTTTTGGTTAGAGTACCACAGTTAGTTATTAGCTCTTGGCCAAATCACCTTGAGAATGGTCTCCTCACTGGCGCTGCCGAAACGCTTCCGCATGGGACGCGGCGATTCTCCGCCACTGTTCGTTGTGTTGTTGCCACTGCCAGCGCCGCTGCCGTTGGCGCCGCCACCTTGCGAATTGGATGTGGTGCCACCGCCGCCGCTGCCACTGCTTAGCTTGTGTGGTAGAGTATTTGACTTTTCCCATGGCCGCTGCTTCACTTCGGGCTCCGGATCAGGCTGCACATTGTGTCGGAGGGCAGATATATTCATTAATTTATTTATTTAATGCCAACACAAATATAGTTTGTATACCAAAATATTATACATGATTTTAATTGAATTTTTAATGATAAAAATAAAATACTGTAAATTGATTACATAATAGAGTCTATTGTAATCATTATAGAGTACTCGAAAAGTCTTACGCAAGGAACTAAAGTAAAGTTCGGTCGAGGGGCGATAGAAAAATAAATTGGAATCTGGAATCAATTTCAGTATTTAGTAATTTAACTTTAAACAAAACACCAAGCATTGCATATCTGTGTATGGAGTTGATGCACCCCACTTATAGCGATAAAAACACTTAATAACATGTTCTTTAGCATAGACTACAATCTGCTTTGCTTTGAATATCGTGGAGACCACACACAATATCTGTATTCCACAATTTGAGCTAATACACCCACGTATAAATAAATAGTTCTCTTGCACCAATTCCAATTCTGTATGATGTGGCTCTCACCTCCTTTTTCTCGGCTTGCGCGCGACGTCGGGCCAGCGTCTTTGCCATTTCGTCCATCATGGAGGCCATGCCGTTCGAGCTGCGTCCAATGGTGCCGTAATTGCCGCTGCCACCGCTGGAGGTGCTGCTACCGCTGTTCTCCGGAGCGACTGTGGTGGACTACGAGAAACAACCGAAGGATTTGTTAGACACATGTCAACTTTTTCGGGTCTTTACTTACCTTGTTCTTTTTGAGCTTGAACTGTTGCAGCTGCGAGGCTAGCGAGCCCATAAGATCGGCCTGTGGATCATCCTTCTTGCCAGCTACGCCGCCCGCACCCATGCCTGGTGGCGGTGGCGGCGGTGGTGGCGCAGCTGGACCGCCTGGCCCCGGTGGACCCGGTGGGCCGCCACCCATGGCAGGTGGCGCCGGTGGTGCCGGCGGCTGTGGCGGCGCTGGTGCTCCGTTAAACATTTGGGGCGGTGCCGGCGGTGCACCTCCGAATGTGGGTGGCGGTGGCGGCGGCGCTGGAGCACCTACTTGCCCGGGACCACCTGTGCTGCTCATGCGATTTAGTGGCGGCGGCATTGGGACACCACCACCAACTGGCTGCTGCTGTATCATGGGCGGTGCCAGCGGCACTTGGCTGTATGGATTCTCCACCTGCTGCTGCTGTTGCTGTTGGCCATTGTGCTGAACGTAGCCAGGAGCAGGCGGAGGCTGTGGCATTAGCTGCGGCTGACTGGTGTACACTACACTATTGGAGCTGGCCGAACTCGGGATATGAGCGGGTTGCGCTGCCCCATAGATGGGTCCACCGCCTCCGTTTTGATGCACCGGTGGTGGCTGTGTCGGGTATTGATGTATATTGAGATTGGGATTAGAGTTTGAGAGCACATAATGGGGCTGCTGGTACTGCTGGCGGATTGGTAGCGATGGTAGGTGGTTGTAGTGGTTGGTAGTGGGTTGGTACGGTTTTATTTTATTTTTGGGGGTAGTATTCAAGCCAATTTGCGGACGTGCGTATGTTTTTGGAATGCAATGAAACAGAAACAGAAGAAAACAGAAACAGAGGTAAAAAGTAGCAAAATAAGATGCAGCTCAAAAGCTGGCCGAGAACCAAAAACAACACCTACCTGTGGAGGCGCATAGCCCGCTTGCACCAACTGTTGCTGCTGCTGCTGTTGTGTGGTATAGACGGGTTGCTGTTGTTGGTATTGCTGCTGCTGCTGCTGCTGTGGCTGTTGTGTCTGGCCGGGTGCTGGCGGTATTTGCATTTGTGGATTGACCTGCTGTTGGGGCAGGCCATTGGACGTGGGCCCGTTGGCGGTGGGTCCGTAGTGATTACCTGTTGCCTGCTGCGCCAATTGCTGCTGCTGCTGTTGTTGTTGTTGTTGCTGCTGTGGCTGTGGCGCCGGCGGTGCGCTGAGGGAATTCCTTTATTTGGTGAGCAAATTGTGAAGATCGAACGAATGTGTGTGTATGTGTGTACATGTGGGAGTGTTTATTAGAGAACATGACGACAACAAACAGAAGTGAGTGTGTGTATATGTGTGTGTAGTGAGAGAGAGAAGAAAAATGAACGAAATCAAAACACTGACTGATTGATCTGATGATGACATGGAGAGCATCATGCCCTGGTAGTAGAATTGAATCGATGACCCACCTGCTGGTGCGATGATGTCCCTGCTGCTGCGGCGTTGGCGGACTCTGCGGTATATTATTTTGATTCGTTTGCGAGGTGGGCGTTTGAGCCGAGGGCGTTATGTGACCACCAATGCCGTTATTCTGTCGCAAAATGGCCGCGTCCTCGCTGGTCATCGTGCGATAACCCATATCTTCCTCGTAACCATTGCCATTTGTTGGCAGGCCGGCTGGATTGTTGACGACGCGACCACTCAGCACCTGGGGAAGATCTCAGGAATTAGCAAATAGAAAGAGAAAGAGAGAGAGAGAGAGAGACTACTTACCTCGAGGGCATGCATCATGGCGCGCGCAAAATTCTCGGCATCGCTCTGGCTTGAAAAGTTGAGACCATAAACATACTTTGAGTCGCGCCATTGATGAAACGTGGCCGTTGCCTGATTATATTTGAGACCCTTCAGTATGGAACAATTGATGACGACCTCATGATCCTGCAGCTTGCGACCCACCACACGGAATGTATTATTCTGCTGATGATGATAGATCTGCACCTTGCTCAGACCCGACGAACTGCCCGATGGCACCCACTTCTTCTGGTTGTCATCGTACACCATCACTGAGGCGCGAGCGCCAATAATGCTTTGCTCACTGCAAACCGAGAAAAAAAAGAACAGATTTAACCAGAATTTAATTGTAAAGTATGCGACAGCAATTAGAGGAGGGAGGAAGAGACGATGTAGACATTCCAAGAAAAGCAACAAAAGTGAGAATCGCATCACAATCAGAAAACCATTAGATGATCAATACAAAAGTACACTTGACTTGATTTCACATCTCAACACTCTCCGCACACCCATCTATGTCTCGGCTTTCTCACAGCGATTCACACGGCTAACTTCGAGTGCAGTGATCTCTCTTAGCTGGAGCTGGAGTCTGATGCTGAAGCTGAAGTCTGTTGCTGATGCTGAACCTGGAGCTGAACAGGAAGTGCAATGCGTTCATTGTACAAACCTATCCCCCTGCTGCTCCTCCTACTCATCATCATTCTCGCCTGAGAGAATTGCGCACCTGTCACACGCAGTCATCATCGCTAGCAGACCGATTAAATAATTCTAATGAACTTTTACACAACCTTTAACATTTTTTTGTTTTTCTTTTCTTCTTTTTGCAACAGCAGCAAGAGCAGCATTGACAATTAGACCGGGAAAAGTAAACACACACGCAAAAGAGTTGAAAAATGACGACAAGAGCGATGAGCTGAGTAGCCGCAGTCTTGTTTGCAGTCCGTCGTCCGTCTATATATTCTTTTTCCCATTATGTTACTGGGCGAGAGAGATATAATGGCAGACATACCCAACATCAGCAGCAGACGCAGCAGCAAAATCAAGTGAGAATGTTGCAGTGGCCAGTAAGCGACTGCGAAATACTCTGAAATACCAATAAGTAATACCAGCCGATAACAGTTAACAAATAAATTACATTTTACATTACATTCGTTGAAGTATGTTCCAAGTAAGCCACATTCAAAGTTTGGTTACTTTCACTCATAAATTGAGAAAGATATTTAGAGCAGGTTTTCATTTTTGTAATCTTAGCTCTAGAATGCGGTTATATGCTTTACACCTTCAGATATATTGATTTGGCGATTATCGAGGCAGTAATGGGCGTTGCTGAAGTCTGTTAATATACCTTCCAAGTTTTGGTGACCAAACACTGTGAAAGACTTATTCATATTATTTTTGGGAGCGGTGATGCTGATCTTTAAAGGACAACCAACAACCTATAAAGCAAATTAGGTGACTGAAGCTTAAAAATTATACGATATATATGATATCATCGATTTTATTGATTTTATAGCCTTCTAATGGAGTTTCAACTCTCTGTTCTTAGACATGTCCGAAAAAAAGTTGTATTTATTGCACAACATCAATGTACCTCCTTTGGCTTTGTTAATAGGGTATAAAAGGAAAAAAAACGTGTTTTTCTTTCTTTTTCTTACTGCAAAATTCTCGCAGCTAACAACTGCGCCTGGCCAAAAGTTCACTAGTTTTGCACTTAAATGGAGCTCAGACAGCGAGCAATGAGTGAAGCTTGCGGGTAAGAGGGGTGAGTAGCCAGGGGGAGGCGGGGCAAGTCCACAGCTGTGCGGCCTTATATAACAAACGTGGTAACTTGGCTTGGTTTGGCTTGGATCGGTTCGAGTTAGCATTCGATGCCGTGGAACGAAAGTGAAGTTTATCTGTGCACAACAGTTGGCAAATACACTCCAAAAAAAGAGACTCGACTTGAATACTAGACAGTTCTTCTTCTTTTTCAATAATAAGGTGAGTTACCCTGGGCGCCAAAAGTATGGTAATTTTTTTGCTGAGTGCACTTACTTACACAACACTCATACCAATTTGTTTAGATTCACATTCGCAAACATTTCACTGGTTTCGCTCTAGGGAATTATTGGGTTGGCTAAACAAATAATGGGCATGTGTTTAAGAAATGAAATTAATGCAAATTGCATTCCCCCCATTCACCTTAAAGACTCTTCATTACCGGTGAAATTTTCGCTAGTTTTGAAATTTTGTGCTCGACTTGTGGATTAATTCGTGCGTTAAGTTTCCAATGCAGATTCATCATCCAAACTCAACTCAACTCACAATCACGAAAGCAATTTTCTTTAACATTTTTTAATTGGCGTTAAATTACATACAGTTACCGAGCACATTAACGAAGACGACGGAGATGTGGATAAAAAACAGAGCAGGCAAAAATTAAAAATTAAAAAAACCCTCCGTAATCGAGCGATTCTAATTCGATTTTGGAATGTAATCTATTCTTGTGATACGTGATCGGTGAGAGATTAAGATGAATATGAGGATGAGATGAGATGCTTAGTGGAAGATCAAACATGAGATGGAACAGATTGAATCACGTTATCTAGCCAAGATCTGTGCCTGTGATGGCAAGAAGGACGCAGCAGCAGCAGGGGAAAAAATAAAAAAATAAATGAAAAACAAAACATACGTAAAAATCATTGTAGGGCAACCAATTAATTTATCTTTGACCGAATTATGACGACGCTGGGGAATGCGTTGTATATGTTGTTGTTGCTGTTGTAGTTGTTGTTGTTGCTGTTGTATTTGTTGTTGTTGTTGTGGTTTATGGTATTGTTGTTGTTGGTGTTGTTGTTGCAGCAGCAAATAATGATGTATATTGCTGTAGAGATGCTGCTGCTTTGTTGGCGTTCTAATTGAGAACGACTTGGAGGAGCTGGCGAGTTGGGACGGGACAAAGGCCGGGGAGCGATTGGCAGATGAGGAAGCTGTGGTCAGAGAATGAGATCGGGATGGAAGCGAATGCGGAGATTGGGGCAGGGGCAGAGGCACGCACTTGCGTAGCGTAGAAAATAGAGTAGTCGATGTAGAGGAGAAGGAGGAGGATGTAGGGGAAGCAGAGACTGGCTGCGAATTTGAGACATTATTTGTGGATGATGAAGGCAAAGATGATGATGAAGATGGAGATGATGATGATGTTGATGGAGTTGATGATGTTGATAATGAAGCATCGACGTGTTGGCTGCTGTGCATTGATGGAGCCACAGCATCCACGACAGTCTGTGGTACGTACAAGGACTGATCATTGAGTAGCGCCTGCGTCCAAGTGGGCGCCTCATAGATGGGCAGGGACGTCGTCGTCGTGGCCATAGGCAACTGCAGCACCAGTTGCTCATGCTCATGGTAAGCGGCGGCATGTGGATGATGTTGTTGCTGCTGCTGCTGCTGTTGGTAATGATGGTATAACGGATGGCGATAGTCCAGCAGATCCAATTGCTGCAGCTCCTCAATGCTGTAATAATCACTGCCAGCCCTGACCTTGGGCATGGCTTTACTGTACTGTAGACTCTGGCTACGCTTGACCATCAGCAGCTGGTCGGGTTCGTGTTGCTTCTCGCACATTGCGCTGACATTAGGATGCTGTTGTTGATGGTGATGGTAGGCCAGAATGGGACCAGCTGCTGTGTTGACAACGCTTCCATTGGATTTCTTGCTTGTAAATGAGGTTTTCGCATAGAGTTTCTTCATGGCCATTAACAGCAAGCAAACATTTGCAGAGGCGGCAAACACACACACGCATAGACGCGATCCCACACACTACACACACAAATATCTTAATAAAGTAAATGGAATTTATGTTTGTCTTTGCTTTGCTTCGTTTCGTTCACACGAAAGAAAAAACCTTTACTGCTGCCGCTTGCGGCTGATCGAAATCGAAGCTCAATAGAGACTGAACACGCCAAACGAAACGAGTTAAGGTTCGCGTAAATCGCCCAGAGAGCTAGACCGAGATAGAGAGCGGCGAGCCAATCACAGAGCTCGGCTCCACTCGCAGAGAGGTGTCAAAGTTGCAAAGAGATCGCAGAGAGAGCAAGCCCAACACAGAGAGCGCAGAGAGAGTAAGCGAGGGCTGGCGACAAAGAATGTTGGTGCGGCTTTGAACTGGGCTAAAAGGTAAATAATTATGCTTCAAAAACACAATCAAATAATGAGTTGTGCTACATACTACATAGCAGCTGCGTCCGTCCCTTAAGATCGTTTAGTCGGCTGCTCGTGAGAGACCCAGTTCAATTAAAGCCGTGCTCGCAGCTTACTTAAACCCGGACTCAGCCTCTTTCGGTTTCAGTTAGTCATTTTGTCAGTCAATCAGTCAGTCTGTCCTAAGCCCCTGTGCAATAATTACTTAAGAAACGAGCTCAATATAATTTATATTTCCCCCCAAGTGACTACTATTAAATTTTTTTTTCTTGTCGAGGAAAGTGTTGGGGGAGGGGGATACACAGCTTGCGGCGTTCTAAGAAAAATTCATAGAGTCGAAGCTGGTGTTGAGTGTGCGAGTATCTGAATCAGTTTGAATTTTGTATTCTACAATTCTTAAGCGCACATTTCCAATTAACATGGCATTTGTCTATTGTGAATGTTTTGGTTGTTGTTGTTGCTGTTAGAGCTTGTTATATTGCGCGCGTCTGATCTTTAATGCTGTCTGATCTGAACTACGATTATTGTGCAGCTTAATGGCTTTGTATTGACCTGACTGAGGCCCCAGCTCCAACTCGAATTCGAGCTTCAGCTGGAAGTCGAAACTAAAGTCAAACGTTATCTGTAGATCAGGCCGTGGCTTAAATGATTTGGCAACTTTTTGGCCACAGCGTATAACGTATAACAAAACAAGATAACTTTGACTTGGCCCAGGTGAAATTCAGTTATAAAAATTCAGATTCGTTTAACAAGTAAGAATGCTGTAGTCGAGTGTGAGCACCTTAACTACGAAATACCATACACTCAACAACTCATGTATATCAAATTTTTTTGCTCATTCTGAAAATATTAATGAAATCAATATGAGAAATTGTTATCGATTAAAATTTGTATATTTCATACCCGATTTTTATGAATTTTGTCCAGATGATCTAAAATATGGCAATGTATATTTTACTGCCAGTCTTAATCTTAACGTCCTATGACTAAAGCGACCTTACTTTTAAAGTGAAGTTTGGACTCATTATTTTGAGTTTTGAAAATTCGTTCGACAAAATTATGGATATGAGATATTAGGTATGAAAATCATGTTTCCAAATCTAAGTGCAATATTGAAGCTAGATGACAAACCATAACTAAAAAGAAATTGCTTTCATATTATTTATATAATAGAATATACAATAAGTGTAGTAAATGCTTTCACATATAAACTTGATTTTATAATTTGTCTCATTTTCATTTGATTGGATTAAAAAATCTTAGAGCATACTATAAATCAATTAAGTTATTAAACTTGTCCCGAACTTGCCACAACGCCGGGGATCAACACTCATTGGTCATTCAAGCAGCACCCGCTTCAGTTAGTCAAGTCTGGCATAGTCTACTTTGGGGCATACCTCGCTGGAAACTGCAACTGCAAAAGCGACTCCAAGCGTTGCGCGGCGTCTCCTGCACTTGTCGGACAAATGTTGCCCATCCAGCTGAGCAACTTAAACTGGGCTACAAAACACACAAAAATGCGTGCCGAATTTTCTCGCACATTAAATAACAATGACACACCCCAAATTAAATGCGCCGCAAAACTGACTGCGTTTCTGCTTATGAATCGGTTAAGAATAACAACAACAGCAGACAAAATTCCTCACTAAGCAAACATGGCAACTTACTACGGCAGAAAGGAAGGAAGCAGCCGCATGGGCCACTCCCCGGCCGCCTAAAACGTAGTCAAATAGTCAAACAAATTACGAGTATTAAACAAAATGGAGACACCAAAAGTGTTGTCCCTAAGGTTGGGTTCTACACGCTGCTGGGAAACATTTTCATTAGGGCGCATAGGAACAGAACACTGGGAGATTTCCTACTACGACCTAAAATTATATACATATAAAGTTTTTATTGTTTTAGAAATAATTTCTAAAATTCACAAAGGCTTGCCTTTAATCAAACACATAACACAATTTTTTAGAAATGGTTTCGGAAATAATAGTTTGTAGATTTTTTCTTTCTAAATAATGTGGTGACCAAACCATGTCGTACAATTTTCGGCGATTTACTAAAAATTAGGATGATTTTTAGGAGTGTTGCGTTCCACAGACTGCTGGGGAACATTTTCATTAGGGCATATAACGAAGGTGCCGAGCCCTGAGAGATTCCTTACTTTAACTGGAAATAGTTGTGGAATATATGAAGTTATTTATATATAAAGAAAAGAAGAGGTCGCTACACAATTTTAACCTTAAACCATGCCAAAAAACGCAGCCTCACCATTGTCCCCCTATCGTCAATTAAGTAAAGTACCCAATTTATGAGCAGACGACGACCAGCGAGACAATTTAAAGTCAGAGTTCCCCCAACTAACTATAATTGAAATGTCCTTCATTTTAATCAAATACGAATGAAAAATCAAACGACAAATAAATTACAGCAACTTTTCCACAATGTAAAATTTCTCAGCTACATGATACTATAAAGAAAACAGAATTTTTTACTTACGTCATTTCGTTCTGGTTTGTTGTTGTTGCTTTTGTCGTGTGCGTTATATCTAGCTAAATATGTGGGGAGGAATTAGGAGCTGGCTTCTTGTGCTTCCCTCGGGTTTCAAGCCAGGTGCTGATCGTCTCCTCGTTGGTAGATTGTTTTTAATAACAATTATGAGATCTGCAAGTGGAGAAAAGAAAAGAAACGATATTTCGTTTAGAATAAAATAATGCATATTTCTTCTGATGTTGGCTCTTCTTTTAGATAAATGAAAAAAAAAACATTGAGATTACAGCTAGCCCTAATTAATTAAACAACCGATGAAAATCGATAGCAAGTGAAAGCCAGCACATGAATAAATAATATGCAAAGCGAAATACGACAAACAATACACAGAAATAAAACCATTGGCGGACAAAGCGTCTTCTTCTGTTTCTTGGCATATTTACTTTTTCTTTCTTTCTTGAGAAGATTACGAGAATAATGGAGAGCAGCACGAGTTACGAAATCCATGACAAATGCTAATATAGCCTCGAATCGGGTCGGCGCAATGCCCCCGGAGAAGGTTTTATCCTAGGTCAGACCGACCAGCGCATAGCCCCTGGGACTAAATAACGCAGAACCGCACATAAAGCGCTGCAAAATATGGCACGCTGCTTAGAAGAGGTTGACCTAGTTTTTATGCTGCCTCCCTGCTCTCACCCACCCCCAACCCACTTAAGCATTGCATGCGTCATAGTTCCACTACAAAACCTGCCGCATCGTTGTCGTCATTGCGTCCAGCGACCGCTTTGTTGTCGGAAGTTCTGAATACATTTAGACAATGCTGTCATTGCGAACATTTACTGACCTGTGAAACCTGTAAGTATAATTTATAGATAACTGTTATAAATTTAGAACGGCAGAGAACTTATTTATATAGCCTAATTCAATCCACTTGCCCTGTGAAGCAAATTCAACTGTTAGCAGAATTAAGACCGACTATTACAATTATTTGGAAAACTGTTTAGAAAATATTCAAAAGTAATTTTAGAAATCTACTTTCAGAATAATATAGTGACCAACCATTAGCAGTTTAAAAAACAGTGTACATAACTTATGAAACAGCTAGAACTGTTCTAAATTGTAAGCGGCAGTGAAATTAGGCTAACTCTAAGTGTTGACATGTGTTGGTAATAGGCTAAAATTAAGAGTGAAAATTGCTATGAATGCAATTCCATTTGTTGAGCAAACAAATCACCAAATCCCGTAGCCATTGAAGACCTCGTGAAGCACATGTAACGCTTCATTTGTATTGGCCCTTGCCAGGTGAGAGATGCTTTCCTTCACTCAGCTAGCAGGCAATTAAAACGTTCACAAGTGAAATGTTATCCCATTGAATGAGGGTTTCGAAAAACCAACCCCTGAAAAAGCAACCAAGTCGTTGTCACTGACCTCCCTCCCACTTCTCGATTAGCGTTGGGCTACCTTTGCATCTATGGGGTAAACAAGTTAGTAATCCAGTCCGATCTGAGCAATATTAACTATGCGCTCAGTTTTGTCATTTAACCGAGAAGCAAACGACGACTTGATTGTCAGCACTTCCGAGCTTCGAATACCTTGCACGGGGCATACACTCAGCAAAAGAAATCACCCTAAATATTGGAAATTCATCATAATTTTAGCGGCAAGCGCAACTCACCTTATTATACAGAAAGTATATTTCAAAAACCAGGGATTCTCTTTTCTTATTTTATGGCACATTTTGTGTATGTTTAAAAGAAAAAGGGCGTTTTTTCATGTTCATACAACGTTTTTATTTCTTTATTTTATATAATTAATAAACATAACATAGACATGAATATTTCTGCTTTTTATACTATTATACCAAAAAGGTATAATAGTATATTGGTTTTGTGCAATGTCCGTCATGCTGTCTGTCCGTCCGTATGAACGCGCGTTCCTCCGACATCCTTAGAGATAGAGACTTGAAACTTGGAACGCATGCTGGAAAGTACCCTCAAAAGTTAAAGTGTCTTGGGTTTGGACCTACGTCCACTAGGGAGCTAGAAAATCGCGAAAATCGATTTTGGCAAATCGATAAATCCACATATCTCTTACAATTTAATGGATACAGTAACCAAGTTTGGTTGGTAGGTTGTTGGCGAGGTCCTTGAAAGATTGTCATATGCGACGCCCACCTCCGACGCCCCCATCACCCCCGCTCCTAAAATTTTCAAATGGCTATATCTTCCGCAGTTTTTGAGTAGGGAACGTCAAATTTGATAGGTATATTACTGGTAGTCGCCTTTAAGAACCGATAACAAATTTGTGGTGCCACGCCCACACCTGCGCCTATAATCGACAATTCCGATTGTAAATCGATAACTCCATATATCTCCGAACATTTTAAAGATAGAGTAACCAAACTTGGAAGGTAATTTGCTGGTAACCTCCTCTAAAGATTGGCATACCAATTTTTGGACCACGCCCACATCCGCCGCCCCCAGGAACTTCGTCCCTAGAAATTTTAAATGCGCATATCTGCCGTAATTTGCAAGCTACAGTCGCAAAATATTGCAGGTATGTTAATGGTAACTCGCCCAAAGATCGATAAAAATTGGATGGCCACGCCCACTCCACCTACCTAAACCGATACACCTGTTGGTGCAAATCGATAAACCCATATATCTCACGCAATTTGAAAACTTAAGTCACCAAATTTTAAAGGTACATTGCTAGTAACACCTTTCATAAATGTGTAAAAAAAATTTTGGACCACGCCCACTCCCGCCCACAAAAAACGATAAATGCCTGTATCTCCCGCAATTTAAGAGCTACAGTTATCAAACTTAGAAGGTATATTACTTAGATCGAACTCCATAATTTGTTGGGCCACGCACACTCCCGCCCCCTAAACCAATAAACGCCTATATCCCCCGCAATTCAAGTTAGGGTACACAAATTAAGGTATAATAGTATTTCGCTGTCGGTTACGTCCGACTGCAACGTTCTATCTTGTTTAAAATGCATTTCTTAATAATAAAAACATTTCCGCATTATTTTGGTATGGTATATTTGTTTTTCTAGTTTTTAAATTTTGTTTTATTATTTAGAAACTATTTTTAAAAACAAGAAACACTTCCTACTTTTCAGAACGGATTTTGTCTAAGTGTAACGCACGTATTTGTCATTGACAAACTGACAAACACATTTCCAGGAATTTTCATGACTCCAACGTGCACAGTTCGCTCGACATCATGCCAGTTAGTCTCCCCGCAAATTCAACCCTGTTACATACCCAATTTCCACCACTTATTTCTTATGCATGACAATGTTTGGCACTCAAAACAAAAACAGAAAACGACAACAAATTGCACATGGAAATTCATTCCCCTATTTTGGTTGCGTGACTTTTTGGATTTGTCAAAAACAAAAATTTGACTTAGCTCAACGTGGTAAACACATTTTACGCAATAAAAAGTGCCAATACTTTTCGCCCCTGAGAGTTATAATAATAATAATCACAGTTTAAATTATTATCCACATAGTTCTGGTATTATCTGCCTAGCACTCACTTTAAGCCGAGTACATTTTGATCAAGGTGAGCAGAACCCAAAACTGGTTTAACAAGTGGCAACTTTGCCTTGCCATTGTCTCTCTCGGATTGCGCAAAATAATAATGCTTTAATTTGGCTTGCGGCCCACTTCAGAAGTCGCTGTTGAGTCTTGGACGCTATTTGAATTGTGAGTGCGAGCAGTTCACTCGACTTGTGTTCAAAACTAAAGTTCAACTCTCTGATGGATTTGCTAAACTCGGCTACTACTGTGACTGACCCAAATCCATAAGACGATCCATCGATCAAGACTACAAAAAAACAAGAGAGAACGTTGCAGTCGGACGTAACCGACAGCGAAATACTATGATACCATAATTTGTGTGCAGCCAAGAAATACTGTCCAAGTTTGCCTTCAGATTGAGGTATATATAAGATAGTAACCCTCCTTTGGTAGCTATAGCTCTTAAATTGCGGGAGATATGTGCATTTATCGGTTTTTGGGGGCAAGAGTGGGCGTGGTCCAAAATTTTGTTTCCAGATTTTTTAAGGGTGTTACTGTTAATATACCTTTAATATTTGGTGATATACCTTTGGTAGCTATAGCTCTTAAATTGCGGGAGATATGTGCATTTATCGGTTTTTGGGGGCAGGAGTGGGCGTGGTCCAAAATTTTGTTTCCAGATTTTTTAAGGGTGTTACTGTTAATATACCTTTAATATTTGGTGACTTAAGCTTTCAAATTGCGTGAGATATACGGTGTTATCGATTTTCACCAACACTTGTATCGGTTTAGGTAGGCGGAGTGGGCGTGGCCATCCAATTTTTTATCGGTCTCTTGGGAGAGTTACCAGTAACATACTTTCAAAATTTGGAGACTCTAGATTAAAAATTATGGAAGATATGCGCATTGTAAATTTCTAGGGACGAAGTTCCTGGGGGCGGCGGTTGTGTACGTGGTCCAAAAAATGATATGCAAATCCTTGGAGGAGGTTACCAGGAAATTACCTTCCAAGTTTGGTTACTCTAATAATAAATAATAATCCATAAAATTGTGAGAGATATGTGGATTTATCGATTTGCGAAAATCGAATTAATGACGAACATTGCTCGAAACCAATATACTATAATACCTTCGGTATCATAGTATAAGAAAGACTCCCAGGCATATCAGCAATCACCAATTCAGTGAAGCGTCAAGTTGTTTTTACAGGGCTTCTCTCATCTGCCAATAAATTATTTTGCTGTTATCTAAGTTAGTCGCTTTTAACCCCAACTCATCGAAGTGTGTTTAGTTTGTACATATTGCTTGGGACACACTCTATTTCGTCGTACAAGTTGCACAGCCGAACTCAGTAGTCTGTATACATTATTATTATGTACTCGTTGTTTTGCATCAGTTTAGTGAGGCGAAACAGCATTCCTTTTTTCATTTTGGGAGCCAAAAGATAGGATAATTATTAAATAATGTCTGTAACAACTCAATTAAGCAATCTTCACTCTTCACTGCTTGCCCTTTCCATAACTAGAAATATATTATAAGAAATGGGGTGCAACACAAGAGTTACGAGATTTATTATTATATTACACACACGTCACCACAATGAGAATCCGTCGTCGGCGGCGTTGCACAGAGTTCAAGTGAGAAGCTGACATAAAACTATCATAATCATAATATAATCAGATGGCTCATAGAATGAGGAAGGGAAAGGGAGGAGGAGATGATATGGTTACAGGGGGATAAGCAAACATACAATTTAACGCGAAATAACAAATAACAATAACAAACCAAAATTTGACAATTTTAACAACAAAGAATGGCCTAGTCCAGAGTGAGCTCAACTACGAAATATCGTGCGGCAGATGATAGTAAAAAAATATAAAATCAACATCCATTAGCTGTTTGACAGAATGTAGCATACCCTGTAATCTCAGATTCTTCAAGGCAGTAGCTATACCTCTTCTCATTATCGAGCAGTATTTGTCTTATCAAATATGAGTATTATTATTGCAGTTATTAAATTCTCAATCTAGCTTAAAAGGGAGCTTTGAATGGCTACTGCGATCTTCAGCTTTATTATTTATTAGTAATTCAAATACCCTTTGCATTCTTAGAGAATAGCAATATGTATATACTGGCAAATCTCATTTTCTAGCATACTTTGCTCGTGTCTCAAGTGCCAGAGAGAGAAAGTCTACAAAAGTCTACAAAGTCTACCTGCCTCCAAGAGTTGCTAACTGAGCTCACTCTGTATGTGCGTGTATGTGTGAGTGGCTAAAAGTATTTCCATGCAATCAAATCGAAAAGAAAACTTGGCACCCTCAGCTTTTAGTAAGTAAAAAATAAAGCACAAAACAAAAACAAAAACAAAAAGAAACCCTCCGCTGGTTGACTGTGAAATTTCAGATTCAATCCCAGTCCCATTTACATTCCCATTTTCAGACTGAGCGGAAGCACTTCAAGTGCCTGCAATTCCTCTTTGTGTATAGTCTGAGAGGCTGAGAGGGAAACAAAAAAAGAAGAGATATATAGAAGAAGGGCAAGTGGCAGCTTACAGCTTGCAACTTACTGTTTGCAACTATTGACTTCATATCAGCTCAGATGGTCAGCTGTGCGGCAAGCAATTCAATTTCATATTTTGCTGCCTCCCTTCGCGAAGGTTTCTATTTAATCAGCGTATGGGGCACTTCCGCAGCTAACTGAGTGTTTGGCGAGGGGAGAATGTGGGGCTAGAATGTTGAGGTAAAATGTGTACTCTTTGAAATATCACAATTACAAAACATATTTATAATGATTATTCAGGCGATTATTTCCCCCTTTAATGGAGCATCAGTTTTGCTCCATCGTTTTCGATACTTACCTTGAAACGCCACAAACAAACAAATAATATCAATAACAGAAAAAAGAGGAAATTTTATGCCCAGATATACACACTTAAAAAAATAATAATTTTAGACGCGACTTGTTGAAAGTTTATATATTTAATGCCATTACTAGCTACTCTCTGACAAAAACTTCAATTAAATAAATTTGCAGAAACAATTATGCATTAAATTGTGATCGCACCAAGCGCCGGGTGTTAGACCGTGAAAGAAACTCGGAGGGCGAACAGGGAACACAGTCGGTTTGCTTTCTTAGTGGCAAGAATAATCATTGGCCGCAACATGCAACAAGCCACAACTTGTGGCAATGCCTAAGTATGTTTTAATACTCTAAGCCCATTGAAAATGGGAAATAAGCATAATGATTTTGTGCAAATATATAAAACAGACAGAAGGAAGCATCTCCCTTTATAAATTATATATATTCTTGATCTGTATTAAATATGGAGTCGATCTACCGATGGATAAGAATCACCTAATGCTATAGTCGAAAGAATATTCCCATGTTTATCTCATTACTAACAGCAGGCGCAATAGATCCAGAATACATTTAACAGCTTGTTGCAGGGTATATCGTAGCGATTGAGCTCGACTTGTTTTTCTTGAAAGTAAAGAATCTAGGCCGTAAACAATTGTTTAACATTGCGCCAATTGCTTTTGAACATATAATTTGTTTAAAGCAAAGCCTTACTGTGTATATTAAGTAAATAAGTATAGTATAAATATTAAACATACATTTCCAATAAAATAGATTACTAATTCAAGTAACCATTAAAAGTGCTAACAATTAATAACTAAATACAAAAGTTCGTTATTTCTCTTAAGTTCTTTTTTTATTCGGAAGTTTTCATTCGCTATAATGGCGTATTTTTATCTGTACACTTGCTTTAATTTAAGGTGCTACCGAATTTCGCTGAGTGCATTTGCACAGCCAGCAAAGAGTTTGCTGCTGTTTTGGTCTAACTCAAATTTCATTCTTTTCTTGTATACATATTATATCTATGTATGTGTGTTGCTTAGGATTGTAAATTATGGTTTTCTTTATATCATATATGTAGTGTTTGTTGTCTGTTTGTCTGTCCGTCTTTACTTGAGCCAATGCTATGGCCTCTAAAGCCAAAGCAAAACCAAAGCCAAGACAATGGAACGAAACGCCTGAAAAGCTGCCACTTAAGCGAATTTCATTCTCTCCGTTCCCCATTCTTCTCTCTCCGTTCTACAATCCCCGTTCTCGGTCTTCGGTTCTCATTTGTCGGTTGTGCTTATCTGTGCAGTTCATATAACTAGTAACTACAATTTATGCCACATAAGCTGTATTTATTTATCACGCATATGAATACATTATGTACTCAGATTCAGACTGAGAGACTCAAAGACTCATCGTGGCATTCATGTGCATAGTGCATTTAATCTGCCTGACTTTCCTCTACACTAAAAAATAAAGGCTACCCCAATGTTTCATTGCGTGGCGCCTTTGTGTAGTAAAATACTTCTTGAATAGAAACGGAAATATTATTATATGGGTCTGAACTGACAACCTTGATAACTGTTATCAAAAGAGCAGTTTTGTATTTGGACACTACTCCAGAAACAAAGCAAACATATTTCATGAATGAAAAACCAAGCAAATAATTAAAATAGGAAGAAATAACGAATAAAAAACAACAGATTGTCACACTAATGAAAATCAAAACACGTTTCATGCATCCGACGAACACTCATAAATTCCTATGAATTATGCAGGTGATGACGCTAAAGCGCACCATAAAATTAAATATATTCAAGTGGATATATTCAAAGTCTTGAGATTGCTGTAGTAGCTATAAGGTTATTAGACATAAAATGTGATCGACAAAAGGAAGGAAGCTAGCGGTAACTGTTGACTAACTGAGTAACTGACCACCCACTCATCCACTATAGTCGAGTTAGGAACAATAAATAAAAATATGGATATAGAGTAGGCTAAGGCTATTATAGTTCCCTTTTGCCCGCATAATTGCAAAGCACAGCACAGAGCAGCACAAATAAAATAAAGCAAAAAAAAAAAACACAAATTGCTGATTTTATTGAATGCTGCGTAGCAGCGTTCGAGGGAGAAAAGGGTCACACTGGTACGGAAACGTTAATTACATTTGCAACAGCCACAGTTGAATGCATGTTGACCTGGAGCAGCAGCAAGCTAGCTGGCTGATATGACACGCAGTGTAGTGTAAGTGAATCAAAGTTGACGTAGCAAGTTTATGATTCACAGCAGTCAGCTGAGCTGCTACAAACACATAAGCAAAACCGCAAAGTGGGGGAAGGGGGGAGAGGGGATATACGGTGAAAAATTAATTGCAGATATTTCTTGGATTTCTTTTATTTAAAAGTAACGTAAACAACTATATATATATTTGTACAAAAAAAAATGTGTACGCAATGTGTGCGTTTATGTGTATGATATGTATGTACATATGTATT
This sequence comes from Drosophila kambysellisi, assembly GCA_035042185.1. Lineage (NCBI taxonomy): Eukaryota > Metazoa > Arthropoda > Insecta > Diptera > Drosophilidae > Drosophila > Drosophila kambysellisi. The sequence continues at coordinate 3,061,947 of JAWNLS010000026.1, forward strand.
TTAGTTTTAATTCTTATCTTATCTATAGATATCTAGTTTCGACCCAATTGCAGTTGCGACTGATGCTTTTACCTGTGTGCAAGAGGAAAAACAACTGGGCTAACATTTTGTTTACTTATATATATATGTATATGCGTATCTGTGCATGTGGGTGTGTAGCTTAAGCACTGTAAAGGGCAACAGTTTGGTAGCAGCTGCAGCTATGCAACACTGGCCAACAATCACAATTGAAAAGAAAAAAAATTAAATAGAGACGAATTCAAATTTGCAAGCGCCAATAACAAATGACGTACTTTGATTTCGGAATACATTTGTGAACTGGTTTTGGGCTATTTATTGTATCTGTGTGTGTTAGGAAGAGAGAGATAGAGAACTGCGGGTCTTTGGCCCTCTTCATTTGGAGGGCAAAAAAAAAAGTGAGTCATCTGGCAACTCCAGTGATGCAACTTGCCAGTCATTTTATATGCGGTGGGGTGTCCGGGGGGATTGAAGGGAGAAGAGGGGAGTGTTGGTAGGAGAGAGGGATGGTGTCTCTCTTTGCAGTGCATTGACATTTAAACAAACCAAAGCCAACTTTGCCAGGCATAAATTAAAGTTCAAACAAACATGATAAAGATAAAAGCGAAGCAGAAGAGGAAGAAGCAGAAACAACAGCCCCACCCGCGTCGCGACTCTCTTTCTCTCTCACTCACACACTGCCAAATTGGCAACGCTGGATTTTGTTTGTTTGGCAACATACGAAAAAAGAAAAAGAAGTTGCACGGTAAAAGAGAGAGCGAGAGAGAGATAGAGCGGGAGCGAGTGAGAGAGCCTGCGCCCAGCAACACACACAAACAAGCACCTCGAAGAAGAAGAGTAAGAAGGCGGTTAGTCAGCGTGTTGTAGCAGACAGCTCAAAAGACAATGCGACAACAAAAACAATTATAACTGGCGCAGGACACAGCTGCTGCCACACGAACACACACACACGAAAGTAAAAAAATAAATGCATGCAAAAACAGGTTTAGAGACGCAGCAGACAAATGACAGCTGTTAAATTGAAAGCAACAAAATAACAACTTTGCTGCTGCAAAATGCAAACTAATTTAAATAAATTATGTGTATATATATTATAAACTAACAAACTGACACAAAGAAAAACAGCCGCATGCGAAAAGGGCGTGTTGTATGAGAAGCAAAAAGAGGAGCAAGAATGGAGCAGTAGACGCCAACGTCGACGTCGCAGCAGCCGTAACACTAAAAATGGAGCAAACAGCGGAAGTTGTGGGCAAAAACATGCGCAGAAAATATACTCTCAGATGCAGATGCAGTTTCAAGATTATAAAAATAAATAAATGCAAATCAAATAACTTACCACGACATTTTGCTTAATTTCACAGTGAAAACGGCGCGTTTTGTGTTGCTGTCTGCTGTCGGTTGCTGCTGCCTTTTCTTGTGGTGCTGCTGCTTAACAGCTACTCCCTTTTTCCTCTGCTACTGCACACACACACACACTCAAAACGAGCGGCGGCGGGCGAATTTATAGCGAAATCTATTCGCCTGTAAATATCTATTTGCTGCAAGTTGATCTCGTGGAGTGGTGAGCGGAGGGGAGAGGGATGTTTTTCTCTAACTCTTCGTCAATTTTCACTTATACTTTTCCTTTTCCTGTTTCTCTGTTTTTGTGACAGAAAAGAAGCCGCTATTTTGTAATTGAATTTATTTCAGTTCTCGCACAGAACTCACACACACAAACAAACACACGCACGCACACTACGAACTACAAACTCCTTGTCAAGGAGTAGACACAATTTTTTTTCCGCTACTTCGTTTTGTGCTCCGTTTTCTGATTTAGTTGCAGCTTTGAAAGAAACTGCACAATTGTTGTTGTGTTGTATAAATTAATACTAGCGAGCGGCTGCGATTTTTGTACGATTTTTTTTTTGTTGCACGACGACGCGATTAACGCGAATTAATTTTTGGCAGAACTGCGGCAGCAACAACACACACCAGCGCCATATTTGATCTGATGTAAAAAACGAATGCACGCGAGCAGCCCTGGTTTAACATAACATTTTCAATATTAACATAACATTTGTTGAGATGTTTTTAACATCGTATGTCGTGCAAGGTGCCGTTATTTAGGATTTTTTTAGAAAACTTTAAATATGCATATCTTTTATGAACTTGGTTAGAAGTGAATGTAAATTTATCGAAATTGCGTATTATTCTTGCAGGGTAATTGAAATGAAAATATTGGTATTTACCAGCTGCTAACTGGCTGATAATAATATTACGATATTATTAAACAGTGCGACGCCAGATATCGATATTGTATATATGTGCAGAATTTAACCGTTTACTTTTATGTGCGCAATCTGCTTTAGCGACGTAATTCTCATTGAATCTGAAAATGTATGTATGAATGTATGATGTGAACAATTAACTTGTCAAGAAAACATTAACAGTGCAACGCCTGAAATCGATATTATATGCATGGGTAGAAGTTATCGATAAGTTTAATTTGGTGTCTACACACTGGTGTAAGCCGCGAAATTCGCATCACATTTTAAAAATATATGACAAAAAATGCAGAATCATTTTTGTATCCTAGAAATTACTATTTTAATTTGTATGCACCGTGCGATCGTAATTTTAGTAACATTGCGTCGGTATAAAATTAAATTAAAATACTCCCGTTACAATTTCATATATGTATATATGATATTTAGCTAATTAACTTGTATAATAGATCGCATTGCGGTAGCTTTCTACAAAATGTTGCACCAATCCGGGCATCTCCGGTGCACGGCACAAATACTTGTGCCCGTAGCCGTGTCTCCGGTCAAAGCGATGAAATTCCACTGGGCCCCAGGCATGATTGCGCTTGTCCAGCGCAATGCGATAGAGCCGATAGCCCAAGTGAAAGGGGACCACAACATCGTCCTCCGAGTGAATAATCATGATGGGCTGCGGAAATTCGTCGATATGCTTGTCCGACTCGAAGCGCAATCGATTGATGTACATCGGCTCCGAGATGGTGAAATCGAACCAGGGCAAATGGCGAAAGGGACGCGAAAAGGGATGCAGCCGAATCTCATCACGAATATTGGTGAACGGACTCTCGAGGATGACGCCACGCGGCGCACGCCACTTAAGAGCCGCCAGCTTAGCGCACATGTGCGTCGCCACGCCAGTGCCCAGTGAGTGCCCCCAAATGTAGATTGGATTCGTTGTCAGATTGGCAATATACTCAAAGACCATCAAAGCATCGCGCACAACGCCATCTTCCGTCGGCGCCACCGGATCCGAGTCCGCATAGCCTCGATAGTCGAAGGAAAAGACATGATAGTTGAGATGTCGCAACAGTTTGTAGACCTCTGAGCGATGTCCACTGCCCCGTGTCGCCGTATTCCCGTGCAGATATAGAACGACGGTGCCGCCAGGAATGCGTAAGAGACGCTCATAGAAGATCTGCTCGTTCTCCGGGACAATGACGGGGAATTCGTTGCGCAAAGCAGGCGCCACCTGCTCCAGCTCCTTGTTGTTGATGGTGCTGTTCGCTTGCTCAACTGTTGTCTTGGACTGCTTCTGCTGCGCCTGTTCCGCCTCCTGCTGCTGCTGCTCCTCCTGCTCGTAGGCCGCCTCTACGTGCAGTTCCCGTTTGAAGCGACGCACGGCATTCTTTGGCAGCACATGCCACACGCCAATCCGTACACCATCCTCGTCCGCATTGTGATCCTTGACGGTTATATAAAAGTTGCGTGTGGCATAAAGTCCTATGCTCGCTGGTTGCGTGAGATCCAATCCTTTCGGATAGGTGACTAAAAGAAGCCGACTTAAATCGAGAGGCAACTTAAAAAAAATGTGTACTTACTGAATGTGAGAAAGAGTATGCCGCGCTGCAAGGTCACCGAGAAGCGGAAGACTAACGGGAGCAGCACAAAGATGATGAGAAACAACAGCAGCGCTATCACCAGAAATGGCAGTCCAATTCTATGGAGGAATCGCATCGTTTATGCACATTAATCATTTACATTATTACAAAAGATACTACAACTAATATAAAACAGCACTCCAAATTATAAATAATATACGTATGTGCAAATGAAAAATTTTTGTTTTTGTTTTTAAGTAATTCTCCGGATGGCCAAATATGGATATGTTAAATATTTATGCCACGATGCAGGTATATATATTTTTAATATATGACAAAATCATTAAAGAAAAGTAGACAAATATCTCAAAAGAAATTATACAACAAATACAAATGTACTTAGATCAAAATCAAGGCAGGCAATTTTTCTGTTACTAACATTTTCTTAAAATTTTATTTTACGGTTCATCGAGCATAAATACTTACAGCCCCGTCAGCAAACTAATGAGGATCGTTCCAGGAATGATTGTTGCATAGATAACTAATTTCAAACAATTGTGAAATTCGTACATTCTTTCCTCTGATTACGATATATATATATATATATGTTTTCTCTTTATATCTATTTCGATTTAGACCTTTTTGTTAATTTTAGTAGAGCGTTTTTAATTGAGGGCTTTATTGTGCAAAATAATTGTTTAATTTTTGTGTGTGTCTGTGTGTGTGTGTCAGTCACTGATTATTGCAAACGTACTAAGCATCTAGTCGAACGATTGATGGGAAGAGAATAAACAAAGTTACTTGATTATTTTTTAATTATTAAATAATTGTACAATACACAATACAAAAAATATACGTTAAAAATGCATGCAAGCATAAGCAAAAAAAAAAAATATTTCACATTTATGTATGTTTATTTATAATTAAACTTTGTACTCTGTTGCTGATAATAGTTTTTTTATGATTTTTTTTAAAGTGTGACACATTAATGAATAATTTGTGATAAAGAATCGATAACAACATTAATTCGCTAACCGTAATCAGCAACAAACAACACACATAAATACATAAACATTACTCAAATATACATAATGGATGTTATGAGCCCCAAAGGAAGAAGCCTGACAAAAAAAAGAACAGTTCTTGAAATCAAGAAAATAATAAAGCATTGATTCACACAACGAAACAACACTGTAATTCACCTCTTGAAAAAACGCCGCCTACGCGTAAAGAGCATAACTGCAAATAGTTGGAGTAACAGAAAAAGATAAAAAGCATTTGGTTAGAAAGTTTGGAATTAATGTTAAACAACAATAGCAACAAAAAGAACACGATCAGCAAGCCAGTGAAGGGAGAGTGTAACAAACAGATAATCAACAACAAAACAACAGCAATTTTTAACCGATTAATAGATAATGGTTAGATTGCATTTATTGGAAATTGATCGAAATAGATACGGAAATGATTGGGCGAGCCGCGTTTGGTTCTTGTGAGTGACTAACTTATCCCAAAAACAAAACAACGCAACGCACAAACAGAAACCTAAGAGCCGAGCGAGAGCGCAGTTCTTGTCTCCACAAACACCCCACTTTTTTTCGCTCTCTCTCTCTTTTTCTCTGTCTGTCTCTCTCTCTATCTCACTGCATCACTCGCCGGCCAGCTGATCGTGAGCATTAAGTTGTTGTGAGTTAGACTTGAATTAAATTGAATATGAGTGGAGTATTTAGTTTGATTGATGCACTCGTTGATTAATTCTTAAATTAAAGCTAAATGGACACTTACCGGCGTCTTTGTTGTGTTTCAAATGCAGTTGTATGTGTTGCAATCAAACTATTTTCATAGCCGTCTCATCTAAGCCGTCATTTTATGGAGTGTTTTTAGTTATTTTCTTCTTCTTCAACAGCTACCTGTAAAATTGAAAAAATATTTAAGTTACTTTCAGTTCAAACTGCCCAAGGCCCAAATTTATTTATATTTTCCCCTTAGCATTGGTTATCGAAAAATCACAATTTTAACTTTGTAGTTAATTATATTTTATATAATTTATGGATATTTACACGAAACATGCATCTTTGTGAATTTCATAAAAAACCGCGAACTTTCGAATTACTTACCTATTAATTATTTTCTTTGGCTGCACTTGTCGGTTATGAAGATAATTTTATATAGTAATTGTCATTTATTGGATTATTTTTCTATTGCAAGAACAACTGCTGCCAATGTGTACACAATATTTACCAAACAGCTGATTATGTTTCCAATCGAATCTGAGATAACATTTTATTGTTTACCTAGGTATCAATAAATTAAATTAATGTCTATTCAAAATATATTCACTTGCAATTGTGATTTTATGCTTCGCTTATAGCTTATCTTTTATGAATTAATATGAACCTGACTTTGCCCAAATCACCCTGTCGCTTGCCGATTAATTTCGTTCATTTCACTAGTATATTTGTATTGCCTTTCGGTATTTTTACAATGCAAGTTCTTATCTCGCTGTGTTAAACAAAAATATTTCAATAATGTTAAGATCAGCTGTGCACTGTGTCTGTTCTGTTAGCGCACTGTTACAAATTGTGAGCGAGCGAATCAGTAAATACAAACCATCTGAGCTGCAAAACCAAATATTTTCCAATTTTATTATAAAACATTTGCTAAAATTTCATTACCAAATACCAATTTCAATGAGCTTATCGCTTAAAACTATTGTGACCGTAATGTTAAACTCAGTGTCAAAAGTGAACTAATTGAACAACATCAGTACGTGGACTCAGTTGATTAGTTTAGCTTAGCTAAAATGTGAAATCTAAATATTTAAATAATGTTAAAAACAGTTGAGCCCTGTGCTTGTTCTGTTACCGCACTGTTAAATTATGAGCAAGCGCAGCAATAAATATATATAATTCGAGCTGCATAAGCAAATATTTTCAATACTTTTTATTGTAAAATCGGTGATTTTAGCATATCGAAAATATTGCATTATCAAAAACACAAAAATTTTAATGACAACAAAGACGAGCGCGATATGTTAAGAAAACAGAAAAAGTGTCAATTGCGAACTAATTGAACGACAACAGTAAAGGGATTCAGTTCATTTGTACAGTTTAGTAAGTCGTTCGATCGAACTTATTCTGAACAATTCGATACAACTCTAGTTAGCAACCGCAGCGCCGCATCGAAAGTGTGAGTGAGTGACTGCGAGAGAGCGAGCGAGCGAGCGAGAGTATGAAGAGTTTGGAGGAAGTGAAATTGGAATATCCGCTGCACTGGCAGATCTGGAATGGTAACGCCGAGGAGCTGCAACATCAGTTGCAGACCGACCAGGTGGGTGGTGGCTGCTGGCATTGGGTGGGTCTGTATCCACACCCCGCTCTGATGGAGTGTGAGGGGCAGAGGAATGTGGGAAACTACTAATTGAATTAGTGACCCAAAATGACTCGCTGATAATAGCAATGATAACAACAAAAAACATTAGCGATAGTCTCAGCCAAGTTCAACTTGCAGATTGATAAGGAAAAAATCGATCCACGGGGCCGGACACCTTTAATGATGGCGGTGCGTCTGGCGAATCTGGAATGCGTCAAGTGCCTTTTAGCCGCCAAATGTAACGCGACCTATGAGCACGCCGGCTGGTCAAGTAAGTCCGCAAGACCCACCTCTAAAATATAACTCTCCTTACTATATATATACATATATATATCTGTTGCAGTTGTGCAGGAGGCCGTATGCACCGGGGATGTGGATATATTAACTGCCATCATTGAGGTGCGCGACTTGCAGCGGCATGTGCAACGCGTTACGCATGTGCCGCAACTGTTGCAACATCTGCTGGACGCACCCGATTTCTACATCGAGATGAAGTGGGAGTTTACGTCGTGGGTGCCGCTCATGTCGCGTCTCTGTCCCAGCGACACGTACAAGGTCTACAAAAGGGGCGCCAATGTGCGCATCGATACCACGCTCCTCGGCTTCGACAATAACACATGGCAGCGTGGCAATCGCTCCTACATCTTCAAGGGCGCCAGTGAGTCTACAAGCTATATATGCACACCAGGGCAGTAAACTGGGTGTGCTTTTCTAATTAATTTAATATGGAGTTCTTTAGATTTGGGTGACTAAATTTGGCAAACAGATTTATCTGATTTTCATCATTCCAGATATTAGTGTGAAATTTTTTTGCCTCATCTGATCTATGCCATCCTAACGAACCAATTCGAACTTTTTTGCAATCTTCAATGACTCTCAAAAGGATTACTTTTGGCCAACACCATATTATAATAGATTATTGTTTCTGATAATGTTTTATTGAATCCTTCGCGACTTTCAGTGTTTTTTTTTCGACTTAATCAATTGTTAATATTTTCCTTCATGTAGGCTCCATCTTCTATCCCCAGTGGCCCATTTAATATTATTCGGTAGCTCGATTATTTACTTGCAAATTAATAATTAATGAATAGTTATTGTTTTCACACCTGTTGTAATGTCCAGGTGTGTATAAACTCCTATTTATATGTAATTAATTTTGATGTACTTTTTCATTAGAGGAAACGGCGACAATGATTGAAATTGATCATGTCACCCACGAGGTGATGGTCGAGCAGATGAGCAGCGATGTTGGTGATATAGTGGCCATACCACCGCCTCTGGGCACAGTGCGTGCTCGGCTCGCGGCACCTGTCATCACCAACAACATTGAGATGGAGAAGATCAGTTTCGAGCGCAACAAATCGGGCATTTGGGGCTGGCGCAGCGAAAAGTCCGAGATGATCAATGGCTACAATTGCAAAGTGTATGGCGCCAGCAATGTGGAGTTTGTCACCAAAACACGTATGGATCACCTCAGCGAGGAGCAGATTAAGGTGCCCTTTTTTTATATAAAGAGATATATGTATATTCATCCTTTTCTATTAGCAGAACAAAACCGCACGGACGCCGCTGCACAGCCTGCTGGGCATTGCTGATGAGGAGTACGTCAATGCGCCAACGGATGCGGCACCCACCAGCGTAAGTAGGAGTCTTTTGCTCTCTCGTGGGGAGTCTCTTTTACGTTGAAATCTCTATTTAGATATCCTTGCCGCGGCTGGGCGAGGCAGCTTCTCTAGCTGCTCCTCCCCCCGTCTGCAGTACTGAGAATGAAGATCGTGCTTCGCCGGCAACTGCTCAAGCAGAGAGCAATGGAAGCAGTGTGAGTGGCTCAGGTGCGAGCACACCACATTTGGTCACAGCGGAGGAGTACTTTAGTCCGGAGGTGAATCTGCACGGACGGGACATTGGCAAACCCAAGAATTTGAGCAGCAAGGTCCAGCGCTTCAAGGCAAATCTGTGGCTGGCCGAGGAGCACCCGATACGGCTGCAGGAACAAGTGCTGCCCATACTGGATCTGATGTCCACAATGGCCAGTCCGCATGTGTCCAAATTGAAAGACTTTATCACAATGCAACTGCCCGCCGGTTTTCCGGTCAAGGTGGAAATACCACTCTTCCATGTGCTCAACGCGTGCATCACGTTTGGCAATGTGTTCGCCATGACGTTGCCAGTGGATCATGTAACTACGCTGCAGGAGCAGGATCGCATCACGTGCCTGGTGGACGATCGCTGCTTCGACATACCCAGCCACTATTCCAGCCGTGGCGGTGATTCCCGACGCCAGATGCCCCTCGACGAGGACGACATGCTGCAGTACGCCATCGAGCAGAGTCTGGCGGAAACGAGCGGTGCCGGCGCCAGTGCAGGTGCATGTGGCCTGGACAACGACTCCGACAAGGTGGATATCTGGGAGGTGCTGCGCGGTCAACAGCATGCTGTTGGCTCAGAGCTCCTGCCCGAGGATGATGAGCAGCTGCAGCGGTAAACAATCTAATCTAATAAGTATAATTTTGATGTCTTTTTTCAAACAAGCGAGTCATTTAGTGCTAGCGGCAATTCCTGTTCCCGCACCTCTTGGAAGAAACGCACTATGCTCGCACCCTGTCAACCTTATGGACGACATTCGCCATCGCCTTCTCCCGTGCCCAACTCTTCCTCCCAATTGGCGCCTGCCTCGGCGGGTGCGCAGTTCAAAAATGATCTTGGCTACATGAAGAAGATTTTCAAATAGATAAAATAGATTTTCAGACCTCTTCGGTTTCTCTCAATTTTCTCCTCCACTAGATTACATTCTTCCCCAAACTTAAAGCTTACTGCTAGAAACTTGCAATTTCACCCAAGCTTTGTGTTTGCTTTGCTTTGTCTTTCGCTCTCCTTCCAGAGTGCTACACGAATCGCTTTTGGGGGCTCATGGGAATGCGAGTGGTTCTCCCGTCTCCGAGGATGATGACGACGGTGGTTTCCGCTATGTAGACTCGGATTTGGCGATGGCCATGCGTCTATCGCAACAGGAGCAGCAGAAATATGAACTGGAACGGCAGCGGGAGCAGGAGATGATTGAGCAGGCGCTCAAGCTCAGCCTGCAGGAGCACTAGCCTGTCCATCCATCGCGTCCCATTGAACTAATTAGTTAACCAAATCTAATCAATCAATTTTTCAGCTTTTGTCAGAAAATTAGATATCTGGCGTCAATCAAAGTGGGCTGCAAAAACTCTTCTTTTGTCAATACCAAAATTGAAATCATCATTTATGTAATTCTAGTATGTAAAAATTATGCCTATGTTGTACAATGTTTTTTGTTTTTTATTTCTTAAATTAGTTGTTGCTGGTTTCGCTCTCCTAATGATGATGTACATCCTTATTTCGATTGTGATATGTAACTAAAACTAAAACTATTTCCTCCTCTTCCTAAAAACCCCGATCTGATGAATAAGGAACGCTTTTAAAGTCTCAACTCAGAAGAACTCGCGAGTAACGTAAATATGTTTTTTACAAGTTGCATATACATATATATCGTATATAGCATTTTGCTTAAATACTTAAATCTTAAGTCCATCACCAAAATTCCTATGGGATCAACAAGAAAAAACATTGTCAATCGTCGGTCACCAGAGAAAGTTTCCTAACATATTCTGATTTCCGATTTCTGTTTATATACTTACAAATGTATCTTAAGCTACGTATATCAACTTACTAATCAGCATTACCAATATTTTAAGAGAATTTTTGTGAAATTTAAATACACTACAAAAGTTTAAAAACCAAAAATAAAAATAGAAAGCATTGCTAAGCTATATTTATGCTAGTAACTGGTCACTGTTCCAATAGCGCCTCATCTGTTTGGGTCCTCCCTTATTTTTATACAAATCAAAATATACAACAATTATGCTAAAAGTAAACAATTAAATTTACGTACATTTCATTTATATACAATGTCGCAGAGCTTAGTTCATATTAAAAATCTTACAAACACTTTGATTTATCTGAGCATCGATCTTCGACAAGCCGAAGCTGGAACCAACTTGTATCTAAATTCTATTGATATATGGTAACTGTGGTCGAACAAAAATTGCACTCAATTTTAGAAACAATCCTTCCTCTCTGTCTGCATTGGCACAGAGATTGTGCAAAACAACAAAGAGTATTAAAAATAGTAACTACATCTAAATGTTCAGAACTTAACTCAAATTCATCATTGCGCTGAACGAAGTTGTTATCGATAGATTTGCTTGGGTTTTTGCTATTCCTTATCGTCGGAAAACATCGTCACTAATATATGTAAGTTTTTTAATCTAATTTTCTTTTACTTGAAAGTCTGTGGGCAATTGCTTACTTTTGTTGTCAAATTTAGTAAATTAAATGAAGTCTAGTGATATTATTTCAAGTATACATATGTTAAGCTTTGTTAATTACATTTACGATATATCGATATATGGCAGATAAATCTGCGAACCTTCTCAGCACTGTTAAAAAATAGCAAACTGCAGGTTTTCGTTAATTTTGCCCAAAAGCTAAAAATTCTCAGAAAATATTATTTATGTTTGCGGATATTGTATGAAGATTTATGTGCCGCTTAATATAGCAAATAATTTGAGAATGCGTGGTGCTGGAGAACACCGGCCACCTTCTGCGACGCGCAACAGCTGAGACGATGTTTTTGGTGTACATATGCAAAAACTAGTGAATACCCCTGCATGCTTAACCAAAAAATTTTGAATAAAATTGCACGCAGCGGGCAATAATAGCGGTCAACATGTCCCTTGCCTTTGACCTGGACAACTCCAGTGGGAACGCAGCATATCAGAATTTAACGGCAGCCAACATTGACAACGATACAAATAAACTGGCAACAACAAACACATCCTCCGCGTCGCATCCACAAAGACTTCGATTCTGGATGCGACATTGCCGCCTCTACAAGTTGACACTGCTAATTCTGCTACTGTTGGTGCTCCTCCCACTGCTGGCGCATCGCAAGCTGCTGAATGTAAGTTATGAAATTAAGCTGGTAAAAATATATATGCATTCTTTTGATGCGGATGGCAGGTGGAGCAGGATGCACCCCAGACAGATGTGCATCGCAGTCGACCACTGCTCGATGCCTACGAGGATTTCAGTGCGATGCGGGCCAGCGATCTAAAGATGCGCATCGAGGAAATGCTCCGCATTAAGGCAAGTGAAAATTACTCAAGCAAACAAATATCAACTTTTTATTGTGTTTCGTTTTTAGAGCACCGTTTCTGTGGAGCTGCGCGAACTGGAATCGCGGCGCCAGAAGCTGCAGTCGGACATTAGTTTGTACAATCAAAAGATCGAGGAACTAAAGCAGGAGCTTTTGCGCGAACAGACAGAACTGGAGCGTCTGAAAATCTCTGTGGAGCAAGCGCAGGTGGCGCAACGTGAAGCCGTCCAGCGAAACACACCCGAATTGGCCTTGCCACGCACCTTGTTGCCCACTTATTTGCCACGCAAAATGAATGCGATCACTGCTGGCGTCGCCGCTTCTTGTGAGATTCACAATTGCTTTGATCACTCACGTTGCAGTCTTACATCCGGTTTTCCAGTCTATCTCTACGATCCGGATGTTTACAATGTGCAGCGTGCTGGTTACGATATCGATGGCTTCTTAAAGACAACCATTAAACAAACACTTGGTTATAATGCGCACATTGTGCGTGATCCGAAACAAGCCTGCATTTATCTCGTTCTGGTGGGTGAGGCACTGCTTGAGCAGGATCTGCTGCGCAACAATCGCTATGCGGCACAGGAACAGGCCGCTGCACAACAACAGCAGCCGTACCAGCAGCAACGTTTGACGTCCACCGATGATGCTGGGAATCCATCGCCATCTCCCATCGATATTGAGAAGCTGTATAAGTTGCCACATTGGGGCGGCGATGGACGCAATCATGTTTTGCTTAACTTGGCACGTCGCGATCTCAACTCGGCACGCACCAATCCACTGCTGGAGCAGAATACGATGCGTGCCATACTCGTGCAGAGCTCGTTTGAGCGTCGCCAGTTCCGTCCCGGCTATGATCTAATTGTGCCGCCCATTCTGGGTCCGCCCGGTGGCGACGTGTGGCAGGAGTGCGCAAGCATGGTGCCAGCTCGTCGCAAGTATTTGCTCACATTTCAGGGTGAGCTACGGCCTACTCCTGTAGCACAATCAGCCCATCCACTGGACGACTTTATACTGGATCACCTGCGGGATATGTCGCGAAGTGCCACACAGGATCAGTTTCTGTTGCAATTCCAGTGTGTGCCCGCAACGGAGCAACAGGACGCGGACACTTTGGGCGATTGGACACTTTGCGGCACGGACTCCTCGCGCAAGCAGCTGCTCAAGGATTCTACATATGTGCTAATCCTACCACCGTTGGGTGAACGTGTCAGCTCCACGCTTATGGTTGCCCGTGTCTATGAAGCGTTGCGCTCGGGCGCCGTTCCCGTCATTTTGGGTGCGGATGAGCTCCGTCTGCCATATGCGGAGACCATCGACTGGCGACGTGTTGCACTGCTGCTGCCCAAGGCACGCATAACCGAACTGCATTTCTTGTTGCGTGCCGTGCAAGATGCGGATTTGTTACTCTTGCGTCGCCAGGGTCGCCTCATTTGGGAACGCTATTTGAGCTCGGTGCAGGCCACGGTGGACACTGTGATTGCCAGTTTACGGGATAGACTGGGCATACCGCCACGTCCAGTGCCATCGTTTGTAGCCCAGAGCGTCTTCAATAGTACCTTCATACCACTAAAATCGGAGCCTCCGGTGGGCATGGATACCGAGCAGGAGGAATCGCTTGGCCCCATTGAGCCACCTTATGCAAGTCCATCATTCCGGCGGAATTACACCGTTCTCCGCATAAATTCGCGCGAAGCGTGGAACGATTGGATGGATCCATTCTACCTGTATCCACAACTTCCCTCGGATCCAGCTCTGCCGTCGGAGGCAAAGTTCATGGGTTCACACACCGGTTTCAGGCCGATTGGCAAGGGTATCGGTGGCGCTGGCAAGGAGTTCAGTGAAGCCCTGGGTGGAAATTATCCGCGCGAACAGTTCACCATTGTCATCCTGACCTATGAACGGGAACAGGTGCTCATGGACTCGCTGGGGCGCCTCTACGGGCTGCCCTATCTCCACAAAGTGGTCGTCGTATGGAACTCGCCCAAGCCACCCTTGGATGATCTGCGCTGGCCGGACATCGGAGTCCCAGTCGCCGTGGTTCGGGCGCCACGCAATTCACTGAACAATCGCTTTCTGCCCTTCGATGTGATTGAAACGGAAGCCGTTCTATCTGTGGACGACGATGCTCACCTGCGGCATGACGAGATCTTGTTCGGGTTTCGCGTGTGGCGAGAACATCGCGACCGCGTCGTCGGTTTCCCGGGCCGCTATCACGCCTGGGACCTCAGCAGCAACAACATGTGGCACTACAACTCCAACTACAGCTGCGAGCTGAGCATGGTGCTCACCGGAGCCGCCTTTATCCACAAGTACTACATGTACCTGTACACAAGTCAGCTGCCGCAGGCCATTCGCGACAAGGTCGACGAGTATATGAACTGTGAGGACATTGCCATGAATTTTCTCGTCTCACATTTGACGCGTCGGCCGCCTGTCAAGGTCACCTCCCGTTGGACGTTTCGTTGTCCCACGTGCCCCGTGTCGCTCAGCGAGGATGACACACACTTTCAGGAGCGGCACAAGTGCATCAATTTCTTTAGCCAAGTCTTTGGCTATACGCCGCTATTAAACACTCAATACCGAGCCGACTCGATTCTGTTCAAGACTCGAATTCCACACGACAAACAAAAATGCTTCAAGTACATTTAGTTTTTCAGACTCGGACGCGGTATTGAGACTTAGATTCAGAGTCAGATTCAGACACCACATATCATTCACTAGCGAGCGAGCGTACTTATGCTGAATCTTAATATACTCACGCTTATATGCCGATCCTTATAAAAAAGAAATGAATGCACTCAGCGAAAAAGTTAATTCACCATATTATTCAGAAAGTATATTTCTAAAAACTAGAGTTTTTTATCTCTTACTTAAAAATGTATAAAGAAAATATTGTCTAATTTTCAAGATGTTTTTGCATATGTATACGAAGGAACTCTAAAACATTAAATTTTTTGTTGTCTATCTAACATTATTAATACAAATTAGTATTTTAAGTTTTCACACATACCAATATTATAGATAGTTTTTAAATTCATATAAATTAATTTTGACTTCCCACTGAGCTAAAGCAGAAACATATTAAATCAATAATAAATGTTATATGTAAATAGTGAATGTCATCAAACTATAGTTGCCATATATCAATAAAATTTAGATACAGGTTGGTTACAGCTTCGGCTTGCCGAAGTTCAATGCAAGACCAAAGTGTTTGTAAGACTTTTAATATCTGTTAACTTCTGTGACTTTGTATATATCCTCTAAATGAAATATACGTAAATGTAATTGATTGGCATAATTGTTGTTTAAAATTTAGGGAGATCCCATACATATGAGGCGCTATTGGAACAGTTACCAGTGACCAGCATAAATATAGCTTAGCAATGGAGACTTTAGCTATGAAATTATAAACGTATATTAAATAAATTTGTCATAAAAAAAAGTTTTGATTTGAACCAAACATTGTCGATTTAATCTCCAATCAACAAAATTTGAGTGACCTATTTATGCAAATCGGATTGTGTCTTATGGCTCCTTTTTGTATGTACAACGTTTTAAATGAATGTTTGTTATTAATATGATTTACATAAAATAACATTTTTGAAAACCTCTTGGTATTCACACATTGTATTTTAAAATTTGGCGACAAATTTTCAAGGCAGGAAAATTGCCAAATTGGTAGCACTGTGACTGGGAATCAGTTCATTTGTTCAATTCCACGAATCGTTCAATCTGACTCTGAACTCATAGCGAACTGAACTACAAATTCCCATCGATGCAATTGTTTTAAATTTATTTAATAATAAACTTAACTTAAATTGACCATGTCCGAGGATAACGGTCAAGGAAGGGAGTACACACTGGAGGCCGACTCCGAGTTACGTTTCGAGATCGAGCAAAAAGATGCAAAGGTGCTGGTGACTGTATGTAAATAATTGTTAATATATATTTTTGTATATATTCTAATTTAAATCAAAATTGATTCGCATAGCTTTTGACTGGTTTTGCGGAGCTGTTTGGCACCGAATTGGTAAAGAAAAAGAAATATGAGTTTGGTGTGGGCGCCAAAGTGGCTATATTCACCTACCAAGGCTGTCTACTCCACGTCTCTGGCCAAATGGACGTGTGCTACATGTCCAAGGAGACACCAATGGTCCAATACATCAATTGTCACGCTGCCCTAGAACAGTTCCGTCTCGAAGCCGAACAACGGGACAAACGCGGTCCGGCCGTCCTCATTGTAGGCCCCATGGACGTGGGCAAGAGCACGCTGTGCCGCATCCTGCTCAACTATGCGGTCCGTGTGGGCAGACGGCCCCTTTATGCTGATCTTGATGTGGGCCAGGGTGCCATTTCCATAGCGGGCAACGTGTCCACCATTCTCATTGAACGGCCGGCGAGCATTGAGGAAGGATTCGCCAAGACGGCGCCGCTCGTTTATCACTTTGGCCACAAGTCTCCCAGTGGGAATAGTGTTCTCTACAATGCGGTCGTCTCCAAAATGGCTGAAGTTACGCTCCAGTCACTGGATGCCAATAAGCGCAGTAAGTGAGTCAAGAACACAAATGATAGTAACCGACTGCAAATTACTCTGCTACCAAGAGGATGAAAAATGTTGGAGATGATTTTAGTAATCTATCTTCCAAGTTTAGTAATTTTACCACTTAAATTGCCGCAGATTTTGGCCTTTATTGCTTTTAGGAGCGCGAGGGGTGTAGTCAAAAGATTTGTTTCCTTTCCTTGACAACAGATTTTGGTGAATGTAGCCTGGCGGCTTATCGATTTGAGATTATCGATTATGGATGACACTCCTAGTCTCAAGGCTCTAGCTTCAAGGCAGACTATCAGACTGACAATATTCTTATTTACCTTCGATAATAAATAATATATGTATATTCTTAATTTCACAGCGAAAAGTTCGGGCATCATTGTGAACACCTGTGGCTGGGTGAAGGGATCGGGCTATAAGCATTTGTTGCACGCGGCACGAGCGTACCGTGCTCGTGCCATTTTCGTGCTGGACCAGGAACGCTTGTACAACGATCTGTTGCGTGATGTGCCCGCTAACGTGCATGTTGTGCTGTTGCCCAAAAGTGGCGGGGTTGTCGAACGTAGCAAGGGATTGCGCCACGAGTCGCGGGAGCAGCGCATCAAGGAGTACTTCTATGGCAATGCCCGTACACCATTCTATCCCTTCTCGTTTGAGGTCAAGTTTCAGGATCTGCGCCTGTACAAAATTGGTGCTCCGCCGTTGCCTGATTCCTGCATGCCCATTGGCATGAAGGCGGAGGATAATAAAAAGAAGGTTGTCGCTGTAACGGCAACACCAGCACTGTTACATCACATTCTAACGCTGAGCTTTGCAGAGTCGACGGACGATGATGTTATTGGCACCAACATTGCTGGGTTCTGTTGTGTGTGAGTTGCCAGACGATTGAATATGTTTGTTGTCGCACATATTCAATAAAATGTGATAGATTAACATTTTGTTTATATTTAGCACCGAGGTGGACATGGAGCGACAATCTGTTATGCTGCTTTCCCCACAGCCCAGACCGTTGCCACAAAATGCATTACTCTTGTGGTCGGAATTACAGTTCATGGACAATCATGCTTAACATTTGCTTAAGTACACAATATAAATATTAGTCTAAAATCGAAATAATAAATAAATATATCAAATTTGTAAACAGCATGAATGGGAAAAATCACATTATGTATTTTTTGTTTTCAAAGATATGAAAAACATTTTTGGGACTAATTTATTTAATTTTAAATTTTAAAAGAAAAATAATGTGTAACATCGGCAATTTTGCTTGAAATGTAAAATAGCAGCAATGGTAATAAGAGTTTAAAAAAAGTTAAGGTAATTTCGCTGCTATAGCTGCTGTGATGAATTGGTAAATTGTCATTCGTTTTGTGTTCGCATTCAAATAATGGACAAGAGCAACAGTTTTGCATGAAAGGCAACATATGTATGTATATAAAAGAGAAATGTTAACAACAGTTTGCTGTTAAGTCTGCTGAACTGCTGAATTGACCATTCGTCTGCTTACGTTTAGTATCGAGTAGTATCGAGCGAGGAGTGGAAGCATCACAAGGTTTAACAAATTAATACAAATTTAACAGTTAAACAACAGCAACAAAATGGCTACCATTGCGAGAGAGCGTACTTAAGACTAATATTTTTGGTTTCGTGTTTGAATAATTATAATTAATTTCGTTTAGCGTGTGAAATATATACATGCAGCCTGCTAGGCTATGCTCGTCGCTTGTCGCAGTGTAAAAAAAACAAGTTTATGCCAAGTGTAATTTGTACACAGCGCAGCTAAATTTTGATTGCCTACAACAAACACGCATAGAACGAAACGAATATTTTTTGTTATATATATTAATTGTGTTTATATACAACTATTTAGTGCGGAAATGCAGTGTACGGCAGGCGAGTGCGACAGTTGCCGGCTTGTTGCGCCAAATATACCCAAATATCTCAGTTAGCCAAAGGCAAAGAACACGCCCCTCTCCATCCGCCCCTCACCCCGTTCATCCACAACAACTAACAGTGGCACAAATCAGTTTATTGACAATAAAATTAACAATAAATGCATTTTTAATTTAAAGTGTGTATTTAATATTAGTGTTTGCAAAAATTAGAAGCGATCAGAGGTTTATTTGCCATTAGTTTTTTTTTTAAGTCAAATGCATTTCCAGTTTTCGGGCCGGGGCGTGTAAAATGACTCGTCGTGGGCCATACACAAGCCATCGTACTAATATTAAGCATAAACAATTGTGCCAAAGAACACAAAAAAGAACAAAATGTGCCATTAACTGTTGCAGTAACAATCGATCCAACAATTATTTGATAAGCCTTTTACTTATCATTGGCTGTTGCATCCCAAACGCGTTCCAGTATAAAAATGGTGAGTGCTATTTTTTTCTATATTTGTCATTGTACTTCAAGTTGTTGTGCTTAATTTGAGTTGAAGTTGCTGCGAACACATGTTTGGTAACGCTCAGAAATACGAGTGATATTACATTTTATTTTACTTTTTTTTTGCTTTTTTTTTTTTTTTTTCTGTATGTCTTTTACTGACTTTAGTTGACATAATATAAGTATGTTGTAAAGGATTCGTTATATTTATTATCTATTTAAAATTCAAGCCAATAATTCAGTGTCCTCTGCAATTGTAAAGAAACTGAAAACAATAATCAAAATACAACGATTTTTGTACATACATGTATATCCTCCTTTATCCATCCATCAGTGTTGATCAATTATTGAATTAAGTATAAAAAAACAAGATTTTGCTTCACCCATGTATCCATTGCTAACAATTTACATATAAACATGCATACATACATATATGGATGCATCTGGAACGAGCTCCGCTCTGTTTTTTTTGTATACCCTGAACACATTGAAATTGGTTAAAAATGGTATAATGCATTTGTGCCAAAGTATGTAATAGGTAAAACCAAGCAACTTCGACCGCACACCGAATTCCGAAAGCAATAAAAGACACAATTTTAAAAGCAGTAGCTTTTTTTTGATATAATATATACATATATATACATATATTTACATATGTTTCATTTTTTGGAATGTATAAACATTCCCCGATAACTACGATTGCCTATAACGTATTTGTGTATGTGTGTATGTACGTATGTATGTATGTATGTTTCTCGTTTCATTTTAGTCCGTCCTTTGCTTAGTTTTCTTTCAATTCTTAACTGGAAAAAAACCAGAGTAGTATATAAATACCTGTATGTAAGGTATATCGTAGTCGAGCTCACTCATTTTTTGGCCCTTGCTGTTGTTCATGGTAAGTTGATGTTGTTGTCTTTACGCGTTGTCTTCGGCTGCCCTGCTGCGGCGACGAAGACGAAGACCTCGTCGTCGACTTCGAAGTATAAACAAGCAACTCGTTAAGAAACGACGACGACCCTTTTAAGCTCAGCCTACTATGTCTGCGGTCACTTTGGTTTGGAGTTGAAGTTTGAGTTGGAGTTGGTCAACATAATCTTATATATACTTTTCGTTCTTCTCTCTTAATTGTTCTGCTGACTTATTTGAATGCTTAAAATTGTGCGCATTTATTAAACTTTTAAGTGTTTAATTTTATTTGCAACCTAGCCTAAAATTTCGTCTTTTACAGAAAATCTTTAGATTTTATAAGTACTTTTTGAAAATCCTGTTTTGCATACTTATTTGTCGAGAGTTCGTTTTTTATGGTCTTGAGAAACAAAAGTAAGCTTCATAATTAGGTAACATTTGTAAATGATTTGTATACTAATATGAAAGTTTGGTAACTACACTACTATAATGAACTGCTATATAAAATAACTTAAAAACATATATGTTTGTAAACAAAGCACAACCAAGAACAACAAGGTGTCTTATTCAGAACATGCTTCTGTCGCTGTGTTGATTTAGTGTCCATTCCAGTTTTGTTTATTTCAGACTAAGCCTTTTTGACGGTATTTCAGTTAGCTGCTGCTGGGATACCTGTAAAGATAACAATAAAATTGTTGTGTGCTTTTTTTTAAGGGTTGCTTGTGTCAAACGAACAGAAAAGATCCGATAATTTCTCCTATAATAACATAACATTTTGTTGAGACAAAATTGAAAGTTTCTGAAATATTGAGCAGCAGTCAATCAGCAATCCTGATGGGCAAGAGTTGAGACTGAGTTGAGCACAACTCGTAATCTTTACTTTTGTCCATGAGAACAACTGTGTAAATTGAACCAGGCAATCAGACCGACGAGATGGAGCAGTATGCAGTGAATACCAACTACTAGCCAACAAATAAGTAACAGGTGCAGCAGAAACAAATAAGAATTTTGTAGTCGAGAGTGAGCTCGACTACGATATACTCTGCACACTCAAATGTAAGCAAACAAAGAAATAAAAAATATTTTTTCACAAATAAAGAGATTAAAATGTGCATACGTCTTCGACTATAACTTGGATATTTATTAGCCGATCTTGCAAAAATTAGGGCAGTTTATCAAGAGTTAGTCAATGTGTATTATATATATTAATTAGATACTGCTCTTAAAATTGTGGCTTTATTGCTATCGGAAATCGGTGTGTATCCATATTCAAGAAATTTAGGCAGTTATCGATCGAATTAAGCCACTTGATATAAATGAAAACTTACATATTCCAAATTTGAAGGCTCTAGCTCTAGTCTGAGCCAATCACTATATTTACTGGGCTGTTGTTGCTGATCAAAACCATTATACCGTTTTGCCAATTTTTAATGGATTGAGTGTATATAAATTAACACAATATATATTGCATTCGAATGGCAAGCAAAGCTGAGCTGCCTTGAATTGTTGTTCCTACTGCTGGTGCTGCTGCTGCTGTTGCTTCTGTTTCCTCAGACCAACCCACATCGTTATTATAATATGAGTTGTGGGGCCTAGGCTTGGTCTGGCCATGGTTACATCAAGTCGTGCAGCTCGAGCTGTTTCTGTTGTTGTTGTTGGTTGGCTGGTTGGTTGACTGGTTGCTTGGTTGGCGAGTGTGTGGGCGGGGTGCAGATGTTCTATTATGAGCTCGCCGCACTCATGAGAAACACTATACATAGTCATGTAAGTTTGCTTCGCTAACTAACTGCTGAGTTGTCGATGTGAAGTGGTGCAGCATTTGGCTTTGCTGCATTCTCCGCAAACCTATACTGGGCTCATTCCTGCTTTCCTTTCTGCATGTCTTGCATTTAATTTTCTGTGTAAAAGACATTATATTATATATAAATAATATTTTGTAATGACATATGTCCTTAAATATTTACATATGTAAATCTATATGTACCTATATGGGTATCTCATAGTCGAGCATTTTTGTTGATTCCTGTTTGGTAGCACGATAAAGTTTTCCCATTTGTTCCTCGAAGCGTGAATGAGAAGCTGAGTTTTGGCAAGTCTTTGTAAGCGTGCAAATTGCATGCTGTGCTGCGAATTAATGACGCTCGGAAGAGAAAACAAGGAATATTCATATGTATATATTACCCTACATATTTGTATATATATATATATATATATATATATATATATGGTGCTAACTAAATCAACTAGATACATAACTAGATTGACTTTTAAAGTCTGAAACATGCTCATTGCAATATAAGTTTCTATATTTAAATAAATGTTAACGCAAGAATCTATCAAGCTCCTCATACATTCTGCAATTCTGTCGTCCATAGAGCCTCCTTTGCTTGGAAATCTTGTAATAATTTTACACATATTTATACTATGATACCGAAGGTTTATAGTGTATTGGGTTGGTGCAATGTCCGTCAAGCTGTCTGTCCGCCTGTACGAACGCAAGTTTCTTCGACACCCTTAGAGATAGAGAGTTGAAACTTAGAAAATATACTTGAAAGTACCCTCAAAAGTTAAAGTGTCAAGCTAGAAATTCGATAAAATTGACATTCGCAATTTGATAAAGCCACATATCTTCCACAATTTTTTGGATACAGTCACCGCCAACCCCAGGAGTTTCGGCCCTAGAAAATGAAATGCGCATAAGATCATATATCACGCAATTTAAAGCTTAAGTCACCAAATTTTAAAGGTATATTGCTAGTAACACCCTTCATAAATCTGGGATCTGGGATATAATTTTGACTTATGTTTTGACACAAAGTCACCTTACAAATTTTATATGTACGATTGATCTAGGGGCCAAACTGTGATTAAAACGCCCTTGCTTTTTAAAATGCGTTGAGTTTTGACGAAGTTATTGCATTTTGAAAGTCCGACCTATGTCCATATGCCGATTTTCGGACTATAATTTTGACATATGTTCCGACCCAAAATCACGTTACCAACTTTAAATGTACGATTGATCTAGATACCAAACTATGATTAAAACGCCCTTGTATTCGATAATGCGTTGATTTTTGACAAAGTTATGGCATTTTGAAAGTTCGACCTATGCCCATATTTAGATTTTCGGACTATAATTTTGACTTATGTTCGGTCCCAAAATCACGATTTCAACTTGAAATGTACGATTGATCTAGGGGCCAAACTATGATTAAAACGCCCTTGCTTTTTAAAATGCGTTGAGTTTTGACGAAGTTATTGCATTTTGAAGGTTCAGCCTATGCCCATATGTCGATTTTCGGACTATAATTTTGACTTATGTTCGGACCTAAAATCACGTTACCAACTTTAAATGTACGATTGATCTAGAGGCCAAACTATGATTAAAACGCCCTTGCTTTTGAAAATGCGTTGAGTTTTGACGAAATTATTGCATTTTGAAAGTCCGACCTATGTCCATATGCCGATTTTCGGACTATAATTTTGACTTATGTTCGGACCTAAAATCACGTTTTCAACTTGAAATGTACGATTGATCTAGGGGCCAAACTATGATTAAAACGCCCTTGCTTTTGAAAATGCGTTGAGTTTTGACGAAGTTATTGCTTTTTGAAAGTCCGACCTATGTCCATATGCCGATTTTCGGACTATAATTTTGACTTATGTTCCGACCCAAAATCATGTTACCAACTTTAAATGTACGATTGATCTAGATACCAAACTATGATTAAAACGCCCTTGCTTTTTAAAATGCGTTGAGTTTTGACGAAGTTAGTGTATTTTGAAGGTTCGACCTATGCCCATATTTCGATTTTCGATCTATAATTTTGACTTATGCTCCGACCCAAAATCACGTTACCAACTTTAAATGTACGATTGATCTAGATACCAAACTATGATTAAAACGCCCTTGTATTTGAAAATGCGTTGATTTTTGACAAAGTTATGGCATTTTGAAAGTTCGACCTATGCCCATATTTAGATTTTCGGACTATAATTTTGACTTATGTTCGGTCCCAAAATCACGATTTCAACTTGAAATGTACGATTGATCTAGGGGCCAAACTATGATTAAAACGCCCTTGCTTTTTAAAATGCGTTGGGTTTTGACGAAGTTATTGCATTTTGAAGGTTCAGCCTGTGCCCATATGTCGATTTTCGGACTATAATTTTGACTTATGTTCGGACCTAAAATCACGTTACCAACTTTAAATGTACGATTGATCTAGAGGCCAAACTATGATTAAAACGCCCTTGCTTTTGAAAATGCGTTGAGTTTTGACGAAGTTATTGCTTTTTGAAAGTCCGACCTATGTTCATATGCCGATTTTCGGACTATAATTTTGACTTATGTTCCGACCCAAAATCATGTTACCAACTTTAAATGTACGATTGATCTAGAGGCCAAACTATGATTAAAACGCCCTTGCTTTTGAAAATGCGTTGAGTTTTGACGAAGTTATTGCATTTTGAAAGTCCGACCTATGTCCATATGCCGATTTTCGGACTATAATTTTGACTTATGTTCGGACCTAAAATCACGTTTTCAACTTGAAATGTACGATTGATCTAGGGGCCAAACTATGATTAAAACGCCCTTGTATTTGAAAATGCGTTGAGTTTTGACGAAGTTATAGCATTTTGAAGGTTCGACCTATGCCCATATTTCGATTTTCGGAATATAATTTTGACTTATGTTCGGACCTAAAATCACGTTTTCAACTTGAAATGTACGGTTGATCTAGGGGCCAAACTATGATTAAAACGCCCTTGCTTTTGAAAATGCGTTGAGTTTTGACGAAGTTATTGCACTTTGAAGATTCGACCTCTGCCCATATTTCGATTTTCGGACTATAATTCTGACTTATGTTCCGACCCAAAATCACGTTACCAACTTTAAATAGAAGAAAGAAAAGGATGCAGAACAGACCACTACTGGACTAGACAAACAACAAACAACCATACGTACAGCGTGATTCCAACCCGCGACTAATTGATGTAAGCGATGCAAAGACTCAACGCTTACTACCATCAAGCCGGCCTGTAAAAGCACTTACTATATATAAAATTTGTTTGTGATAACCCAACTGTGCTGATCGATTTCCTTTGCAGTTCACGGATCAGCGGCCTCATCCCCTATGGTGTCACCATCGACGATTGCACAACAACAGTTTATAAACACGCCAGCGACGCTATTGTTCACCACTCGGCACGACATTCAGGTGGCGAACATAACAAAGCCAACTGGTGGCCCACAGATCGATGTGATTGTCAAGGATCTGGCCGAGGCGATGGCCATTGACTTTTACCATTCCAAGAATCTGGTATGCTGGACAGACTGCGGCCGTGAAATCATTGAGTGTGCTCTGACAAACTCATCACTGCCGCTGGCTAAGGCACCTAAGCAAACAATTATATCGACGGGCCTAGATAAGCCGGAAGGACTGGCTATCGATTGGTATACGGATAAGATATACTGGACGGATGGCGAAAAGAATCGCATTGAAGTGGCCACAATGAACGGACGCTATCAGAAGGTGCTCTTCTGGACGGAATTGGATCAGCCGCGTGCCATTGCTGTGGTGCCCGCCAAGCGACTGCTCATCTGGACGGACTGGGGCGAGTATCCGAAGATTGAGCGTGCCGCGATGGATGGCGATCCCCTATCACGAATGACCCTTGTCAAGGATAATGTGTTCTGGCCTAATGGATTAGCGGTTGACCTACAAAATGAACTCATCTACTGGACAGACGGAAAGTATCGTTTCATTGATGTGATGAAACTTGATGGAAGTAATCGACGCACCATAGTTAACAATTTGAAGTATCCATTTAGCTTAACCTACTTTGATAATCGCCTCTACTGGACAGACTGGTCGCGTGGCTCTCTCAATGCCCTCGATTTGCAGACCAAAGAGTTAAAGGAGCTAATTGATACGCCCAAGGCGCCAAATTCAGTGCGTGCCTGGTCCGCTTCGCTGCAGCCTTATGAAAATAATCCATGTGCCCAGAATAATGGTAACTGTTCGCACCTGTGCCTACTGGCGACAAATACGCAAGGATTTAGCTGTGCCTGTCCCACTGGCGTTAAACTCCTGACTGTCAATAATTGTGCGAATGGCTCACAGGAAATGCTCTTTATCGTACAAAGGACGCAGATTAGTAAAATTTCACTGGATTCGCCGGATTACACGATCTTTCCACTGCCTCTGGGTAAAGTGAAATATGCAATCGCAATTGATTATGATCCGGTGGATGAGCATATCTACTGGTCCGATGTGGAGGCGTATACAATTCGACGTTCACATGTCGATGGCAGCAGTATTACGGATTTTGTCACCTCAGAGGTGCGGCATCCGGATGGCTTAGCCTTGGATTGGCTGGCACGTAATCTTTATTGGACGGATACGGTAACCGATCGCATTGAGGTCTGCCGCTTGGATGGTACGGCACGGAAAGTACTCATCTACGAACATCTGGAGGAGCCGCGTGCCATTGCGGTGGCACCGTCGCTCGGCTGGATGTTCTGGAGTGATTGGAATGAGCGAAAGCCAAAAGTGGAGCGTGCATCCCTCGATGGTTCCGAGCGTGTTGTGCTTGTCTCAGAGAATCTGGGTTGGCCGAATGGTATTGCCTTGGACATTGAGCAGAAGACAATCTATTGGTGTGATGGCAAAACGGACAAAATCGAGGTGGCCAACATGGATGGCTCCGATCGGCGTGTGGTGATAAGTGAAAATCTCAAACATCTGTTTGGTTTGAGCATACTGGATGACTATCTTTACTGGACGGATTGGCAACGGCGCTCCATTGATCGGGCGCATAAAATCACAGGGAATAATCGAATTGTTGTCGTTGATCAGTATCCGGATTTGATGGGACTCAAGGTAACACGACTCAGAGAAGTGCGTGGCCATAACGCGTGTGCTATCCGCAATGGTGGCTGCTCTCACCTGTGCCTGAATCGTCCGCGGGATTACGTCTGTCGTTGTGCCATCGATTACGAGCTGTCGAATGACAAACGCACCTGTGTGGTGCCAGCGGCATTTTTACTGTTCTCACGGCAGGAGCACATTGGACGCATCTCGATTGAATACAATGAGGGTAATCACAATGATGAACGCATACCCTTTAAAGACGTACGCGATGCGCATGCCTTGGACGTTTCTGTGGAGGAGCGTCGCATATATTGGACGGATCAAAAAAGCAAATGCATTTATCGTGCCTTTCTCAACGGCTCCTATGTGCAGCGCATTGTTGACTCAGGTCTGATTGGACCCGATGGCATTGCCGTCGATTGGCTGGGGCACAACATCTACTGGTCGGATGCGGAGGCACGTCGCATTGAGGTCGCCCGTCTCGATGGCAGCAGTCGTCGGGTGCTGCTATGGAAAGGAGTGGAGGAGCCACGATCACTTGTCCTGGAACCGCGACGCGGTTATATGTACTGGACAGAATCACCGTCCGATTCGATACGACGCGCCACCATGGATGGAAATGAGCTGCAAACAATTATTGCGGGTGCAAATCACGCGGCCGGTTTGACTTTTGACCAGGACACACGGCGTCTGTATTGGGCGACACAATCGCGTCCGGCGAAAATTGAATGTGCGGACTGGGATGGCAAACGGCGACAGATTCTCGTCAATAGTGACATCGATGAACCCTATGCTGTCTCGCTGTATCAAGAATATATCTATTGGAGTGACTGGAACACCGGCGACATAGAGCGTGTCCACAAAGTTACTGGGCAAAATCGCAGCCTTGTCCACTCGGGCATGACGTATATAACGTCGCTGCTTGTCTTCAACGACAAGCGACAAACAGGCGTTAATCCCTGCAAGGTGAACAACGGCGGCTGCTCGCATTTGTGTCTCGCCCAGCCCTTGAGACGAGGCATGATCTGTGCCTGCCCCACCCACTATCAACTGGGCAAGGATGGCGTCTCCTGCATACCGCCGCGCAACTACATCATCTTCAGCCAGCGCAACAGTTTCGGTCGTTTGCTTCCCAATTCCACAGACTGTCCCAATGTGCCATTGCCAGTGTCGGGCAAGAATATTCGAGCTGTGGACTATGATCCGATTACGCATCACATTTACTGGGTATGTAATCTAAGACAACAGGATTAATCTCCGACACAAATTTAACATTAATATTATTTATCAGATCGAAGGACGCAGTCATAGCATTAAACGGTCTCTGGCCAATGGCACCAAGACCAGTGTGCTGGTGAACACAGGCCAACCATTCGATATTGCCATTGACATTATTGGTCGCTTACTCTTCTGGACGTGCTCCTACTCGAACAGCATCAACGTAACCAGGTAAGCTGCTGAAGAAAAACAAAAACAAGATAGAACGTTGCAGTCGGACGTAACCGACAGCGGAATACTATTATACCTTAATTTGTGTACAGTTAAGAAATACCTGAATTGCGGGGGATATGGGCGTTTAACGGTTTTGGGGGCGGGAGTGGGCGTGGCCCAAAAAATTTTGGAGTTCGATCTTAGTAATATACCTTCTAAGTTTGGTAACTGTAGCTCTTAAATTGCGGGAGATACAGGCATTTATCGTTTTTTGTGGGCGGGAGTGGGCGTGGTCCAAAATTTTTTTTTTTTACTAGCAATATACCTTTAAAATTTGGTGACTTAAGTTTTCAAATTGCGTGAGATATAAGGGTTTATCGATTTACACCAACAGGTGTATCGGTTCAGGTAGGTGGAGTGGGCGTGGCCATCCAATTTTTTTATCGATCGTTGGAGTTACCAGTAACATACCTGCAAAATTTTGCGACTCTAGCTTGCAAATTACGGCAGATATGGGGCGGCGGATGTGGGCGTGGTCCAAAAATTGGTATGCCAATCTTTGAAGGAGGTTACCAGCAAATTACCTTCCAAGTTTGGATACTCTATCTTTAAAATGTTCGGAGATATACGGTGTTATCGATTAATAATCGGAATTGTCGATTATAGGCGCAGGTGTGGGCGTGGCACCACAAATTTGTTATAGGTTCTTAAAGGCTACTACCAGTAATATACCTACCAAATTTGACGTTCCCTACTCAAAAACTGCGGAAGATATAGCCATTTGAAAATTTTAGGGGCGGGGGTGAAGGGGGCGTCGGAGGTGGGCGTGGCATATGCTGATCTTTCAAGGACCTCGCCAACAACCTACCAATCAAATTTGGTGACTGTATTCATTAAATTGTAAGAGATATGGGGATTTATCGATTTGCTAAAATCGAATTTATCGATTTTCTAGCTCCCTAGTGGACGTAGGTCCAAACCCAAGACACTTTAACTTTTGAGGGTACTTTCCAGTATACGTTCCAAGTTTCAAGTCTCTATCTCTAAGGGTGTCGGAGGAACGCGCGTTCATACAGACGGACAGACGGACGGACAGCATGACGGACATTGCACAAAACCAATATACTATTATACCATTTTGGTATAATAGTATAAACATTCTAAAAATGAATACTATACCATTATATATTTAGTTTTCTTGGAGAATCAATTGGTGTAATTGACACGGGCGACTCTGAGAAGCCGCGCAACATCGCCGTGCATGCGAGCAAGCGTTTGATCTTCTGGTCAGATGTGGGCAGCCATCAGGCCATTATTAGGGCGCGCGTCGATGGCAATGAGCGTATGGAACTGGCCTATAAGCTGGAGGGTGTTACGACGCTTGCTTTGGATCAGCAGTCCGACATGATATACTATGCACACGGCAAGCGGATAGATGCAATGGACATTAATGGCAAAAACATGTAAGTAAATTGTTGACAAATATGACCCATCGCATTGCTTTGCTTACAATTGATTTCCACTTTTCACTTGCAATTAGAAAAACGCTGGTGTCAATGCACATCTCGCAGGTGATCAACATTGCGGCGCTGGGTGGTTTTGTCTACTGGCTGGATGACAAAACCGGAGTGGAGCGCATCACGGTGACGGGGGAGCGTCGTTCGGCCGAGCTTCAACGATTGCTGCAAATCACGGACATACGCGCTGTGTGGACACCGGATGCGAAACTGCTGCGTAATCACACTTGTTTGCATAGTCGCACGAAGTGCTCGCATATTTGTATAGCAGATGGCGACGATGTTGGGCACTCACGTGAGATTTGCTCTTGTCCCAAGCATCTGATGTTGCTTGAAGATAGAGAGAATTGCGGTGCGCTGCCTGCTTGCGGGCCGGATCACTTTACCTGTGCGGCGCCCGTGGCTGGTAATAGTGATGTGAACAAGGACTGTATACCGGCGTCGTGGCGCTGTGACGGCCAAAAAGACTGCCCAGACAAATCCGATGAGGTCGGTTGTCCGTCCTGCCGTGCAGATCAGTTCAGTTGCCAATCTGGTGAGTGTATTGACAAAGCTTTGGTTTGCGACGGCACAACAAACTGTGCCAATGGTCACGACGAGGCCGACTGCTGCAAGAGACCGGGTGAATTTCAGTGTCCAATCAATAAGGTGAGTAGAATATACGTTATAGTATCGAAATTTGTGCATAAATATTAACATTAATTCCCAATAATCCAATAGCTGTGCATTTCGGCTGCGCTTCTTTGCGATGGTTGGGAGAATTGCGCAGATGGAGCTGACGAGTCTGCGGATATTTGTGTGCAGCGTCGTATGGCGCCAGCCTCGGATAAGCGTATCTTTATGATATTGATTGGTGCTACGATGATAATCATATTCTCGATTGTGTATCTGCTGCAATACTGTCGCACCCGCATTGGCAAGAGCCGCACAGAGCCTAAGGATGACCAGGCATCCGATCCTCTGTCACCGTCGACACTTACGAAATCGCAAAGAGTCTCGAAAATTGCATCCGTAGCAGATGCGGTGCGCATGTCGACTCTCAATTCGCGGAACAGTATGAACTCGTATGATCGCAATCATATAACCGGTGCATCCAGTTCAACGACCAATGGTAGCAGCATGGTGGCATATCCGATCAATCCGCCGCCATCGCCAGCAACGCGTTCGCGTCGTCCATACAGGCACTACAAGATCATTAATCAACCGCCCCCGCCCACTCCATGCTCAACGGATATCTGTGACGAATCGGACTCAAACTATACGAGCAAATCGAATAGCAACAATAGTAATAATGGTGGCGCCACCAACAAGTTGCCATCCAGCTCGGCTGCTGTCTGTTTGCAATTTGGCTATGATAGCGAACCGTATCCGCCGCCGCCAACACCTCGCTCCCATTATCACAGCGATGTTCGTATTGTGCCGGAGTCCTCATGTCCGCCATCGCCATCATCACGGAGCTCAACGTACTTTTCGCCGCTGCCCCCGCCACCTTCACCGGTGCAGTCGCCAAGTCGCGGATTTACGTAACATTTCGAGTTTTATATGTAAAATAAAAAAACGGAACACAAATCTGCATATTTAACATTACCGAATAAGTCATTGTAATACTTAGTAATATTTTTATATATTCCTAATCATTTACTGACTGTACATATTTATGTATGTATATTCAAGTAAAACGACTTTAAAGGACCGGATCGTGTAAATAGCTAAGCAAATAATCTTAAACACTAATATGTACGTATTTCGATCTCGTTAATTTTCATTTGTCCGACAAAATTTTTATATTATTATAAAATAAAGTTCCGTCAACTATAGACTGCAATCTTTTAGGGTAACTACCAATTATTAACTAGATTTAAGGCGAATACTACAAATTAGAATAACCTTTTCTTTTTTTTTAAGAAAACTTTTTCAGCGTGCCAAAATTTCTATTATCCACAAAATATGATTATTTATTCTTAGTAAATACATATAATATAATTTAGATATGCGCATATATATTGTACCCAAATAAAATGTTCATTGTTATACTTATTTTGATCTATAATTGTAAATAGCCAATTATTATTATAAAGCAATATGGACAAGATATGTATTTTATTTAATTATTTTCTTCATTGTTATAAACGCCAAAAAGTGCCTCAGTAATGTGTGTTTTATTGTTTAATTCCTATGCATGGTTTATAATAGGCAAGAGAAATGAATAAATATTTATTTAAATACATCATGTAACTGTTAAGAATTTTATTTAGTTATGGTTAAATTTAGTGAAAGTAATTGTAAAAACTAATTAACAGATCCACAAAATTATAATCTATAAATTATAAAAGTTAACTAAATATGTAAATTCATGCTTCTAAATCTTATCGCGAACTACAAAAGTATAAATGATCTTTTCAAATGTCCAACTTGGAAAGGAAATGTTTAAGGTATTCAAGGACAATGTATTCTCTTTTGACAAATAAGTTAAACATATTTGAGATTAGCATAAGCTATCAAGTTTATTTGCATCATTATTGTATAAAATTGTGTCGTAGATGATGATTATATCCGCTCAATTAACCTACATAGTCCGTTGTAAGCCTGCTAACAATCAGTGTTGGTGTACTTTACGTACTTAGTTTCTTATATTCTCACATATATTTGCAATGCTATTATTTTAATCAAAGGACGACTGAAACTAATTTTAAATTTATTGGTAATGCCACCACGAACATTTCTGATGCTTTACATCTACTAGTGGGAGGTCGGTTTCATTAGATAACATATTTACGAAAATTCGCAGCGTTTAAAATTGTCTTTATTTTTCAAAGTTATTATCTTCTTACTTATATATAAAGTATAATAATATTATATAGTAATAATTTAAAGTGCATTTACAATATTATATTTAGATGTTGTCGTAGTCTTCATCTAAATCGAAAAGCGATTCAGGTATTGGCGCGGATGTCAAATTGGCCTTTGGAATGATTGGAGCTTTATTCTTTTCAGCGATGTAGTCGACAGATGTATCAATTTTTGCAAGTGAACTATTATTTCCACTGACGCAGTTTGTCTTATCCATCGATAATATACCATAGCTAATCTTTGTTGGTGTGGGTACTGTGCTTGATGCCACAATATTTGTTAGATCAATGTTTATAACTGGTGACGCAATATTTAAGTTTAATGCGACATTGCAAGATGTGCTGCCGGCATCAACGCTTGTTGGGCACAATGGGCTATTTGTCATTTGAACGTTGCTATAATCAATTTTGACTACAGGCTTGTTCAGCAGATCGTAGCTGCAAATTGGCGCAGGTATGGCAGTGTCTTGAGGTTCTCGTCTACTACTACTACTACTACTACTGTAGTAGCCAGCATTGTTATTGGGTGGCCTGCCACGGGGATTATACGCAGGCGTTGATTCTGACCGTGCCAACTTTGTGGGCAGATGCACCTGCTGCTGCTGTTGCATCTGTGTTTGCATTATGACTGACTGTGGTGCTGTTGGATTATGGTTTCGCTTCTGTCCAGCTCCATTCAAGCTAACAGAGCGCGCATAGGAGGCATTGTTTCCATTGGGCAATGATCGTACTGATGTTGACGGCAGGCTTAAATCATACGGTGTATCCGAGTCTGGATATTGTTCTTCCGAGCTTTGTGCATCATCATCGTTGTAATTGAATGCTGCCTCCTCGGCCACACTGATATCTGGTATGTTTTTGACAAGGTCTTTTAAAAAGTCGAATCGCTGCTCGGACATAATGCACTGTTTCATGTGGGATGGCGATAGAGTTTTGGCGTTGCGCGAATTTGTTATGCGCATCGTTTTGGTTAACAGCGATTCCACGAATAGCTCCAAAGTCCGTGAAATGATAACGGGTACCGCCTGTGCAACCTTACCAATTTCCTCATCACTCTGCATAATTTTCTTAATGCGACCCTGAAAAGAAAGGAAAGAAAAAACAACAAAAAATTAATCAAATAATACACGTTTGTATCATATACAAACTGGTGGTGCTGATGGACGCCCAGCATTTATACACAAGCAGATTTCTGGCAAAAAAAAATCTGCATATTTAACTTACCGCAGGGAAGCGTGCATTGTATTTTTTCTTTTTCGACGGCATATCTAAGCTTCTAAATAAATCCCTTTAATCAAATTTTTCTTTAACTAAGATAATAAGTCCAAATTAAAACTTGCTTGCTTAATTTTTTTTTTACACAAGAATAGTTCCTTAGTTGTTTTATTGCGAATGGCAAAAATTCACATAGAAGTAAATAATTACGCATTCACCTTGATATGTTGCCTATAAATTGTTTAACAATTACGACGTAGTTTTCGTAACTACTAGTTATTTGAATTGATCTTCCAAAGTTTAAAGATGATGCAAAACTTTTGTATCTCCGATTCCTATTCATTTATTTCCAAAATTTTTTTTTCGACAATGTGGCAGCTTGTTACCAGAAATCTGTCACTGCCGTCTCATTGCTTAAAAAATTTTGACAGTGTGGCAGCCTGCTGAAAATTCCCTGTGAATGTTAAACGTAAAGGCACATTAATAAATTTATCTCTGTGTCAGCCGATTCTGTGTATTATATTATTCCATTTTAGTGTTAAAAACTGCAGTGGCTTGCATAAATGCCAAAGGTTAGTAAGGATCCATGCAAACTTTACGCTTGCCGTATACAAAGTTGCTTGAGAGGTATGAAAATAGCATAGCTCGACTTATGTAATATCTGCATGTATTCTGTAATATGTAATAATAATTTGCTTGTAATATTTGAAATGTATTTTCAGAGAACAACTACCAAGAAGACAAATGCACTGAGGTCCTCGAGGAAATGCGGATTTGCTGTTTAAAGTGGTACAAGGAATCGCTTTGCTGCAGCGGTATTAATTTGGAAGAACCTCGCCTAGCAAGGCCGAAATCAAAAGGCACTCCTGAGCCATCTAGCAGGTTTTATATTTTTTCATATGCTTAATTTACAAAAATAAAATATATTTTCGTTTAGTAGTCGAAAATAATGCCAACACCATCATCAGTGCCACCATATAAGCCGCCGAAAGATATCCAGGATTTATTGGATAAGCGACAACAAACATATTTGCGCAAGCGAACAGCTGTGCTGCCGAAACGCTCTTGGATACAGCGTAACCCGCGACTCTTCCAAATTACGTTTTTAACCACATCACTTTTGATATTCTTTTCAAAGCCGCTTTACGACGCCCTTGTGGTAGATCCTATACCCCAAAAGGGTCCACCTGTACCGCCACATAAGCGCTAAGGCATGGAATCTGTGCGTAAAGCCAATACTCGACTTCGCAACTATCCAATACTGCTCACGAGGTGCTCTGAGAAAGCATCTTTGTATGCGGCGTGTGTGTCTCGGGATATTAACGTGCAGCAATATATCTGCGAAACAGAGTTTAAGGAGTTTTTAGACTGTATACGTAAAGCAGCTAAAGAATTAAAGACAAAGCTATAAGAAATTTATGTCAAATCCTATTCAAAATAACTCGATAACGATGGCGCTTAAAAAAAACACTTGGCTGCAGAATGGATGCCGGTACTTGTCACATCTTAGTTTCGGTGCTCATCTCCTTATATCTGCTTTGTTGCGATTGGTTCTAATTTTGTATGGCCAAATACACGATGCAAAATCACTGGTGCCATACACAGACATAGACTATAAAGTGGTAACGGACGGTGCACGGTTGGTGTTAAATGGAGAAACACCGTTTGCTCGGCATACCTACCGCTACAGCCCCGTTTTAGCATACATGCAAATACCGAACGTTTTACTGCATCCCGCCTACGGGAAAGTAATATATATAATATTTGATCTACTACTTGGGACACTAATTTATGGCCAAGTACGCTTGGACTTACGGATGCAGCATCAGGAGGGTCGAGACGAGTGCAAACGTACTGAAAAATTAGCACTAATCTCTGCTTGCTTTTGGCTCTACAATCCGCTTACGGCGGTAATATCGACCCGTGGCAATGGTGATAGCATTCCAAGCTTTTTTGTGCTATTAAGTATCTATCTACTTATTAGAATGGAACAGCAAATACCAAAGTCTCTACTAATTTTCAGTGCCGGCTTGTCTCACGGATTTGTGATACACTTACGCATCTACCCGGTAGTGTTCAGTTTAGCGTACTATCTATGCTTATCAACTGAGCCATTCCTCAAATCACCTAAACTAAATACAATCCTGCCCAACAAGCAGCAGCTATACCTAATGCTGGGCACTTTATCAGGACTTGTGCTTTTCACTTGGATTTTTTATGCATTGTATGGATGGCAATATATTTACGAAGCCTACTTCTACCACCTTATGCGAAAGGATGTGCGCCACAATTTTTCGCTGTATTTTTTGTTGCAATACGTGAGCAATGCAGAAGACATTGAGGAATCCAGTCTGCTTCTAAAGTGTATTGTTGCAGTTCCGCAACTGCTGCTTCTCTTTTATTTGAGCTGGTGTTTTGGACGACATCGGCACACATTAGCATTTTGCGTGTTTTGTTTGGCCTTTGTTGTCGTGACTTATAATTCTGTGGTCACATCCCAATACTTCATTTGGTATTTGACTGTTCTACCGTTGAGCATAAAAAACTTTCAGCATCTGTCCTTGATTCGGTGTGGATCATTACTTTCTTTGTGGCTATGTGGTCAAGCACTCTGGCTTCTGCCAGCATATTTGCTAGAGTTTAAAACTTGGCATACATTTTATTGGGTTGGTATTCAGAGTGCTGTGTTTTTCATTATTAATGGTTATATCTTAGCCCAGATGATAAGTAATTACGAGTATAAATCTTTTAATGCAACATCCAAAAAATATTTACAGAAAATTAAAGAAAAAGTTACATAAGCGATCTGGGATATCTATCGAGAATTTATTTTATTATCAACCAAGATAAATCTAAATCCGCAGTCAAAATATTTTTATAAGCTAAATAAAAGACACATTTTTAATTAACGCATATATATTTGCAATTTTTTGTTTTTAATTTTACATATAAAATTGTATTTTTAAAATGATCATTAAGTTGAAGCATCGTCTTAACATTTTGCCAATTACGGCAATCGCAACATATATAATTAAGCCACCATTAAATAATGAAATAAGATTAACGTAAAAACTAAATAAGACCAGTTATGTACAAAACATATACATATTCTTAGGGATGAAGCGTTTTCGTTTAATGCTTAATACGTATGTAGGCTATGCAAATTATTTAACTTACAATTGGGTCTTTGTTTTTTATTTCCGAAAATTTAAAGCAAATGTAAAATATTAATGGCACAAAGGAAAAAGTTTCCATAATTTGTGGTTATGGTTATGCATGAAAAATTGAATTTTAAAATATGACAATATTGATTTGGGTTAAATGGTTTAAATTTGTATGAAACTTGAAATCTGCTTAGTTTGCTATCGGACGTTTTGCTTTGAAATTTTTATATCCCATTTTAAACTCTTGTTTCCAGTCTGCAAGATCATCGAAGAAATCTTCGATCTGTTTCATAAATATGTTTATTTATACCTACATTTAAATCATGTGCACGCATCGCAATAAAATTATGTAGATAGATACTTATTATATTATAGGTATAATCTCCAGTCAAGTTGAATTACATCAGGTGTTTTGTTGTTATGTTTTTGTGTCTATTGAATGAGACACTTTTCTTTGCCCCCGCTAATGTTCACTTGTTCAAGTTCGCGGGCTATTTCGTGGTCGTCCTCAATACTGCCGAAGGATCACAACATTAGCAGGTATACTAATAATATATCTAGTGTGTATACATACGCTATTTCTTGATTGTGTAAATGTTGCACAAGCTGATCCCGCTTATCAACAATAGTCACCAGTTCCTCGAGTAACAGCCGTTCTTTTTCGCGTTGCACCTCCGTTTTACGCCAATCCTCAACGGACTGTGCAGCGCGCAGCTCCTGATTAAGCATCGTGAATTTCCGCTCGAGATCTTTTTCTTGTTCGCTAATAGCAGAATTAAAGGTGATTTAGTGGTGATTAAAAAAGTTATCTTCTAATTTAGTTCTTACAGAATGTTGAGCTGCATCTGCCTTCTCAGAAGTGCATTTTTCTTGTTTACCAAAGTAAACCACTGTGAAAGTAATTGCTCCTCAGTTTCTTCAGTTTCTGTGAAGGTTAAAAGATTGTTGAGAGTCTCGCCAAACTCGAAATAAAGCGAAAAACTAGATAATACATATTATGTAAAGATTTGAACAGTCTGTATTATGGAAATAAAAAACAATATGTTTGCGGTTGTATTTCCTCGCCGTCGTAGAGCGCTAGTTTGCGATTAGTGATATTTTCATTGTGGTTATGATTCAAATTTAAAAAAGAAATTTAGGTCAAGGCAGGTCAAGGTTTAAACTCCGTTAAAAAGAAATGCAACGAGTTGACTGAACGGTAAGGTTAAAAGCAATAACAGATAAACACAGATGAAAGATTTGCGGGCGAGCAGGCGTTTAGCTGTGGCGTGCTGTTGCGCGCATTATTGCAAAAGCAGTTAACAACATATTTGGCTTTTAAGACTCGACATCTTTATTACCACAAAGCGCACGCGAACGGTGACATCGCTGTTTCTGCTGGCTGCCATTATGGCGATCACGTTGATGCCGAGACGCTGAGGTCGCTGCAAGCACGGCATCATCATTTACACTATATACTTGCAGGTTATCACAGGAGTATTGCCTGGAGGACGCAACTGAGGCGGAGTTACCAAGCAAATGACTACATGGTCCCACGTGATGAACGTGGTGCGGACGTTGGCCAGAACCATGCTGATGATGATTATGACAATGATGGTCATTTAAGTGTTGTTGTTGTTGTTGACATGTGGGTCGAATAATTGTATAGTTAATATTCGCGTTCACAAAACAAGAATTGGCGCGTGGCCTTGGCCTCGGTCGCAGCTGCATCGGCTCCATCTCAATCGCCTGATCTTGTCGTAGGTGCACTTTGGAGCTGCATGTGCTGGAAGTGTCACTGTGTGTCTCTTCGTCGTCATTACTACCACTACCAGTACCGCTTACATCACTACTAAATAGGTTTGAATCATCTGAATCAAGAAGCTTAATGCGAATGACATCTCCACCACCGATGCTATTTCGTATTAGTCTAAGAAAAGGATTTGTACCCTTTTGATTATTACTTGGATTACCGCCCATGACTGCCCGCAGTTTGGCCTCGAGACTGCTAGCCTTTTGGTCGATTGCCTCTTGCTCGCGTTCCAGTGCTTCTAGTTCGGACTCAATATACGTAAGCTTGTCGTTCTGCAAAACAAAATTTTGAATAAGAAAAAATTAGTAATATCTTCAGCAAGCCGAAACTTACATATGCTTGAGCTTGCAGATTTGTTTTTTAAAATTATGTTTTTATAGAGTATTAGACAAATTTTACAATTTTAAAAAGAGTAGTAAACAAATACTGTCGTTCAAC
The DNA here is from genome assembly GCA_035042185.1 of Drosophila kambysellisi. Taxonomy (NCBI): domain Eukaryota; kingdom Metazoa; phylum Arthropoda; class Insecta; order Diptera; family Drosophilidae; genus Drosophila; species Drosophila kambysellisi. The sequence continues at coordinate 3,101,478 of JAWNLS010000026.1, forward strand.
TACATATCTCCGATGACTTAAGTCGTCATACAGACTAACATGAGGACAAAACTATAAAATATTAAGATTGTAATCGCGATATTCTGCACGAAAAATATGAATTAAAAACCAATACTAACTCTCTTTTCATGCTTTGGTGAGATCCTTTCGACAACCGCGTTGAAGGATTGCAAAGGAGTGCTGTTGCCATCGCTTAATCTATGACTAGGACTCGCGTGGTTTACGTAGTGCTCGGCCTTATTCCGGTTGAAAGCTATTTGATTTGTGTTGACGTCGACATACGAATCACCTCCATTGTGTATAGGCGAAATGGTACGTTCGGGTGTGTAGTTGAAACGCTTCAGCTTAGTTGGGGTTGTCGGGCTGTCGACGCCGCTGTTTACTGGCCCGGTCACTTTACTTCTCGTTTCTGATATGAGACGTCGTGCCTGCTCTCGTAATCGCTGCTGTCGCTCCTCCTGCGTTAAAATAGTTATGCAAAATCTTTAAAATATATTCTCTCGGTTTTGAATTTTAATAAACTGTGGCACATGCAGGCAATGCGCAACTAGCTTTGTGCTGCTACTTACATCGTTGGCATCTGGGCGCTCGTTACAGTTAGAAATTTTTAATTTTTCCATCATTAGCTTAGCTTTTTCGCTCATTTCTTTGTGGCGCGTTAAAATTCGCTACGAAAATTCAAATAAAAAAAACAAAAAAACAAAAGCAGAAGCCGAAGCAGTCGCAAAATAAAATGTAAATTAATGAACAACAATAGTTAAGGGAAACCAACAAAACTATAAGTATAATGTTAATTAACAAAATTACCGCGCCTTGTCAGTTCAAAATATTTGCGAACTATAGAAAAAAATATACCTTCTATGCGGTAAAAACAAACTACAGCTAAATAATCTAAAATGAGACCACACTTACATTTGTTGCATTGGTATCAAGCGACAGAGGCGACGTTGGTTCCTTGTTAAGCTTTTGTATTTCCTCATATGTAGTGTCGCCGTTACCATCGATAGACGGAGGAGACTGGCGACCCAGTAAAGATTTGGTTGTTTGACTTGATTGTGTCTGTATCTGGGTTGCATTGATCGCATTTTTTTCTTTTGTTGGCGATAGGACTTTACCCAAAATACTCTTTGAACTTGTTAGTATCAGATTCTTGACGTCTTTTTTACTCGTTGGTGATATTTGTTTCTGCTGGCACTCGATTTCGTCGTCCAACGATGGCAAAAGCTGTGTCTTCAGGTGTGAAAAGTTGATAAGGTTCTGCGACAAGTTGTCTGACTTGTAGTTGCCGATAACGTAACTGGACTCGTCCGATGTCGGCCCTAAAAACGTAATGAGAATGTGAAAAATATATATATTTTTTTTTTGCTTTTTTATTCAATTTACCAATTTGCTCTATTTGCAATTGTTTGCCTGTGAAGTGTGCCCGCAATTGGTGCAGATAGGTCATAACTGCTAACTTATCTGGTACTGTGAGCAAATTCATGTCTCGTGGCTCGATAACCCGTGGTATTCCCAATGTTTCCGCCGCATCGAAGGCAATGCGGCAGTTGCCAACAACATCATGGGCACTCAGCTTCGTCATATCTCTACAATGAGCAATTGTGAGCAAATTTTTATTTTTTATTTTTTTTTTAATTTACTACTCACATTAAATGTGGCATGAAATTGTGAATTATTGCACAGAAAGCCATGCCGTTACGCCAGCTGGTTGTCAAATTGGTAACTTTAACATTTGGATAATTTTTGGTAACCTCTTTGCACCACTCTAGTAAATCTTGGCCAGGTGTGTTATCCTTCAGAACGATTTTCTCCATTGGATTTAAAGCCGAGCTCTTTATCGTTGCCAAACTATTTATGATTGGTGCAGTCTCATAACTTTTCTTCAAGTTCAAGGGCTGCAGTTCGGGGCGCTTACTGATGGATACTACAGCCAAGTCCTCGGGTGTTTTGGTCTGCTCCTCGACAAACTGTGCTGATTCAGATGTCTTCGTGGTTGTGGAGGTGGTGGTGGTGGTGGTGTGATTATTAACACCCATGACAGCAGTTGATTGATCAACATAAGAATTTGATTCCGGCGACTTCAACATTTCTACAGAGCTGCAATCTTGCTTATCAAACATAAGAGCTTTGTTCGAATTGCTTTTTTTAATCTTGTCTGCTGCAGCTGCCGCCTTTTCTACAGGAGTCGATGTGATCACTTCATAAAACCTTTCGTTGTGACTGATTATCAAGGTTGGTTGTTCTCCATTTGGCTGGCCATCGTCTATACCCGTGTTTGGGGTCCTCCGACTAACCTGCTGTGAATTTGATGCACTCGGAGTGTTTAATGCTTCATTTGCTTCAACCAATATCCGAGGCGTTGATCCTACGGCTTTCTGGTTGTTTTCACGATCCGCTTCTAGTTCAAAACGTAAATGATTAAATGACTCGGCCAACGGAGTTGGGTCTTCGGATAATGATGGGACTAGCGACAATAACAACATCGAAATATCAACATTTACGATAATACGATGATCATATTGTGTTGTGTTTGAATTTTTGTTGTGACATAACATCGTAGTGTCGTATTGGAGCAGATTACAGATTACGAACAAAAAAGAAGAGTTTTGAATCACATTTTAGTTAAATAAATACATACAGTAAATTATAGTGCACAATACACATATAAACTTTTCTACATATACTAATAGGAGTTTAATTATCATATAAATTACCATAAAATACATAAAATACGAATTTCTACCACTACATGTTATCAAAAAATGATAATAAAACAAACATGTTTTTAGACTAAAACGGTTCTTATTCTAAACAATAAAATATACATATACCTATATTAATTATTTGAATACCTAACATTCTTAGTCTTAGAGAAGAAATATATTTTTACCATAGATAGTCGCTTAATAGATGTTAACACTCACCACTCAGCGGCGTTGGTACATCGATACAACCATTTAGGCTTGTCGTCATCTGCTCCAACTGTTGAGTGAAATCATATAAGTTATCCGAGATGTCTCCAGAGATTTCCAAGTCTGGTATATCCTCCAAGTCGTCAAGGGGTGCTACATCACAATTGTTATTGACCGACATAAATGAGACAACGCTCTGCATATCCTCATCGCTGAAAAGGTTTCCAAAAAAAATTGTTTGTACCGGTGGTGTAAAAGAATTTATCAATAATACTCACGTTGCTTTTCCTTCTCGCAAAAAGACACAACTTATTGTTAATTCCAAATCAGCGGCAGTTATTTTCCGAGAAACTGGTTTGAGGTTTAATGTAAAACTCTGCTGCGTAGACTCAATACTAGCATATTTACGCATATTGATGCTTGCGTTTGCCAATACACGCTTTTTGCCCAGTAGCGAAATCTAGAAACATTTTTAAAAGAAATTTATCATATAAATTGGAAACCGTTATTTGTTCTCTTAATGTATGTGTATGTGTTTTAATAATACACATTTTGAAAACAAATAAAATACATAACATATTATTTATTATTAAAATATATATAATATTATAAGTATATATATACTTACATCTTCGATTACAAATGCCCAATCTTTGTCCTCAAGCTCGTGAGTGCGGGGATCCTTGAATAATGTAACCGATATAGCGTGATTGTCTGGTACTGGCCACGAAATGTTTCCTACTAGTGGGTTCATCATGTCTGGTTCCCATGGCAACGGAGAGCTGGCAACACGCCTCGAACGTCTCGTCCACACTACGGAGAGATTTGAAGGGCGCCTAAGACAAATAAAAATGAGATATTAAGAAAGCAAATATATATTAAATGTACACACTAATGTATTGACATAAGTCAGTTTCATTAATAAAAGCACCTAATGCTAGATATTATAATATATATTTATGTATTTTATCGAAAGATAATATAAATAATCGACAGTGTTTTTTAATGCAGAAACAATCATACTAAAATTAATCAAATAATTTCGAAACCAATTTTTTATTATTGAATACATTATTTATAATTAACATTCTGATTAGTATATATGCTAGTCTCGCAATTTAAAAAGAAATCAGAAGTGTATATGGCAAAAATCGGCTGCACAAACTTGTTGATAACAACACTGAATTATTTTCGTTTTAAAGCTGCTGCCACAAGCCACAAGAGTCATAATTCAGATATGCATTAACATAATCATTTACACAAACATTCGTATTGAAATCTTGTATGTGCCAGGAAACAGTGAAGTAGCACAGTAGTAAATCTTGAGTCAACAGGAAATGGAAATCATCTTATCAGTAAACGCAAAAATGTATAAATGTGGTGTTTAGTATATACTACTATAATATATATAGATTATCCTGACTGAGTGTCTTACTTACCACTTGGCAGTGGTTTCCAATCGTAGGTCATGATAGGAGGCAGTGAACTGAAATTTCGCCGCACGCTTGTTAACTCTCTGCAAACGTTTCCAAACGCTGCCCATTGCGATCCAAAGTCAGTGTAGATCAAATGGATTTTAAGTTAAGGCACGAACTCAATCCACATTCGCTGCTTGATTAAGCTTTTGTTTATTTTATTGAATACAATTGTGATCATATAAGATACACACTCTAATATAAATATTTGTCTTTTCTTTTACAGATGATATCCTGAGGTTCTATAGAAAAACAATAGTAATAATATTCATGAAATACACGTAATATTTAAGTTTTTCACATTAACGAGTCTATATTATCTTTAATTAATTTTGTTAGAGGTTTCTTTATTATGTTGTTTGCTGTTTTTGCTCGGAATAAAGCACATATTTTATTTTGTTTAAAATTTCTTTATTTACAAGAAATTAACTAATCACTACATTCAGATGTATTGTCCAGTTCTTAATTAATACCCCGCACATATTTAATATAATATATTCGTAAATAATCATACGTGACAGCTTATATAGACATCAGTTAATAATATATTATGTATCGAATTTACCACATTTAAAATTGAAATGTCAATGTCAAGTGAACTGTTGTATGAATCTTTGCAGATACAAATATACATACATATGTATGTACATTGAACAACCAGACCAATGGGCACTATTTGTGAAAATCCTCGCGCAACAAAATACACTCTTTTTCTCTTTATAGCGCATATAAATATAAATATACATACATTTGTATGTACATTTGCATAGATGTGTCTAAGAATGCACATTTCGTGACCTTTAAATTTCAGTTTTTTGCCTATTATTTGTTTAACAGATAAGGTTAAAAAAAAGAAAAGAAAACACCAACATCAACATCTAAACAAATGTTTAGTGCTTATTTATTTCTTATGTATATGTATACGAGTGTGTTATTATTTTATTACATTCACTGATATTCAGCACGTTAACATTTTTAACTAATGTATGTACATTCTTATATATATTTGTACATATACGAAAAGTATTGAGTATGCATACGTACGTACATATATATGTACATTGTGCTTGTATATAGCACCACAATGACATCACGCTCTTTAGAGAAAAACTGTATTATATGCTATAGTTGCACACTCCGGCAATGTCAATTCACACCTTGACACATTTTTCTCACCAACGTCACTGATTTGCCATTATAAATGTATTTATAACATTATTTATTTTAACTTGTAACTCTTGCGACCCAAACAGAACACAAAAAGCGAACAGAACGCAAAAGGGAGTTGCAAAACGCAAAAATGATTCGATATATATGTGCTTATGAGTATCGATATTTCATCGAAATCGCTGAGCGCCAACATCATGGCCCACAAAAATATCCACTCTGGGTAAACAACGTCAATCGCAATTCATTTGTTTATTTATATATTTAAATCGTTTTGTTTAACAGTAATTACAATTAATTAAAAAATTAAGCGTGGCTGTTGTTTTTAGATTTATATGATCAAGAGAATGCATTTTCAAATTGAATGTGTTGCAGTTACGAATCTATATATGTATGGATGTGTTGGAGGCATGCGAATACTATTTTTGTACGAGTTTCAAAATGTGTTTATGTTTTCTTCTTTTTTAATGCACCGACGTGGCAGAGGTTTTTGAACAAACGATTAGAAATTTTTTAAAACATACCTTTTACAATAAACCAAGATGCTTAATAACGTGATAGCTACTTCCGAATGTGCTGTTTTTAAAATCTGATGCACACACACATAGGCAAATGATTACATATGTACACATGCAATATATATATATAAGCTAAGCATAGACGTCATATATCACAAACAATTTGTAACCAATTATAAAATACTTTCTTTTTTTTTGGAAGAATGATAAAAAAAATTATTTGAAATATCAACTACACAACAATAATTTGCCAGACATTCTCTTTTAAATATATGTTGAGTAAACTTAAATAAATAACCTTACTGCCACGCCAAAAACAACACCACAGTTTTTACACACATACAAAAATTTAAGTTTTTTTGTTAGCCTGCGATTGTTTGCCTTGTTTGCAGAAGTCCTTGTAAGCACGCTCAGTCTCTTCATCCATTTCTGGGTCGAGCTCCAAGTCGTTATCTCTAACATCAAAATCGTCGCCATCGCTTCCAGGGGCATCATCTTCGGCCAGGAAATCAGTTTCCTCAGCCGTAAGTTCGCGGCCATCGGGTCCGTAAAACACTGGCTCATCGCTCAATCGTGGCGGCTCTGGTGGCTTGGTAACAGCATCATCATCACCACCGAGAGCATTCGATACCTTGCGTCCCCAATTGTTCTGTTGCAAGGCAATTACATTCGCTGCCATTACATATTTACCCGGCGACTTGGCTTCGATTGCTTGCAATGCCGTAATAATAAAGTTCATGTCCTGTTGGCAATCGGCACTCAGGTCGTAACCAGCCAGCTTCAATGTCTGACAAATGCATCGCACATTTTCGGGGCTCTCGAATGCCAAAAGCTTTACCAGCGAGTAGACAATATTCACAGCTATGAGCTGGATGCGGGCATCATCGTCGCCACGCAACTGCATATACAATTCAGCTAGAAAAAGAGCAGTTTCCCGCACTTTTTGCTGGTGCTCAACCGATTGCATATACTTGGCCACCTCGGCCTGGTGATAGTCCAGTTTTAGCTTGAGCAAGGTGTGAAACAAAGAGTCCGGCTTGAGATTCAGCATATGCAGTAAATTATACAATTTAGCTCCCATGTAGCGAAAATTTGGTTGTTCGATCGATTTCTCAAATATATCCTCCATAGCGATTGAGAGTACATGATTATTGCTCTCCATGCCATCGAATATCGTTAGGAAACGTGATGCAATTGTATCAAATTGTCCGGGATTCTGATTGAAAAGTGTATACAATATTAATATGAATAGAATTAAAATTGTATATTAATATATATAATAATAATTTTGTATTGTTTTTAAAGTATTACTCACCTGGTTAAGGCAATGTATTACAGTATCAAGATATTCTAAAGCAATCGTTTCCATGTCGGGATGCGACGATGCCGACGAAGTTGATACGGATGCCGATGAAGTCGATGGTTGTGGGTGATGCTGCTGCTGCTGCTGGAAATATTGTTGCTGCTGCTGTGGCTGTTGTGCAATTTGTTGGAATGAATTATTTAAATGCGCATGACGTTGAAATTTCGATTGTGATTGTTGTGAGTGCTGTTGGTGTTGCAGTGTCTGTACCTGCTGCTGCTGCTGCGCCTGCTGCTGCTGATGATGATAGTAATTGCCTCCCATTGCACCATTGTGCGGCGGCTGTTTGCCAATGCGTAGGCGAGCCTGAACAGAGTTGGACAACTGCTGCATATCATTGTTATACTGCTGATTTTGCTGATGATGATTGTAATTTTGTTGGTGCTGATGCTGTTGTTGCTGCTTATAACCATTCACATAACGTTGTTGTGAGTAAGGAGCTGGCCCAGATGATTGATGTTGATATTGCTGCTGATGATGATGATGGTGCTGCTGTGGTGGCGGTCCACGCTTACCCATATTGCTGTTACTTGGTTGGTTAGGTACAAAGACAGTCGCGCTAGCGGACAGCTTCGATTGACCAAAACCACTCGCTACATCGCCACTCATAATCGGTGGCTGAGATGAAGCTGCAAAACTTAGAGAAGGACCGGCGGTGTATGTGGCTGGCGCATAACCAACCGAGGCAAATTCGTTAAACATGTGCGCCTGCTGTTCAAGAGAAATTGCGCTCGAGTGTTGTGGTGTGGCCGGAATTGGAGCACCTGGGCCGGGATTCGGTCGACGCAATTGCTCGTATTGATCCTCGGGTTGGAAGGGTGCACGGCATGACATTGCGGAAGCGGCGGCGGCGTCGTACTCAAAAACTAAAAACAAATACGTATATGAATATGCATGTAAATATGCAACTTTAATATATATCGTATATATATATATTTGTGACGAAAATAAAAATGCAAATCACATTCACGCTTCATTGGGGTTACGTCGAGTGTCGCCAATTCGGTCAAAGCAGCAGCAGACATTTTGTTTCCCTCGTTTTAAAATATTTGTATTTTGACGAATTGCAGAAAACTGTCCTCCAATTCGGACCAGAAACGAGGGACTAATATTTTGTTCAACATTTACGTCACATATATGGCATATTTATTTCATAGCCTACCTTAATTATCGTTTACAAATTTTACGTATACGTCGATGCTACTTTTTTTTCGACTTCGTCTTGCTTGCGTCGTCACCTTTGGCTGTCAATTCAACTTTCTATTCCTTTTTTTTGGTATATATATAAAAGGTATAAATTTATACTCTAGTTAATATCAGATGCATTGAGGTGCATACAATTATTAATATTAGTTTATAGACGACAATTTTTACCAGTATAAGTTTAACTTTTTCTGAATTTTGTTGTATTAAACTGCGAATAACTTGTTTTCACCGCGACATCTACATAGAGTTGATATTAATATTCTATCGATATGTTGCGTAGTTGTATCGAATCGTTTAGAAGAACGAAATTAAACGAATGAATAAGTTCAACATCGTTTCGCTTAATTCCAACATTGTTAGTCAATAAACAATATGAAATGTATTCCCAAAATAATTTACTCGAAAAATTTAACGAGCAAATTGAGTTGAATAATTTTGATGATTTCAATAACACATTGGCTTGTATTTCAGACATAATCAATCACGGTAGATGGTGTTTTCGGTGTTTCACATCTTTGAAAATTTCCCATGCGTTCCGTAAGATACATATATCTCTGTGTGATTGGTCCATAAGACCAAATACCGATTATTCATTATTTTGTAAAAATTTTTATTTAGTTTTGTTTTTAGTATTTTTCTTCAAAATATCACTTTCGGTCACACTGCCATAACACTAAAAATATATAAACAAGTCACAATGTAATTTACAAACTAAATATGATTTAATTGGGTGTTTAAAAACATCTTGGAATCAGAGAAAATGACAAGTAGTTCTTAATGTTGTTAGCTTAATTGAAAAGAAAATATTTGTACATTCATGTACAATCTGTGTGCTTATACATTCTGTGTGCTGTGCATTCTGCGTTTGTAAATAAGTGATATATATTTTTCATTAAGTTTTTCACACGTTTTAATCAAATTCGGAATACTTTATATATCCCAACGAAACGAATCCAAAGTAAGTTCAGGAAAATCGGGCATTATTCGTCGATAGACAGATGTGGGTACATTAATAAAGAAGTGTATATACGACTCAATGTAAAAGTTCATTGAACTAATTTTTTCATCCACTGTTAGTAATTACAATTTAAAAACTGGTCAATGACTTTCTTCTTGAGAATTTTATTTATTATTATGGTTTCCTAATAAAAACTAAAATTGTCTTAATGTAATGTCTCTATTAATCTCTTTTTAAAATTTATCATTTCTATGCGATTTTTGAAAATTGAGAAATTTACGTCCCATCACTAAAATATACATACTTTTAAGTTAATTAATTAGAGAACTTAGAACATTCTTTCTTGATTTGTATACTTATTTGTTAAGAATGCTTCACAATACTTCTCTCATGACTCATGTGCTTAAAGCCTCTATTGCAAACCAAATATAACGAAATCCTTGTGTCACATTCAAGCGCGATCTTGTGTAAAAGTATTGCCTGCTTAAACCAAGCAGCATCAACTTGTCTTAACTGACTTTTCCTTGTATGTGCTTTTCGCGTTTTTAGATTCTCTCTCTATTCAGTTACGTCGTACACCAATGTGGATAATAGAGTTTTGTTCGTCTAGTATAAGTAATTGAATGTATGTGCAATAATTTAAAGTTGTGTCGATCTTGCAGGTTAAGATGAATTCCTTTAACTCGAGTGACCCACAACAACATAGCTGCCGGGATATAATACATGTTTTTCGGAAAGCCTTCAAAAAGGATTTGGATTGCAGAGATATCGAAGAGTTTTTGCGATCTATATTGAAAAAAACAGAGGTCGATGATATTGTCAAGTCTCCACCGAATGAGCAAACATACCGTTTGTTGTGGATATTGCGCGACCAACGAAAGGAAATTGTGGAAAAGTTTGTCAACGGACTGCAAGACACTGACGGCCTCAACTATGGCTTTCTTATGTGTGCCATTCAAAATGAATGCAGATATCCGTCCGATCGAACTAAAAAATATATTTCAGCAGTTGATCGCCTGTATAATGACAACCATGAATTCACAAAGTATAATGTTCAGAGAATTAAACCGTACTTGGAATTGGAATCGGCTTTACTCGAGCTTAGACCTGCTAAAAACGTTGTAGTCGAAGGCGTCCTTGGGGCCGGAAAGCAGTGGCTTGTTTTAGACGTTTGTTCCTCATTTGATGTTCAATCGAAAATGAATTTTAAGATATTTTTGCTAGACTTACGCGGCTGCTGCACACCTGAGGATTGTCTACAAGCACTTCAATTGTTTCTTTACAAAATTTCATCTAAAAGGCACTCTAATTGCGACCAAAGCGTGCTGATACGCATCCAGATGGTAAAAACTGAGCTCCGACATTTATTGGAAGATAAACCTTATCAAAATTGTTTGTTGGTCTTACGTAATGTCGAGAACAAGAAAACATGGGAAGCCTTTAACCTAGGATGCAAGATCCTACTGACCACACGACACAAGAATGTGGCTTCTTTTCTGTCGCCACAAACCACCACCCATGTTATTCTAAAGGACGCTCTCACCAAATCAGAGATAGAGTCATTATGTACCAAATATCTCGCCGAAAAGCCACAATCAGTTAAGGAATTGAAGGCAGCACTAACTAAAGACCAAAAAACAAATCCGCTCCACCTGAGTATAATCGCTAAAAACATACGCGACGATATTTGTACAATAAACAATTTTAAACAGTAAGTAAATCACAGCTACAATTGCACAGATCAATAAAATGAATACATATTTTTATAACTATTTAAACAGCATAAGGTATAAGGAGTTGACTAAAATAATTGAAACGTCTTTAAGTGTTTTGGATATCAATGAAAGGCAATTATATGAAGCTCTCTTCATATTTCCTGAGTCCGCCCACATACCTATCAGAGTAAGGACTGTAATCAATTATTCGCTGTTATAGTGAGTATTCTTTAAAAAATTTCTATTTGTAAACAGTTATTAGGCCTGATGTGGGGTACTGAAGCTCCAATTATTATCGTAAATAAATTCTGCAAGTACTCGTTGGTAAAAAAGGATTCACGTAAACTAACAATAACTCTGCCCGCCATATACTCGGAGTTGAAGTTGCCCGTGAAAAATGAAGCTGAGCTGAACAGAATAATTATAGATTTCTATAAGTAAGTGTTTTTAACCATGACCAATGTATTCCTCATTAATTGAAATGTACGATAAATCAATCAATCTGTTTAGCATTCATCAACAGTTTGATCAATATAATGAATTGACTTTACCACATCTGGATAGCTATTTTTATAGCCACATCGGCCATCATTTGACCAAACTCAGTAACAGCGTCGATTTGTTTCGCAAAATCTTTCTGGATTTCCGATTTCTCGATCAAAAAATTCGTAACGACACAACGCCGTGGGATACTCGCGGATCAGTTCTACATACACTCCAGACTCTAAAGTTGTACAGAGCGCATATAGATAGTAAGTAGACTTTATTTGACAAGAACATATGTCCCATGACTATACATCAAATGCATACCGAACTTCAAAATACGTAGATGAGGAACTTATTGATGCTCTTCTGGATTTTTTGCCGAATGTGGAAGAAAAGCTGATAAAGTCAAAATATTCATATCTATTGCAAATTGCATTGATGGCAGATAAAGGTGCTGTTTTAGATGAAGCGTTTCGTCAAGCGCAACGATACCCAAATTACGTTTGGTTTACATACCGGTAACTATTCCTTTGTACATGTATATATAGTGTCTTGAAGGTACTTCTATTTTAAGTGGTCGATTTCACCAACACCGTCGAATCATAAATTTGGGTGACGGTCAGGTGCAACGTGCAGTCTATTTAGACGATGACTTTTGCTTGATGGCACTAAACACAAAGCAGATATTACTTACCGACGTGTCGTTGGAGGGAGATACTACCTATCTACTAAGCGACCCAAACGATCCCAGCGATATAATCGAGATGCGCGTATTTAACACACAAATGCACCTTTTAACACTGCACAGCAATGGAAGTCTAAAGCTTTGGTCACTGAGAGAAATGCTCCGACGTCCAAAGCATCCAACTAATTCGCTAGGTTACGATCAACTGGTTAACAGCGAAATTAAACGATCGCACTCTACCCAGAATATTTCATCATTTTTTCTTCACGAGAAATGTATGGACGGGAAGACCACTCACATTCAACTTCATGTGGCATATATTAATGGAGATATTTGTATATGCGATTGGGAAAAAAGAAGAGAGCAATTTAAGCAGTCACATACACCGGTTTTAAGGACACTACAGTTGAAAGTGCGCTGCTTTTCTTTAATCCTAGATCGGTTTTATGTGCTGTGCACAGCAAACTGCAATCTTACTGTTTGGAACTTAAATCGACATTCAAAGGATGAGGAACTTGAGTTCCCCAATAACGAGGCAATTGCAATGGAATCATATATTAATAGCAGCCTATGCACAATGTTGCTTATATGTAAATCAAGCGTTCAGCGATTCACATTCCAACAGGCCGATGACAATAGTATAAATAAGCCAGACTCCAGCACTTTACCCTTGTTGGATAGACTCTCGCTCTCAATAACATGTGGTAAACTATCAAAAGATGGCCGTTACCTAGTACTTGGGACTCAAGATGTGGGCCTAATTGTGTACGATCTTAAATTTTCCGATTATGTTCTGAGAAGCAACGTCAATGAGCAAATTATCTGTTTGGACGTATATGATTTGAAGCACCCCATTGATAAATACATTGTTTTATGTGGTGCAGCTGGAACAAATTTCTTACACTTATACACATTGCGAAATGTTGCAGGCGATGACAACCATGCCATTACATGGGTACACAGTGCTAAGGAGGATTATGACCAGTCTGTGGACAATGCCTTTGATGCTCATGTACTTCTTGAACCTAATGTACACCTGCGACCTTTATTGAAAAAGTCTAGTAATGGTACGCTATTCAGCGTAGACTCTAAATCACGTATTCACCAAATACAAACTTCAGTCGGAGAAGCGATTAGCCGAAGGCACAGTGCCGCCTACTGGTCAACGATTCCAACACCGCTGCTGGAATTCGAAACCCACATAACTGCTTTATACCCTTTTAATGATAATGTAATTTATGCCGGCTACAATAATGGCATAATCTATAATATCAGCGACGACAAAAGGATATCTCAGAGCTATATAACTGAGCAAATCGACTATTTGAAAGTGATAAATTTAAGGACATTGGTTGCGTCTACTCGCAATGCGCGTAAAACTTTAATATATTTAATGCCACGTGTAGAAGGTAACAAAACAATAGAACCAATTGGGTGGAACGAATACACAATGTATGCGCGGCTTTTCGACGATAATTTCTTGCTGCTGTTTTCCGAGAAGGCTCTCTCTGTCTATGTGAGTTGCTTGAATCATTTAATCTAAAAACAAAAAATTTATCATAATTTGTTCTCTTTCTTATTAATCAATTGATAGCATTTAGATTCTCCTAATTCTAAACTACAAACTATTGCAGAACCTGAGGAGGATCTGGTGGGATTTGATCTTAAAAATAAACATATTTTTTTAGGTTTAAGAGACGGCACAATTACGGTGAGACCTAGATGATTACAGTTTCCTTAAGCTTTAAAAGTATCAATTAATTTTTGTTAAATAATTATAATTGATTATAGATTTCTAAATTCGACAAAACGGGCGATAAACTGAATATGAAGCGACTCTGCAGTGAAAATATAAATAGTCAATCTGTTATTAAATATCTGACGGTTTCCAATAATGGTAAAATGCTTTTCCTTGCCTTTTCGAATGGCCAAATTATGGTAAATCTGTTACATATGTTGACACATGCTCAAGAGATAATTAACTACATTTTTCCTTATAGCTTTACTCATTCAAAGTTCGTCACCTAAGCCATATTTACACCATAAAACATGGACATGAGCCCGGTCATGATATGAAACTGCGTTTCTCGCCCTGCCTACAGATTCTTGTTAGCTGTGGAGACCAATTGTGTTTTTGGAACGTGAGACATATGCTTAATAATCAGAGTCGGCCGCAGATCCACCAAAAATGTTGGGAGGAGGTCGATGCGTCACCTTGTTCAGACATATCCGTTGAACACAAATATGTTAAGCAATCGGCGAGGATTGAAAAAAATACAGCACATTTTTGGAGGGATAAACGAGGTAACACTACGTTGCCCGAGTTGCTGGCGTCTATAAAATTTGTTGGCAACAAAGCTCGTAATTTCTATACAAATGCCGAGTTTAGCCAATTTCATGTGATAGACGACGATGGAGTTTTCTATGACCTAAAGGTACTGGAGGAATATTTAAGTGAAAGCTATCAAGAGTCGATTGCAATTGCGATTACGAGTTCACGTCATCCAGAAACACTTGGGTCATTTGTCAGTAATGTGAATAGAGATAATGATGGTATCGATGTAGCTGGCAATGCCCATTCAGTTTCTTTGTCATCTGCAAGTAATTTATATGATCAATTGAATCGGAGGTGACGCCAAACTTGCGCCACATTTTGGTGGAGCACAAAAAACGGCTACCGATTTTTCCAAGCCGTATTTATAGGATTGTTACTATGCTACCCAGTGATGCAAGTATTTGGTTTGTTCAACTTGCACATAAACACATGAGTATATTTTTTCATACGCTCAATTTAAATGAAAATCCTGTTATCTCAAAATATAAAACGAATAGAGTGATAAAAACTGAGTGCAATTATTCGTATTTATTATGTGTATGTATAAGTATTATTATATGTAGTTAGTATGACCCATATCAAACAAAGAGAAGAATGTTAAGACTTCTAATTAATATTTGTACATGCATATACTTTAACTAATACCACAATGTATTGTCGGCTTAGTGCGAATACGTATGACAATTTATTTTTTTAAATAAAGTTTATTAATTTTTCACGTTATAACAAGGTAAAAAAGTATATATATAGATATATTATTTTTTTAATTACACAAATTGGCTTACAACGAAGTATTTGGTGTTTAATTATTTAAAAGAACATATTCAATAGCAATTAAATCTAAATTTTTTAGCTTTGATATAACGTCAAAAAATGGGCACTGAGTTCACAGATATTCGATGCTTATGGTGCTGTTGTTTTACATATAGTATAAGTTTATAATATATAAATATTGAAAAAAAATTAAATTAAAAATGCATTAATGGTATTCTTAAAAAAAATGGTTTTCAAGCCGATCGGTGTGCCCATATACAATTTTTCCATATTCCTTGTAATTGGAATATTTGTGACAACATTGCTATTTTTTTATTCTTCGATATGTCGCTCATCTCTAATAACAGTAGCCTCTTGAGTATAACATGTCAATTTAACATTTATTCCGTTCGGCTCGATACATCGATATAAGATCGATATATTCTCATTCTTCGATATGTTTCTCATCTCTAATAACAGTGTCCATTTTGAGTATAACAGTGTTAATTTAACATATATTGCGTTCGGCTGTGTGATAAATAAAAATAAAAAGTTTTAATATTAAAAATTTATAAATTAATGTTAATCACTTGATAAATATATATATATACTTCCGCACTTAAGAATACATTTGGGAGTTGTGCCAGCTTTACAACGCGGAAAAGGAAATGATGCGCAGTGCGCTAGCTATTAAACCGAGCCCATAAAAGAAAAAGGCAACAGTCAAGTGCGCGAGTGTGAGTGTATATACACTAGCATATGAATAAACATATACATATGTATGCATATTTACGTGGTGAGTGTGATGATCCATCCAGAGGTGTGTTCGTGTCGTGCTGTTTTTTGTATTCGTGACACAATATGGGTGTATGTAAATTTGTATGTGCTCATCCAATGCATATCTCCAACTCAAATTAATTGATCGCACAAATTTGTATTAATTTATTAATTAATTCACTATATTGGCATAATTTAAAATAAATAAACCGAAAAATAATATGTGTTCTAACTTGTGTTGTATTGTGTTATTGTGTCAAAATAATCGTCATGCCCGCACCTCTAAATCCAGCAGCAACACAGAGCAAAACAATATGGCTGCCGCCGCCACTTGTTGGATGTTATAACGTATTAACTATGTAGATTAAATAGTTCTCTTGCTGCAACACTATTTTTTTTTGGATACTGCGTGAATTTATAGTTGTTTATATATCGGCACATACACACACATATCTGTATATGTATGTATGTGTGTACAAACACCCACGATCGTGTGTGCAATCGCTTTCAATTAAAAATTTGCGTCCCAAAATGCATTGAGTCCTTCACTCAACGCATTAAGCGTATTAAAACTGTGCAATAACTCTCGTATATATATATTTTATATGTGTGTCTGAAAGTATTTGTACATTTGTAAATATATATTTGTTTCGTCAAATATATATATATTTCTTTTTTTTTTTAATTCTTTGGGTGCAGCCCTTTTTTCGGCTAAAACCAGTTCCTGGAGCTACACGCCTCCGCTTACAGTATTTTTTTGTAGGGTAAGATAAAACCAATGCAAATTCAACAACAAAACTAGCGCGAATTGAGCGCAGATTTTTAAATTTTAAAAAATAGGGCGCATGGGCTTGCATTCACTATTCATCTAGTGGGAACAGCTTTTTTTTGCAAATTATTTTTAAAATCGCTCCTTTAATGTACTAGTGTACATTTTTACTGAACTATTAAATATATATATATAAAAAAACTAATTAAAAGTAAACCTCATCGCGTGCATAGTTATAAATAGTTTCCTGGCAAAAGAAAATGGGATATGTTTCGCAACATTTTTTAATTGCCTATAACATATTGATTGTGTTTCAGATAAGTACAGTGCCTTTAAATATCCGGATCCACTTTTGATGTTACTTGGATATTAGAAAAAGCTTTTTACACTTATGTAAATACGAAATAATTTGGCTGTTGCAACTATCTTCTGCGAAAATCTGACAAATTTGGATATTTTATTTTAAAGGTCATTGCGAAATTCTCTATGGATGACCCATCAATCAAAAAACGGTAAGTTCTTGTTCATGTGTAAGCATGAATCTGGGCTATGTATATAGATGTTTTTTTTTTTAAATAAATTAATCCGCAAAATTTAAATATGTTCTTAAATATGTATTTTTTATATTCACATAAATATACAACAAGATATTTAAGAAGTGGAAAGGAGTAAAATGTGACCAAATTGTAATTTTTCGCAAATTTTAAACTATCAAACGTATGCCTATGCAAAATTGTGATGTTAAATTAAATAAACTTAATTTTAATATTAGAGGATGCCAAGTTCGTTGTCTCTGGTTCTTACAGCCCAAAGAAACTATTCAAAAATTAAGATGTGTACTTCTAGTGAACGCATATATCGACTGCACCCATTAAAATGGTATAAAAATACATGGACGATCGACGCAATCTGTGGGCATTAGAAAGTGGCAACATCGCTGCTTCCCATTGCTGCGCACTATAGAACAGCTTCTGTGTATTGTTTGATCGTTATAAAATTTGGTCGGTAATAATAATAAAAGCTAATAGAAACTGGTATAATTCTCAAAATACCAATGTACACATATCGTTTTTCCGTGCACAAAATTCTATTCGAACCAATTGCATTTAAATAATAGTTTTTAATTTGAAAACTCTATATCGAAGTTGTTGACTGAATATTATAAATATTTCACAATTGTGCATGCAACATGCAGTACAATAAGTAACAAAAGTAATTCTAGCATATTTTATCAGTATTGAAGATCTGTTCAGGAACACAACAACTCTTAAGGTGCGCAAATGGAAATATTTGTCTTTCTATCCAAAATAGAGTGATCTGCCTGCCCGATATATCTGCACATTTCTGACGATTACATATAATAAAACTGTATTTGTCTCGTATTAGGCCATGTCTGTTCATATATTATTCCTGCTTGTGAAAATTTAAATTGTAAATTCAAACTAGTAAGTGATATCGACTGTGGGGCTTGAGAAAAACACATTTAATATTATCGATTGTGTCATTGTATCTTTCCTATCTAGATAGAATGTTTAGAAGAATATTTATATGTATATTTAAATTCAGATGTAGTATAGTCAATGTTTGCAACAAACAACGTACAGGAATTAAATTGTATCTATTTTATGGCTAATTTAATTTGTGCTCAATTAAAAAAGGTCAAACAGTGGTCATTTTGTTTTGGTGAGTTGATCTCGTGGCTTTGGCCGTGGCACTTGTTACAGACATGATTTATTTGATTACGAGGTCTTGTGGTAAATAAAAACTAAAACTACAAACCTTACCGACACACATACCCACATCCCATTTAAGAGAAAGTGGAGAGCAACAATTGTATTTTTGCATTATGACATCAAAAAAGTGCACAGCAGCCATTGTCATGTATTTTAGGGAAAGAAGAGCTTTAGCAGCAGTATATCACATTTATAATGCATACATTCACATATATTATATGTTTGTTGAATTGTTTTTGATTTATATATATCTGTATATGTCATTAATTTTTAAGATTGATCGATTTTGGTAACGACCATGAGTACGATGAAGTCGAAGAGCTGCCCGAGGAATCAAAATCAAGTCAGGTATTGCAGTCAACATCAACGTTACAAAATAGTATCAACATTGGAGACAATACTGCCACTGCATCAAGCCACATTTCTGACGTTGGCAGCACAACAGCCGAAGACTTGCCGCCAGAGTTGCCACCTCCTAAGCAGAAATCTCTAAAGAATTCGAAGAACAAACAAAAGCAGAAAACGGCTGCCAATAAATCAAAAATACCCCGATCACCATCTCTGGCAAGCAGCCTGAGCAGCTTGGCCAGCAGCTTTAGTGGCAGCCACAGCAATAATAATAACAATAATAACGTTCCACCACAAACGCCCCCGTTGCCAACCAGTTATCAACAGCAGAATAAAAATAAGGCGAAACTTATGAATGGTGCGGAAAAAAATGGCGGTGCAAGTGCTACGCCAGTGGCTGCACCCGTCACACCCGTACAATCAAATAATGCATTGCAAGATTGCAAAAGCACTGGCGACAGCAATATAGGAATGGGAAGTTGTGTCCAATTAAGTCAAGTGTTCACCACTGATGGCGGCGATAGTGGCATTAATTTGGAGGGAAGCCCCGGTGCATCTGGATCAACCCGTCCTCAGATACAAATAACTCCAATCGTCCAAGCGACAAAACCATCAACTCCAAACCCAGCATCACCAAAAAATTTTCAGTATTTAACATTAACGGTTCGTAAGGATGAAAATGGCTATGGCATGAAGGTAAATTTTAAAAACATAAAACATTATGTCATTAATGAATTTTGGAAAATATTTTTTTACTGTTCTTAGGTCTCTGGGGACAATCCGGTTTTTGTGGAAAGCGTTAAACCAGGCGGAGCAGCACAAATTGCTGGATTAGTGGCTGGAGATATGATTTTAAAGGTTTTTTTTTTATTTTTTTTAATTGTTGTTATCTGTCTGATTATTTTTTTTTTTTAGGTAAATGGACAAGAAGTGCGGCTGGAAAAGCACCCGACTGTAGTGAGTTTGATCAAAGGTTGGTAAAAAATGAAATCATATCCCTGTTTTTCATACGGTGAGACAGATTTTCAAATACCGCACGATAGTTTATTGATGCGTGCTTAAGCTTTACTTTATTGAACTAATGGCTTAATGTAGCTTCGGACCGTTTGTTATACAGGATTAGATATTTTGACCTTAAACGGCGATTTGTATAATTGGACTCATTAGCCTCTGCTTCACTGAGGGACGTTTCACCTTTTATCTGTATAGTTTCGTCTACAGTTGCAGCTCGGATCAGGGTGTGGTTCAATTGGGAGCACTAGCAACTTATCATCAATGCATCTCTTGCGTTCCTTTTCCTCTGCCTTTTGTTTTTGATACTTCTCGTACTTTTCGCGTGCGCGTTGTGCATATTCACTCATGATGCCCGATATCTTTTCCAAAATATATTGTATATAGGTGGGACATATGATAAGTATGTCCCCAACCGTCATTACTGCTTGATTATAACAGTAAATACTAAAAAAAGATTTTTCTCTCTGGGGAGGAATTGCTGGTATTCTAATATTTAGGTATTCACACGTTCGCGTGGCATAGGGACGGACACGTATTATTGTGGTGTGATAAAAATCTTGAGCATCGTCTGCTGAGCCCCATACACCATAATACTTTGTGGCCATTATTACACAAAATACGGCTCCTGTCCGCAAAACAATATCTAATGTCATTTTTAGGCAAAATAATTTCAATTTTGAAAAAAAGACAAAAAGTGTGCCCCTATCTATATATGTATATATATATTAACATTTGAAATTTTGAAAGTTGAAATTTAATATTACCAGCCACCTAAGATGGCATTAGTTTCTTTTGCCGTTTTTGTCTTTGAAGGTATATGTAAATATGCTGCGATCCATGTAAATATGCTGCGATCCACGTTTGGTGTTTGTTCCTTTTAAACTTAATCTTGGAATTTGAGCACTATGATTATATATACATATATATTAATATTTATATGTATTATTATTAATATTTTACCTTGCTGGCTACATCAGGCTCGGCTCAAACACCCATGTGTGTGGTACTCCTGTAAGCAAATCTAAATGAAATTAATTTATTTTTAAGCGGCTTTGATGGTCATGTATTTTGATAAGACCATGAAACGAAATTTTATTTTCCATTTTCCATAAGGACTTCGACTACTGCGTTGAACCACAATTAAGAATCCGATCGATAGTATTCTGTACATCATCTTTAAAATGATGGCAGTATATAGGTAATTGGTTGACTGTCAGAAAGACTTCTTTTACGCTATCATTCCAAGCGTCGACAAATGTGTTCCACCATGGCGTCGTGTTCTTATTGTTGGTCCCAATAGACTTAAAGCAGTATTTCTTCTGTACGTCCTCTATGTAGCTCTTTGATTTCAATCTTATATCGTTGTATATTGACTCTGCTGCATCAGGGCTATCCCAAACACCCAGTTCTTTAGTCAGCCAAACTGTGCCAACTAAAATACCTAATTTAATAATCACCACAACAACCATTGATCCGATTAGCGCAAAAAACTAGTCAAATGTTTAAAAAAAATTTTAATTTTGATGTAAACTATAATTAATTTTAATGGGATTATTTCTGTCGCCTACTTTTCATCACTTGAAAAACTGCCAGATGCTTTCTTGGATATTCTGAGCTAAGCGCCGCCAGAGATTAGGGAGACTTTGAAATGTCCTAATAATATTATTCAATGCATCTTAACACAAATTTCCAAAATAGTTGGGAAATAATAATTTTAAATTAAAAATTTAATTTATTAACTATTTTAGTAACGCCTATATATAATCATTTTTATATTTATTTTATTTTTTAAAGCGTCCACAATTGTTGAGCTGGCTGTTAAGCGCAGCCAGAAGATGGCAAGGCCCACCTCGGTGGGCATTGTTCCGACGACACCCGTACTCTCGGGACGCGATCGCACAGCATCAATTACTGGTCCGCAGCCTGTTGACGTAAGTAATTTTACCAATACAAAAATTGTTTTCAACATATGAAACTACTTATTTTCAAATTGCAGAGTATCAAACGACGGGAGATGGAATCGTACAAGATACAAACCTTACAAAAAATGCTAGAGCAAGAAAAATTGAATTTGGAGCGCCTTAAAGGTGATACAAATAATCCCAGCTATAAACTTTCGGAGGCAAACATTAGAAAGCTTCGCGATCAGTTAAGGCAGGTGGGAGCTGAAGTGAGTACCTATTGTCTGTTGCATTACATTAATGTAATTGTACATAGATTTATGCATACTTATTCATATAAAAGATATGTGTGTGTATTCTATAAAGTTATGTGTATATATGAATATATCTATGTAAATGAATATATCTATATTTATGAATACATACATATATAAATATTTATATATATATATATTGTTTCCTGTCTGCTGTGTTAGTTAAATAGTGCACACCATCTCTTCATTAATAATCTTGTGCCGGTGGATATTCTTGCGTATCCTTAGTTATGCATTGAATATTTAATACACATATGTGTCGTTCAAGCTGTTACGCATTTATATGTTTGCATAATTCAAAACATCCCTTGAAATTTATTGTGATATTACTAAAATGATCAGTGCTTACGTGATATTATTTTTGTTTAAAAAACCTTAAAAAGTCTATATTAACGATCAGGGCGCAGTTGATGTTGTGGGCGAATTTTAACCATTATTTTATTCGCGCTAAATTAAAACCTTTGACAAGTTAAAAAACTAATTAACTAAAACTAAAATTACTAAAGAAAATATTTAGAAAAGTTATAAAATTAATCTAAGCATGTTTATGTTGGGCGTTGATCAACACATATGCAGGTCCACTGGCACAGTTATACATGTATATTTATGTACTTGTATTTATCTGTATATACATATGTTCATTTGTTAGGAACTATTTCTCAATATGTGTGAATTCTTAAATTTGATCAACTTAAATAAATTGAATATGCAGGATACGCCAACAATTAAATGTCAAGCAGCTGCAAGCGACAAAAATACTGAATTACTAATGCACAATCAAATTCAAAATTTGTCTGCCGTCACCACTCCTCATCACAATCAGCAACACCATATTTCCAACAACAACAACAATCATCATCGGCAACAGGCTAGCACACCACAGTCGCAATCAGCACAAAACTCATCACCCGCATTCCTTTCGCTACTGCCACGCTCACTTTCGTCTCTTTCGCTGGGCACTCGAAAGAATAAGATTGACAAAGATTTGCTAACCTCGACACTACATAATACCACGGACATCGTACCACATCAGCGAACACCAGATGCTTTTAATCCAATGTCGCAGTCCCTATATCATCACATTCATGCGAACATGTCAAACATGCAACAAAAATCGCAACCTAGTTTACAACAGCAATATGTGTACCAGCAGCAGCAGCGCTTTAAGGAAACATTGAAATCGACGTCGGCAACAAAAGGTAAAAATAAGTTCACAATATCAAAGAGTTTGATCGAAGAAGACATACCGCCACCCCTACCACAAAGAAATCCAACACGGCAACTAGCCTTGGATTTGGGCAATGCAAACAGTATTCATCTGTTTTCTCCGGTTTCCGACTTGGATCGTGCAGGCAGTCCACAGCGCAATTCTCCGCAGTCAATGGCAAATGCTAACAACAGCAGTGGCTCTCCATTTAACAACAATAACAATAGTAACAGCAATGTTAAGACTAAGAGATCAAAAGTCAAGACTAAAGCTCTATCGGATCCAAAAATGACCACGCAAATGTTTTTGCAAATGGAAACCACTTGTAGGTCCGTTGCAACTGAAGACATGGGCAGCATCGATGTGGATTGTGTTCCACCGCCACTGCCACCACGGCAGCCTGGCATGCTGTCGGAGGAAGTAAACCGTGGAAGCTGCCAGAACCTTAATAATGGACGTGCACAACCAAATTCTCTATGTACAGTTTATAATTACCCACTTGTCTCGACATGTACGGCAGTTCAAAGCGAAAATATTAAAGCTGCATTTCCATTATCGCAACGCCCTAACATAGTTAAACAATTGCAGCAGCACCAACAACACCAGCCACTCAGCGGTGTGTCCACTGCAGTAAGTAATCAAAGATCTCTCACTCCCCATTCATAATTATACTTTCGATCATTGCTTAAATTGTTTCACCTACATCTAGATTAAACTTACTCTTTTTCACAAATATATTCATATATTTTCTTTTTTTTTCATTTTTATATCATGCTATTTTGTGAGTTAAATTGTTTTGCGTACATTTGATGCAACTTACTCTTACTTTCTAAAATATTTATAATTTGGTGTTGACTAATTTTTGTGTTCTGAATTCATTATCAAACAGCTGATAAACATGCTATTATTAAGTTAAATTTTCATTTTGTTACACATTTTTCATTTAAAAACACCACGCAAAACTTTTCCTCCCTGTTCTACACGTGATATTTATTACTGCAAATTGAGTTTATAATTAAAATATGTAACTATTTATATGTATATATATATATAGTTATATATATATATATAATGTTATTAAAATGGCTAAAGACAAAAATGCTGGAATAAATACTGCGAGTATATACACCAATCCTAAATGCCATTAGCGCTAATCAGGGTAATACATATATATATTACTTTATACATTATATTTTTGTCTTTACCCATTTTAATAAGATTTTTATGTGTGTACATGTGTGCGTGTATATGTATATTATTATTTTAGTATATACATGTTTTTGGTATTACAAAACAAATAGTTCAAATTGTCTAATTTGATTTTATGCACTTTTCACGAATTGTGTAGCCATGCAAGTTCATATAAAGCTTCGTTGTATATAAGGAATATGCTTTTTTAATTATTTTAAAATGCTAACGAATATGTAACAACTAAACTTTGACGTTATTTGCAGTATCTGAAAGTTGCTTAAAAGTTATAACCATAATATTACCTTCTAAAAACTGCGCCTAAAATAGTTTTTTATACATTATACACAATGAAGAACTAGTTATGGTTAATTGTACAATAATTTAAGACACAATAGTTTTTTACATATTTATTTTGGAAAATTCTCATACATCAAATTCTCATGAATATTGTAAATGTGAATATGCACATAACCAATTATTATTATTTTCCTGGTTTCTACTTAAGATCTGCGGATAAGGTTATATCTATGTCTATAAACTTTCTTATTAGAAATTCATATTTTCTTTAACGTTTGATAGGTCCTTGGTCAAACACCCCAATTAAATCAAATGAAACATCGACGCGTTGGATCTTCCCCGGACAACATGCATCCAAGACACCCGGGTAAACTTTCCATTATTTTATTATTCTATTTATTTATTATGTTATCTTAATTGCATTAGCATATGAAAAATACTACTAAAAAAAAGAAACTAATTCAATATTTTCACAACACCCTACAGATAGATTAGTGAAAACCACCTCCGGCTCTTGGGAGATTGTTGAGAAAGATACGGAAGTGACACCACCAGGTACTCCGCCGCCGCCTTATTTAACAAGCTCGCACATGCCCGTACCTGAAGATCCTAATGAGAACTGCAGTGGCGGCGCGGGAATCTTTATAGAATCACATCACTTTACGCCTATGTCCTCTGCAACGTCACCATCGCAGCAGCCGTTACATTCCAGCCGTATACAGGCGGCTCAAGCTACTGACACTCAAAAGGAAATTATTTCAATGGAAGATGAAAACTCTTCAGATCAAGAAGAACCATTTATTGATGAAAATGGACCATTCAACAATTTAACACGCTTGCTTGAGTCCGAAAATGTTGTTTTTCTAGCTGTTTTCCTTAATTACGTATTATCAAACTCAGAACCAGCGCCACTTCTTTTTTATCTAATAACTGAATTATACAAAGAAGGTACCTCCAAAGACATGCGGAAATGGGCCTATGAAATACACTCAACTTTCCTAGTGCCCCGTGCCCCTCTGTCTTGGTATCGGCAAGATGAGTCTTTAGCGAGGGAGGTGGACAATGTGTTACAGCTAGAGTTTGACAAAGTTGAAATTTTGCGAACTGTATTCTTACGAAGTCGCAAACGCGCCAAGGATCTTATCAGTGAGCAGTTACGGGAATTTCAGCAGAAACGGACTGCCGGCCTCGGTACCATATACGGCCCTACCGACGACAAGCTCGCTGAGGCTAAGGCTGACAAACAAAGAGAGCAAATCATTGACAAATATCTAATGCCCAACCTGCAATTGTTGATGTAAGTATCCATTGCCATCGTGTTTTTTCAGTGGTGTTTAACTTTACTTATTTCGACAGTGAAGAGGTTGAAAAAGATTTGCCACAGGAAGACGCTCGTAAACTAGCCTTATGTTCTGCACTTTCAACAGTGATACACCGCATATTTACTACTCGATCGCATCCAAACAGTATTGTGGATCGTGTTCATCATTTTGTTAGTCGTGAAAAGAGTTTTAAATCTCGCTTGATGGGTAAAAATCGAAAGGTTTGTATAATTATTCAGATACAGCTTTTTTCACGATTTTTATACGATCCACTCAAAAGACGTGATATTTTTTTATAAAAGTAAAGTTGTCCGCTTGTTTTTTCGCAAGCAGTGTAAGAGTCTCCCTATATACTTGCTACTGTAGTTTTATTGACATTTGGAGGGGTATTTCATCATCGGAACTTCAAATATAACGTTTTGTTTTTCTTTTAATGTAAATTGCGTCCATATATTTTAACTAGATGATTGTACGTGGTCATCCATTAGTATTACGGCAATACTACGAAGTAACGCATTGTAATCATTGTCAAACGATTATATGGGGTGTGAGCCCTCAAGGTTATCATTGCACAGGTAAAGTCATAAAGTTGCGCCACTCTCTTGAGAGTCATACCAATTTCAATTGTTGTGGCTTATTCTCGTTTAATTTTAGATTGCAAATTAAACATTCATCGTCCGTGCTCGAAAGTCTTGGACGAAAGCTGCCCAGGACCACTTCCTCAAGCAAAACGACACCCACACAACGACAATAAAATTAGTAAATTGATGGGTAAAATAAGACCCAGGACGAGCGATTTTATAGCAAGTGAGTTAAAATGCGGTAAAAAAAAATGTTAAAATAGCTAATGCTTTTTTTTGTTAGATGAAAAGCGCGCTCGTCAGGATGAGGAAATGGAAACAGAGTTGATCAACGGTAAGTGCCGAAGTCTCACGATAAAGCATTCTTGTTTTGTGTTTTTATATGAAGAACATAATAGTTTTATGGATTTTTTTTACATGCATAATTTAAAATAGATTATTTGATCAACCATTCTTTTCTAAAAAAAATTAAAAATTCGGATTTTTGACTGATATTAGTTATTACTAACATTTGGGCTTTTTGATTTTCAATATATTTTTAATGAGGCTTAAATTTTTCGCAGGATACAATGCTGTTCTCAAAAAATCTCGACATAAAAAAAGTTGAAAACTGCAAGCGTGGCCACAGATAACTTTAATTTCGACTTACAGTGTCTGGGAGCTTATTTGGGACAGTGTCTAGCAAAAATTTAAATTGCCTGCCATAAACTCATTATTCAATATTTTTTAAAAATTCCAAAGACCCATGCAAGGTACATTCATTAACCACCAAAATGAATATATGACCCTTATAAGCTGTGGTTTTTCCACCTGATAGGTAGGGTTATGTAAAAAAGTACCTATTTTTATGGCAGGAGCTTATTTGGGACAGTTACGTTTTGGATACCTGGGTGCCATAAAACCCGGATTGTTGAATATTTTCGGTATAAATATTCCAATCCTTCTAGGTCAGTTAAGTTATAATCTGCATCTCGGGTGCAATAAGCCACCAAGAACTAAGGGCAAAAGGACTACCATTGATCAACGGAAAATCATCCTGGAAGACTTAAAAATCGGATATTCATATCGCCAAATAGCTAAAATGATCAATCTAAACACCTCAACTGTATTCTACATCATTTGGAGCTTAGTCGACGAAAATTGTTTGGAGGACGAGGGCGGAATGGCACCAAAACCCCATTTTCACCGAGCAGGACGAGCCAAGGATCTTCAAGATTTCAAGGAGAAATCTTAAGCTATCGGCTCAAAAACTGACTCAATATGTGCAGGATGAAATAAGGATAAAGTTGTGGGAACTGTGCTCCAAGTTCTGCGCAACTATGACTTGAAGGCCCGAGTACCGCGGAAAAAGAAATTTACAAGAGCAAAAAATTGTGGGTCTAGGATGACGTTCGTCAAAATCCACTCGGGCAAGCATTTGGAGTTCTGGAACACAGTCATATTTGAATTATATGTGGCGACACTCCAATACTGAGCTGAGTCCCAAAAACATAAAGGCAACAGTCAAGCACTGCGGAGGAAGTGTCGTGGTATGGGCATGTGTCTCGGCAGCCCGCGACTGAAATTTTGTAATTATTGAAACAATAATGGACAGGAATGTGTACTTTGATATACTAATGGAAAATGTACTACAAAGTGCCGAGAAACTGGGAATCCCACGTACTTTCCGGTTCTACCAGGACAACGGCCCCAAGCATAAGGCCGGAATAGTACAGTCCTGGCTTAGATCGAACTGCCCCCACATGATAATTCCACCGGCCCAGTCTCCGGATTTTAATGTTATTGAAAATTTTTGGGCTCAGTTGGAAAATAACAAACGGAATCACAACATATCCTGCAAACAAGATCTCAAAAATGCTCTGCTGGAGGAGTGGAGCAAGATCAGTCAAGAACCTACCCGGAAGCTGGTATCTTCAATGAATAATAGGTTAAGCGAAGTTGTTATGGCTTAAGGATATCATACTAAGTATTAACATCCTTATTAAAGCTTTTATTCGACAAATATTTAACTTTTCTTAAGACTGTCCCAAATAAGCTCCTATACGTATTTTGGATATGTTTTCAGTTTTTGACTAATTTTAATTAATTAATTAATATTTTCATAAAAACTAAAGTTTGTTTTTCAAATGTGATATAACATTAAACAAATTGGCATTTAAACATTTTGAATTTGTTTACTTTTTTAAACTTTATAGCACTTTAATTTTTTTGCTATGCACTGTCCCAAATAAGCTCCCAGACACTGTATATCTGTTCTTGGTAAATTAATATTTCTGATCGCTGATGGTTCGCAGTTAAGTTAGGTTTAACAATTGCCGACAAAGGTCGACACACTTAAGCCATTTTGGGCACGTTGTGATAACGTATGGATCTCACTTTATTTCTCTTACACTCGTGTGAGCCTGAATCGGGTGGTAAACCAGCCAGTTCCATTTATGAATTTCGCCATTCTAGTTGGTCCTATATTCTTTAACTGTGTTAGACTAGATAGGAAGTGACTTCCTAGTATGGCGCATCTTTTCCTGTTCAGTGCTGGGCAGAAGCACAGGAAGTGTTCGGCAGATTTTAGTTTTTTAGATTTTAGCATTTTTAGTTTACTTGCCATTAGGTCAAATATAGTTTGGGGGTAGTTTTCTCGCACGATATGCACGACAATCTAACAGCCGCCTCTCTCCATGTCCCGCATCAATCTTTTGACCGCTATTGTCCATAAGAGGGGTGACAAGACAGGAGTGATCATCTCTTTTGATATAACCTAGTGTGGTCTATGGTTTTGGATAGAAATTGCCTCAGCCTCGTGGCTTCGTTGGTAGTTTCTATTTCCGTGCAGTAGTCTCACCATGACCTCTTAGCCTATCTGGTGGCTTTTTTATATTCCAAGAGGCCAGTGAAGGTCGTCGTTCTGCAATTTTGCAGCTTTGAAGAGGGACCAACAACTTTGGCGAACAGCGCCAAGCTGTGGTGTCCACCACGAGGGCTTCTTTTTAGGCGTAGGCCTGGTAACTTTAGCACGCCCTGGTGAAGGAATCTGTGAGTATAAACAGATGTTTTAGAGAGTGACCATCAGGAAATGTTCCGACACAATTCGATCTAGTTTTTTTTTGCAGGTATCCCAGTTTGCATTCCTTTCATTGAAGAAGTATACCGGTGTTGGGGGCTTAAAGAAAGATCAAACTCAATATTCCTGTGATCAGAGAAGGAGTGTTCGTCCGAGACCCCTCATCCACTGATCGCTAATGGTATTTGAAACGAGGTTCAGGTCTATGACCTCTACGATTTTTAGAGTGCTCGGCTTGTCTGCCTTAAAGGCAAGTAAGGCATGGTCCCAACCAACTACACCAGAGCCACTGGCTAGACCAACACGTTTTTAACCACTTTGGCCTGGAGATAGTTTTGGCCAGGCTTTGAAGTCACTGCCTACGCTGAGAGTTAAGGATTACTCCCTTCCGGCGTTTTCGAGTGCCGAAACTCTTTAGGTTTATTTTTATTTAAAAGATACATTTGAATCCCACGAGTTGTAGAGAAAAGGTGTCCGCCTGCACACATATCCGCATAATATTGGAGGACGCCAGGTATGCGATATGCTCCATGAGCGACTGGGGTATTTACGCATTACTTTTTAGTTTTTAATAAACAAATGTGCGCATATATAATATATGCAAAATATATATCAGCATAGAACAAAAAGTACTTTATTAATTACAAAAAACTCATAAAAATTACGAGACTCAAAAATAGCTACTGATCAGAGCGCTGAAAGCAAATGAAATGTTCTCTCGCTTTTGAAAAACTGTTTTTTGTGCTGTTATCTCTCATTAGTGTTTTATTTCTTGCTATGAGCAGTCGGGACTGAATAGCATTTTAGCAGTATAATTTTAATTACGCGATAGGCATTACAAGTGCATATAAATTAATAACATACGAATAATAACACTGAATATAACAAGAACCCACTAAAGGGAATGAGTGGGTTCAGCCAAAGAAAGTCGAAGTAGTTGGTTTCTGATAATTATTTTGGTTGTTTAGAAATATTAACATTGCAAAACTTACGTGCTTAAATAGTATGTATATATAGTATGTATATATATATGTATATATATATATATGTATATATGAATTGGTTTATAGCCGCAATGAATTGAGAAAATTTTTTAGTTGTGAAATTGTATGTAACAGAAAGCATCTTTGACCCAACAAATATACGTATATATAAATAAAGGCATTTATATGATATAATATATAATATATAATATAAAATATATAAATTTGATCAGCATCACTAGGCGAGTTAATCAAGTCCGTCTTTGTATTCGTCTGCCTATATATATATATATATCTATATAAATATGTATCTATAGAATCGAGAGATTTTAAATTTAGAATGAAGGCTGACGTATGCTGCACGATACCTAATCTTATCGATAAACCCAATCAGTTCGCTATAATCTATAAAATATCAATTTCCATCAGAGATACAATCTTTTAAATGCTACTGCCATAGAACTATGTTGGAATATACTTTAGCAATGTTGATCGTCTGCAGAAATAATAATCAACGAATTTAATTTAAATAAGCTATTGAATATTGAGCAACCCCATTTTCTGCATGCCTGTATACATAAATCTGTATATGGCTTGCTCATTTTTCACATTGCACAATTTATTTATTTTGCGGTGTTTTCATGTGCATCGATTTATTTTCAAATTGTTTTTCAAAGTTTTGTTTTGAGTCTGTGAATATGAAAATATGAATTGTGATCGCGTTATGAAAAATACCTAGATAGCTAGTATAGGGTATCTCTGCTGGCGAGCTTTTCGGGCAGAGTACTTCAACTTGCTTAAATAAAAAATTTTTGTTTACCTTTCGTGAACCATAGACACAAAAACACATCTGTAATTGTATGTGTACCATATGTTCCATATGTAAACATGCTTATAGGAGAAAATATAAAAATCAAAGAAAGAGCAGAAGAACTGAGTAAAAAACAATCTTAGACACATTCTGCTCGACATCTATCTTCTGGAATATACATATAATATATGTATTATCTGGAATTACAAAGTATATGTAGGTACATATCTAGGTTTGCTCAATATTTTCAATTTAACTTATTTCAAGAAATTGTAAAAAGTCAATGTATTACGAGATTAAATTACATAAACTGCTAACCAGGTTTAAGATAATTTAATTTTTAGTTTTAATTATTGGCTGAGTAAAACTGCGTTAAAGTAAAATACGAAAAATTCTCGCAAGTGTTTTCGTGTATCAAACGAAATGGATAGCAGCAACCCTGTTATAACAGTCTCACCCGTGCGACGTAATGCCAGCCTTAAACGGCTATTGAAGTTTTCGTGGGCTACTCAAGGTGAGTGATAAAAAAAGCATTAGCGAAAACGAAACGATTTGGGGAATTGAGTAAAATAGAAAAAGGGTCAAGAGCAAATTTTAGAGATTTAGTCGATTAAAAAGCTCGTACATATATTACCAAAACATTTAGTCACAAACCATCAAGTTTTTAAATTAACGCTGTAAGCTTTTTAGGAATTTTTAGTTTTTATTTTTTTTTTTGCAAAAAGAGCTTTTTATTTTAATTGTTAGCAATTTCGTTGTACTTTCGTTGTTTTGCTGATACACGATTATTAGTTTAATTGTATAATTTTCTACGAGTGTGGTCAATGTTATTGAATTGCGGTCAATCTGAAATATAGTATTAAATTGTTAACAAACCATTTTTAGTTAAAGTGATTAAATATTGTTTTTTAAATTTAAAAAGTTTTTATATTAACTAAATAAGAATAAACATAAGAAAATATTTAATAATGTCTTAGAACAGCACTAACGAAAACATAAATAAAATATAATGTAATACACATGCAGAATATAATTTTGACGACTCAGAAGCCATATTTAATTTTAAATATTACTTTTATACATTATTAATACATTTCAAAGCTTCGACCTTATGTACATCGTTAATGCATTGTGATGTGTCGTGGTTTTTTTTTTACTTACTCGCTTGACTCAAAGCGTTCAAGAACAAACTAAATAATTCCATGAAGCTAAATAAATGTCAAACTCTTCAATGAAATTCTTGTACATGTGCATTTTCATACAGCCTACTATTTATTTAATAAACCAATCATTTGCCAACTTTTAAAAATAGATTTATGAGTCTGGTTGTTGTCTTTGTATTTATCAAAGCGTAAATTCTAATTTTTTTTCGCGAAAGTTATTAAACGAATATATCTACATCTGGATGTAAAAGTAATAGCCGATATTTATTCACGTACAAGGTGTATTCACGTATTCTTTTATTAAGTATACTCCGTGCACATACGTTATGTTATGCAGATAATTGGACAAAATAGGTTATTTTCGTCAATACATGCCCTTATGTTCTTGCGTATCGAATTAATGTAATTAAGCTATTTTGCTAATGTTCTAACGTTCTTAATTTTTCTCGTAGATCGGGTGCAGTCATCGCCAATAGTTCGACAGCCGTCAGACCGCAGGCTGGATGCTAACATATCCTTCCGCTCCAATGGGAATACATCCATTAACACCTCTGTGCTTAATAATAGTGATTTGCAGACTTCTTTTAACGCTGTCAGCAATGCCAACGAAAGTGCTTCTGCCAGTGGTAATTTCGTAGGTGTTGCGGATCTTACAACGAGTTCAGGATCAGCGACCTTATCTAATAGCTTGACAGGTGGCATCGGTATGACTTCTACAAGCGATTTAAATGCATCAGAATCAACAGATAGTAAGGATGCCAGGAGAGAATCGTAAGTTGTTGAGAAAACCTATAAGAGTTGACCAAAAAATCGAATTCCAACTCTTATCAGCTTTCACCCACAACACAAAAGTGCACCAGTTTCTGTTAACCGATCCGAGTCGTATAAGGAACGCTTATCAAGCAAGCGAAGCCGTAATAGCCGTCGAAAAACTTCGGACCCCAGCTTATCGTCGCGTGCTACGTAAGTGAAATTATATTACATGTTGAACTTATGTTGATACGTAATTAATAGAGTCGGTCAAAATTTCGATGGAATTCGCGATGCGAGTTTTGAATAGTGTAAGATATTTTAATGAAATAACTGAGAGTAGCTCAAAAATATAGTAAATTCAATCGATATATTTACGACATACATAAAATAGGCGAAAGTAGGGTAACATGGAGTTGTGCAAATGTAAGTTACAGGCAGGAGTAAGCATCTCCGACACCATTAACAGGGAAGTCAATTTAACAGCTAACCCCTAGCAGTGACATCAACTTTATTAGCTGATGGCAGTGGTAGTGGCAGTGGGTCGTGTATTATAATGTATGTGTCTACTACATGTATGTATGTGTGTCCTACTACTACATCCTCTTCGTTTCCGTCTCTTTTATTAACCTGTCTCGCTTATTGGCCGGGCAAGGGTCCCAATATTTTCTTACCGGCAATCCTTCCTCGGTTTTAAGTCAACATTGCAAATTAGAATTATTAAGTACGAGAGGCTGCACCTCTTTCGTTCATATATGTATGTGAAGCGTTAGTATTTTTGCTTAACTCAACTAGAACGGTGCAGCAGCAAAGCTGAATACATTGCGTCGAATATATATAAAAAATTCGAGGAAAATTTCAGAAATCTTTTAAAATTGCATGATACCTGGCAATTAATAATGAAAAGCAAAATTCAATGTATTCGTAGTAAAAGTTTTAAGGAGATGGTTGGCCTAATTTATGAAAGGTAAGTGTTTTCCTGTTAAGCACAAATTTACATAAGGGTAAATAGACGTTTTGGGAAATAATATGCAACATGCATTATTAGGCATCTCCGAACCAATGAAATTTAAATATTCTTGATAATTTATTGCAATTATTTCGTTAATTTATTTTAAAGTAATGCTAAAAAAAACTAT
Organism: Drosophila kambysellisi; assembly: GCA_035042185.1. NCBI lineage: Eukaryota > Metazoa > Arthropoda > Insecta > Diptera > Drosophilidae > Drosophila > Drosophila kambysellisi. The sequence continues at coordinate 3,136,409 of JAWNLS010000026.1, forward strand.
CAAATTTATAGTGACGATCAACCAGACGTGGGCATCTCAACTCCCAAGTACACGGGAGGATCAAATTCTAGTCTCTCTTCAGGAGGTGGCTCTGATAGTCCAAGCACCTCAATGGAACAAGTTGCTACTGGTATTGTCGGTGCAACCGCTGGTATCAATGCCATATCCAGTGCATCCAATTTTCATCAACATCCACATCTACTAATACAGCAGCACGCAAATCAGCACAGCCAGCAGGATTCATTTCAAGGAAGCGTGGGAAGTGGTAGCAGTGCTAGCAACACAAGTTTCTGGAATGCCCACCAGCCTTTACATCGCCAATGGAATATCGATAGCGATGATGAGGACGATTTCAACGAAGCCGATTGGAGTTCACTTGTTGCGGTCGAGATGCTTTCAGCGCTATCAGATGCTGAGAAGAAGCGGCAGGAAATAATTAATGGTAAATTTAAAAAAAGACATTTGCCAAACATCCGAGGCGATCAGCAACTAATTTCACTTTCTTTTACCTCCATGCACAGAAATTTTTCAAACAGAACGTAACCATGTTCGCACCCTGAGATTGTTGGATCGTTTGTTCTTTTTGCCGCTGTACGACAGTGCTTTGCTTTCCCAAGACCACCTACTGTTATTATTCCCACCCGCACTGCTATCCTTGCGAGAGCTTCATGGAGCTTTCGAACAAAAGTTAAAGCAACGTCGAGTGGAACATAATCACGTTGTAAAACACATTGGTGATTTGCTGACGGATATGTTTGATGGTCAATCAGGTGAGGTGCTATGCGAACATGCTGCTCAGTTTTGCGCTCGTCAGCAAATAGCACTTGAGGCATTGAAAGAAAAGCGACATAAGGACGAGCAGTTGCAGAAACTGCTTAGAAAATCTGAGTCACATAAGGCTTGTCGTCGACTAGAACTTAAGGATTTATTGCCCACGGTATTACAGCGACTGACTAAATATCCTCTGTTGTTCGAGAATCTTTATAAGGTCACTGTTCGAGTGCTACCCGAAAATACTACTGAAGCTGACTCCATTCAGCGCGCCGTGGAGTCATCGAAAAAGATTCTCGTCGAAGTAAATAAGGCTGTGAAAACAGCCGAGGACGCTCACAAGTAAGCAAAGGCTGATTCAATGTTAAACACATACATATACTATTTTTTGATAACTTTTACAGGCTGCAAAACATTCAGCGCAAGTTGGACAAATCTTCATATGATAAGGACGAGTTTAAAAAACTAGATCTTACGCAACATCGCCTTGTTCATGACGGCAACTTAACAATGAAGAAGAATCCTAGTATACAGCTTCATGGATTACTCTTTGAAAATATGATAGTGTTGCTTACAAAACAGGTAAGAAAAATTTCTCAATATTTTGTATACTATTATACCAAAAAGGTATAATAGTATATTGGTTTTGTGCAATGTCCGTCATGCTGTCCGTCCGTCTGTCCGTCTGTATGAACGCGCGTTCCTCCGACACCCTTAGAGATAAAGACTTGAAACTTGGAACGTATACTGGAAAGTACCCTCAAAAGTTTGGGTTTGGTCCTACGTCCACTAGGGAGCTAGAAAATCAATAAATTCGATTTTAGCAAATCGATAAATTCCCATATCTCTTAAAATTTAATGGATACAGTCACCAATTTTGGTTGTTAGGTTGTTGGCGATGTCCTTGAAAGATCAACATGTGCCACGCCCACCCGTTGTATCTTGTTTTCTTTTTTTTTGTATTTTTGCAGTTTTTATTGATTTTTCCGAATTTTTCTGAATTTTCGTTTATTTTTGCAGTTTTTTTTTATTTTTCCAAATTTTTGCGCATTTTTGCAGTTTTAATTGATTTTTTCGAATTTTGCTGAATTTTCGCTCATTTTTGCAGTTCTTTTTCAGTTTTTAAATAATTTTTCCGAATTTTCGCGCATTTTTGCATTTTTTATACTATTATACCAAAAAGGTGCAATGTCCGTCATGCTGTCCGTCTGTATGAACGCGCGTTCCTCCGACACCCTTAGAGATAGAGACTTGAAACTTGGAACGTATACTGGAAAGTACCCTCAAAAGTTAAAGTGTCTTGGGTTTGGTCTTACGTCCACTAGGGAGCTAGAAAACCGCGAAAATCGATTTTAGCAAATCGATAAATCCACATATCTCTTACAATTTAATGGATACAGTCACCAATTAGGGTTGGTAGGTTGTTAGCGAGGTCCTTGAAAGATCGGCATGTGCCACGCCCACCTCCGACGCCCCCATCACCCTCGCCTAAATTTTCAAATGGCTATATCTTCCGCAGTATTTTGAGTAGTGATATATTACTAAGATCGAACTCCAAAATTTTTTGGGTCACGCGCACTCCCGCCCCCAAAACCGATAAACGCCCATATCCCCCGCAATTCAAGTATCTCTTAAATGTACACAAATTAAGTTTTAATAGTATTCCGCTGTCGGTTTCGTCCGACTGAAACGTTCTATCTTGTTTTTTATTTATTTTATATATATATATATTTTTTTTTTCTGAGAGAAAAACAAAGCTCACTAGCCTCTGGCCATCTTATTTCTTGTTTTAATTCTTTTGCAGGACGATAAATATTTGCTAAAGAACCTTCATACACCACTAGCAGTCAGCAATAAGCCTGTTAGTCCGATTATGAATATTGATTCGGAGACTTTAGTGCGTCAGGAAGCAGCTGACAAGAACTCGTTCTTTCTAATCAAGACAAAGACTTCACAAATGCTTGAACTGCGTGCTCCCAGCAGCTCGGAGTGCAAAACGTAAGTTATTTATTTTTACATATCATATCACAATTCTTACGGTCACGAACACTTTTCCAAATGTATCACATCGGCCACGATTAGGTGGTCGGTTGTTGGTGGTGTTGTGTTCGACTTACTTTGTTGTCTCAGTTTCCATATAATATCTGACGCGTGTGCATGTTACTCTGTCATAACAAAATAGGGTTGTAAATTCAGTATTAAAGTTACACCCTTAGCATTAGATAAATTAAACATGTTACTTGTCCTCTGATATTTTATAACACTTGGAACTTAGAATGTTCAAATTTTGTGTCATGTTAATTTTTGTTTTTAGCTTCATGCGAATTTATCTAAGTTGCAATATAAATACTTCGAAAAATGTTTTTATTTTTTGTCAATATATAGTGCATCTTTCTCGTAGTAGTAATAATGTTTCTAATCACAGTTGTGATGTCTATGTCAAAGTCAATTCCTATATTGTTTAATGTATAAATCACAAAAAAAAAAAAAGAACCATGTATAATTCATTGGCTTATATATAATTGTTTTTTATACAAGCTACGCTCTTCCATTTATTAAAATGGCCCCGAAATATGACCGACGATATCAGTGGAATAACAAGGTATCAAAGATGTGTCCATTCTCACAATAAACATCTCAAGTTTCGAATAAATATATATTGAAAAAGGCCAATTAAACAAATAAAGCTAGAGTGCCAAACCGAAAGATACTCTGTGCCCAGCTCAGAACTGTCCTAAGGCAGTTGCGTCACAACTAGGGTTATGGGGGGTATAGGGTATACAGATGCGATATAGATATGTTTTTATATATGTATACATTCATGTATGAACACAAAAAAGTGGAGAATGACAATGGAATTCATTTGCAGCATCACCATCCATTGTGACGATTTGTTCAACTACAATAGCTCTGTATATCACATTTCTACATGAAAATAATTTATTTTTCATAAAAAACAGTAATTATTGGAAAGTACCAAGAAATAATACTACTTATTTGAACAAGAAAATATTGTAAACTTGCAGTGAGTTGCCGTGAGCTTTCTGTTACCCGTCAACATGTTTACGGGTTCGCGTCGTAAAAGTCTGTGCAGTGGCGGCATAGCCTTATTGACAAAAACGACAGACATAAGTAAATCCAATAAAGAGGTACGGCGAAGCAGTTTAAGTGAGGTCATAAGTAATATAAAATGCAATAAACACAGTGTAATTCCCAAGACCACCACTCGGCGCTCTTCATTACTATCCAGGTGAAACCACAGAGCAATATTTTATTTTTTATGTATATACAAATATACAAAAAAAATATTAAGATGTAAAAATCTTGTATTTTATAATATTTAATTGGAAATCATTGTATTTGCAGATGGTTTAAACACATATCTGACGCTGCTGCGCAACAGCATAAGCCGAGATCCAAAAGTTCCAACAGTCAAGATGTGCCTGGCGATGAAACGGTTGTCATAGCACCACAAACCCACAGGGAGTCGGTGGAACAAACACCGGACCGCTCGCATCCAACAAGCGCCACTGCAACCGTTTCCACAACACCTCTGGCACCGCTGCTCCCGATAGCTACAGTCACACCAGCACCAACTGCTAGCCAGAACTATGACAATGATAATTGCCGTCGGGAAATTACAAACAGTGACAATGCTGGCTATTATAATGTATTGGCTAAGCGACGGCTCAGCCAAAACGATACAGGCACATCTATAAGTCGCACCATGTCCACGCGCAGTTGCGGCGAGTCCAATAACAATTATCCGACCGGACTTGGACAGGACTTAAATGCTGTAGCGCTGCGTCACACACAATCCGCACGTGAACCAAACAGCGAGGATCGTGCAATGACCTACGGATTAATAGGTGGACAGTCAAAGCGTGACAGCGCGAGCATCGTCTGCTCTAACAATTCAAACAATACGCGTACATTACTCATGCAGTCTCCGCTTGTTGAGCCAACAGCAATTCAAATAAGCATTAACCCGGCGCACACCGCTGAGCCAGTGCTGACGTCAGGGGAGCGATTGCGTCGCCTAGATGCGTCTATTCGCGACGGATTACTGGAGAAGCAGAGAATTATTTGTGATATATTTCGCATGCCTGTGGAGCATTTTAACGAGATTGTTGACATTGCTATGATGCCCGAAGCACCCAAAGACAGCGCTGATATTGCGTTAGCTGCCTATGATCAAGTGCAAATTTTAACAAAAATCTTAAATGATTACATGCATGTATCACCGGAAAGGGAGATTTCGGCCGTATCAACGGCTGTGTGTGACCATTGTCATGAGAAGGAGAAACTTAAAAAAGCCGCGATAAAATCTCCTCCGCCGTTGCCACCACCAAATAAGCAACAAGCACAGGCTCAACAGCAAACACCACAATTGAAGAGAATATCAACGCTGAAAGCACATAATGTTGAGGAAGTCGCTATACACGAAGATGATGATGGATATTGTGAAATCGATGAGTTGCGTTTGCCTGCAATTCCAGCAAAGTCACCAGCTTCTACACCGTTGGCGCCGTTTAAATTTTCAAGTGTGCTAGCCACAGAAAATAATTTGACAATGGTCCAGGGAGACAACAATAACACTGATATAGCTAAGCGACAGAGCAACGTTAACGTCGAAAGCATTTTAGAGAAACCCATCGATGAGCAGCTTAAGAGCTCAGGTTCTAGCGTAAATAAATCAGAGATTGTACCAATACCAATTGAAGATGTGAGCGTCAAACAAGAAACTAAAATAGATCACACAGAGATATCTGAATCCACCGATAAAAAAGAAAAAGTTGAAAAAGATTTTCCACAAAGTGTAGTAGAATCTGTAGAAAAATGTGATCACATTGAAATCAATGATGTATATGATAATTTGGTTAGTAGTTAAATCCTGAATAGTCTGGAAAATTATCTTTTTTTATTTAAATTTTGTTGTTTATGTTTAACAGGCTGCACTTAATAAAGCGCACACAACATTATCTATGATTGACAACTCCACGAAAAATGTACAGCCCCTGATCATCACCGCAAAGGAAGAAGTTGTAAGCTCAGCATCCAATTTTGCATCAGGGAAATCATGTGGACTCAATCGCATACAGCACGCCTATTCTTTAGAGCCGAGCGTTCCCTGTCATGCTCTCAGTAGCATTGTAAGTGTTTTGAATGAGCAAATTTCGCTTCTTTTGGTAAGTATACTGTTATCTTCACATAATAAAGGTGAAACCATAAATCGCATTTGTACCCGCAGCCCAAAATCAATGAACGCGATATGGAGCGCGAGCGTTTGCGCAAAGAAAACCAACACTTGCGTGAACTGTTGAGCGCAATGCATGACCGTCAGCGAGTTGATGCAACAAAGGTAGCTTGATCTTTAAAGTTGTTTCAGAATTGAATATACAGTGAGCAAAGGATTATTTCGCACAGTGCCTAGCAAAAAATTTAAAGTACTATATAGTTTAAACAAGGAAACAAATTCAAAATGTTTAAATGCCAATTTGTTTAATGTTACATCACATTTAAAAAAGAAACTTTAGTTTTTATTAAAATATTCATTAATTAATTAAAATTAGTCAAAAACTAAAAACATATTCAAATATTCATACAAAATCTTATTTCGCAGTCTTAAAAAATTTTAAATATTTGATATCCTTTAGCCTTAACAACTTCCCTTAACCTATTATTCATGGAAGATACCACCTTCCTGGTAGTTTCTGGACTGATCCTGCTCCACTCCTCCAGCAGAGCATTTTGGAGATCCTGTTTGCAGGATATGTTGTGTTTCCGGATGTTATTTTCCAGCAGAGCCCACAAATTTTGAATAACACTTAAATCTAGAGACTGGGACGGTGAAATTATGACGTGGGGCAGTTTCAGAAAAGCCAGGACTGTACTAGTTCGGCCTTATGCTTGGGGTCGTTATCCTGGTAGAACCGGAAAGTACGTCGGATTCCTAGCTTTTCGGCACTTTGAAGTAAAATTTCCTTTAGTATATCAAAGTACACATATTTTTCCATTGTTGTTTCAATAATCACCAAATTTCCGACACCGGCTGCCGGGATAGATGCCTACACCAGGACGGTTCCTCTGGCGTGCTTGACTAATGCCTTTATGTGTTTTGGATTTAGCTCAGTATTGGAGTGTCGCCACACATAATTTCGTCCGTCCGGGCAAAAAATGTTGAATTTGTATTCATATTCAAATATGACTGTGTTCCAGAACTCCAAATCCTTGCCCAAGTGGATTTTGACGAACGTCATCCTGGACTATCTATTTTTTGCGCCTATAAATTTATTTTTTCGTGGTTCTCGGGCATCAAAGTCATGGTTGCGCAGAACTTGGAACACAGATTCCACACTGAACCTTTTCCTTATTTCATCCTGCGCCTAGTGAGTCAGTTTTCAAGCCGATAGCTTAAGATTTCCCCTTGAAATCTTGATGATCCTCGGCGCGTCCTGCTCTTTGCCATAAATAGAGGTTTCTTACATAACCCGACCTAGCGGGAGGGGAAATCACAGTTTATTAGGGTCATATATTCATTTGTGGTTAATATATGTACCTGCCATGGGTCTTTGGAATTTTTGAAAAATATTACATAATTACTTTAATTAAAATTTTTGTTAGGCACTGTGCGAAATAAGCTCACTGTAGATGCATGGCATTACGTATATTTATTATTCATATATTAATCATATAAATGTTCGTATTATTATCTTGAAGTTGGAGCAAAATGTTTCTTGTGCCGAGTCTTGTCTACTCATTGTTTTTTTTTTTTTTTCTTTTTTAACAATCAAGGAAACTCCAACCGATATCCTGACTATTCTGCAAGCAGCTGAGGCAGAATTTGAAGATGATATTGACGCTATTTCCAATACATCCCTCACACCGACACCCACGCCGGTACCTTCAGCTCCAACTAGTGACAGTGACGACTTGCAGGATCAGCGATCATCTACAGGTACTGATACACTAGAAACAATAAGCACTGATCAAAATGTTGACGGCGTTCTGCAAATCGTACCCGGTTCGCGCACGCTTCCGGGAGCACTCTTATTCACAAAGCAGGAGGAGCGCAAAGAAAATAAGATCGAAAAGAATTAAGTAAGTAAAATGAAAATACTATACAAATTTCAAAATAGAAAAAACTTCCTATCTGTTTCCTTAGCGGCACGAGGTAGCCATACTTATCTGACGTTAACCATTCCGCAATCTTTTTAGAGAAGATTATGCCTTGGGCTCATATTATTGTGACTGCCCCATTCAATGTATTAAGAAAAATATTAAATAGACTAGAGGTTCTTTGATGCATGTTTATACATAAATCCTTAAGTTCGTACTTGTTTGTTTAGCAACGACATTGTCCAATTGAATTGGCAGTGTCTGTGGTAATATAAAACATTAAAACATTCAACTATTTAATAAAGCTAGATTTGCTTTAAAAAGTTGTTAGCTGTATTGGCTTAAGGGTGAACAATTTTTTAATTTATAATGCGTATGTATATTCCATTTGGTGACATTAAATAATTCAATACAAGTTGATGTTCATAAATTTTCGATATTAACAATAATTGTAAATAATATATATTACCTACATAATTAATGTAACATACAAATTAATGGCATTATATGAAATGTTAGATACATTTATACGCCTATTGTATGACATGAAACTTAAATAAAAACCAAGCATTCTTCTGTAGTAGAAAAATATATATATATATAAAAGAAAATACTTTTTTTTGGCCCTTCTAGAATACATACCATACAGTTCGTCCGGAAATTGTTTTTACATAGGGAAAAATGAATATTTTCGAAATTCTTTTGCAAAAAAAATGTTTGTTATTATTTACTTTTAACGTTTTTTTTATTTTTCTAATATTAAATGTATTTATCTTAACTACTTAACATTAAAATTAACAAGATATATTTATTAAACTACTTGTGAAATTTAATATACAAAAACTATTCATTTTTCTTTTTGTCCTCAAAATGTTTTTACGACGCCTGTTTACAACTTTGAAATTCCTTTTTTGGCCGAACCCGTTAGAAATTAATGTTTTTTTTGGTCGTCCATTGTGTCTATGACCTTAGTAAACACATTCTGTTGAAATTTGTCTGGGCAATATATTAAAGATACTGAAAGGTAATCCCCTTTAGAGCAGATCCATTAGAGGATAGCTTAAGGAACATAACGGTTTCAATGAAATCACATTAAATGAGCCCCCTAGCCAATTATGAGTACATGCATTTGGGTACATGCATTTTTCCAAACAAAAGCCGCTTTTCAGTACTAATTATTGAAACTTTATTTTTCCTTAACACCCCATATGTCAATTGAGCAGGTGGTTCATTAAATATGATTCATTCCCTTTCACTATGCTTAATAATATGCAATTTTCCCCAATCTGGTGGCTAAAATGTACAAAATCCCATACGAAATCTCCATAGTCAAAACTATTTCTTCACAGTCCACAAAAGTGGATAATTTTAGTTTTTAAAATTTCACAATAAATTAAATATATGAATTTTATTTATTTTAATATTGAGTAGTTTATAAATATCCATTTAATAGTAGAAAAATAAGAAAATAATCAAAAGTCAATAATAACATAAATATTTTTGCAAAAGAATTTAGAAAATATTATTTTTTCCCTATGTAAAAACACATTCCGGCAAACTGTATATCCCAAGAGTATTTTACTTATTCATTATTTTACTGCGGCCTGTCTACACACCATTTACATTTTTATGTAAGCATATCCTGCAGCACTTTATTTGCTTTGTCGATGAAAGCCAAAAAAGTGCTGTTATCTGGCAATAAGTACCAGGCGAACATATTTAATACTGCAGAATCAGCAAGTACTAATTAAATTGTAATTGCATACTTTTGCGCAGGCTGAAAACCACGGCTTTAATGCTAAATGCATTGCACACTTTTGTAATTAAATTGAAGAATCATTACATGGCAAGGAAGGCGTACGTTTTGCAGAAATTAAACGAAATATTGCAGCGTTTTAGTAAATAACGAAATTTATTACTATTAAAAAGTTTACACAAACTTATAACATCTTAGCATGCACCTGCATTAAACCTATGGATCTGTTCTTAAATTAGTTTGATCTCAAGCAAATACACCAAATTTTTTCAATTAAATGACATTTAGTGGTATTCCTATTTGTACAATATATGTAGATGTCTTTACAACAGAGTAAAGTATTTTCCTACTTAAATACTACATACACATGTTTTAAAAATTGCATACGATGAGTAAGTGCTTTAAACTAAGTTATAGCTACAATCGGACACTCTAGCAACTGCAGGCACTAAGAATCGAACATGTTTAGATTGTCAAACTCATCGAGCGTGTCCTCGGATCCAGATGCCGTCAAATCTGAAAGCTCGTCGAGACACTTTTGGCGCTTACGTACATTCCAATGCAGACCCTCAGCCAGTGAGTCAAACCAGTCGGATATCTGATCCTGTGCACAAATGCTGGGTACCGGATAAATTGATGTTGTTACGCGCAAGCTGTCACCGTGATTCAACTCCTGATCGTTCCGACCATCAAACGATACACGAGACGTATTCCTACTGTCTGGCGATATTGATATCTAAACAAAACGACAATACAGACTCAAGTGAGACAAGAAAAATATTGTCTTACCTTCAACTCAACGCCTGCAGGGACCACAATAGGCCTAAAACTTAGCGAATGTGGGCAAATGGGCGTAACCAGTATAGCCGGCACAGACGGATGTATCATAGAGGCACCAGCGGCAGCCGCATATGCAGTACTGCCCGTGGGTGTAGACACAATTAATCCATCACCCTGCACAGATGTAATGTATTTTCCATCCAAGAATATATCAATATTGCTCAGATAAGGCGAAGGTCCCCGATTAATGACCACCTCGTTTAACACTAGAATGCTGTTCTGACCATACGGCTGTAGCACAGCATTACTGCAGTACTGCATTGGGTCAGTGAATTCCAAATGATTGAACTGTCGTTGCAGTGACTCCTTGCGGCGCCCGCTTTTGCGATGGATTGAACAGCGCAGACGACTTCGGAGTGTCAGCGCTGCGTGACCTTCAAGAACATTGGTGACTTGCTCCTGAAAATTATCACACTGAAAGGGTGTCAAAAAGCCAAGCGAACCGAGATAAAAGGCCATAACTGGTGGAACTGATTGCTGAAATAACTGTGAAGCATACAACAGCGTGCCATCGCCTCCAAGGCAGACAATAAAGTCAATGCGATCAGTGAGATCATCGCGCCCATCTCTGACGACGAAAGAAAAATTATTACAGTTATTAGCATGGCCATGTCATTAAATCTGAACTTGTATAATAATTTTCCGACTTACTTGAAAGTAACTAACTTATCGCGCAATCCCAGAAAACGTGAACGCACTCCACTGTAATATTCATGAACCTGTCTAAATTTGGCGCTCTCATGATCCAGATTTACATCATCGCGCAACAACTTGTCCTCAAGCACAGCGGACTCGACCCAAACTACCATATTCTTCTCCTGCACTAGCCATTCGACTAGTTGCACAAACGGCAGCAGCACCTGGGAATCCTTCTTCTTAATTACGAGGACAGTGAGTGGTGGCTTATACCAGGTGAGTCGCTGACTTGCGGGATCTTGTATTTGCATTACCATTGCAGAGTTCTTCATAATGCGACCGCATGGTCCAAACTGCTGAACCGGTGAAGGCGCGTTCAGGCTACGCGTTCGCCTGTAATATATAGGAAAACAATATTCCATTTTATTAAATGACTTGTTATTTTTGTAAACCCTTGGATTTTTTATTATTATTTCGAATTCTATGGTTTCCGTGGTTTGACCTTTAATTGAGCTCTTTTCTTCTCTCATTAGCAGACTAATTAAAAACAAGGTAAGTGCAGGCCCGATACAGATAGTACAGTACTTTTGATTGAATGAATATAAACGTTGAACTTTTAAGAAATAATTAAAATTATGATTATAAATGTTCCATTCTCTGTTGAAATGCATTTCAGGCTGAGGCTCACAGTCCACAAACGTCGCCGAAATAGACCAAAAGTCATGTTTTATTAACTTTATAACGTATTCTACGCATTTCCCTACTGTATTAATTAAGTGCCGTCTTGCTGTCTTTTGGTGAACAGACTGAAAATGTATAGACAAATGCAAATTAGAGGTTAAGTTTTCTGACCTGCAAAGCCTTTGGAACCTGTCACCATTTTTTTTTTGTTACTTTTCTCGTTGCCCACTAATATGAAACAGCGATAATGAGTTTTATGTATGAATGGCGCCTTGCACTAACTGGCCCTGATTCAATAAATTGCCATTGTCTCACATGGAGTAGAATGTAGACAAAACAAAAACTTTTAAGCCCGAATACAGATCAAAAAGTGGTTTGGGTGCTTAATACCAATCGGCTTTGGTAAACACTCGGCGGCATCATAGCATGTGTATGTGGTGTCATTCGAGGTATTAGGTCTTAAAACTAGTTTTGAAGTGTCTGCGTAAAGGTGTTAAATATTTATAAAAATATATATATACATGTCCAAAAGGGTCAAGGACTTATGGCTATGTCATAAATATCAAATTCAAATATACCCAATAATTATTTTTATAACGTTTCAGAGAGTATTATAGAAGACATAGAAGCCCCATATAGTATATACAAATGTATTATTGATCAACTAGTCCCTGTTTTATTTATAGATTCAAGTTTTGCAGGCCGTGCATAGTTTGACATTTACTGATAAACCTTAAATACAGAAATGTTGTATATTGCGATTAAAGCAAGACTTTAAAGTTTGTTTCACAAAAAAATAAACCTAATAAATATATTATAACCAACCCAAGACTAAATCTTAAACTTTTAATCAATTTATAATTTTGTATCGGCAAGTTGACTTCTAGAAGGGTATGTGAAATTAAACGCGCTGATAAGCCTCCTAAGTGGTTCTCAATTTTAAAAACATTTAAGACTTTGTGATGAATGGTTGTCAATTTTATTATATTGTAGGGGGTGTAATAAGTATGTTGTTAGGTTTGCAACCAAAAGGTCTCCGATCTCATAAGGCATATCAAGCCAACTTGATACGGTCAATATAAACGTATTTTTACTACAGGCACTCTGGGAAAGGGATTTCGACATGTAAATGTTAACTAAGAATTTCTTATCTACATAGGTTGTTTAATCAGTATTAAAGTATCAAAGTATTAACTTTAAAATGACACGAAAGTTTGATAACAACTGATAATTTTCTAATAATAACTATACACTGGTAAATAATTTACTTATATTGAGTATAGCTAAATTTAAACACCCAAGCTTCAAGCAGCGAGACAATTCAGTTTTAACTAACAATAAATGATTGAAAAAGCATCTTTATAAAGTTGAGTAAGTGAAAAAACAGTATATGTAATTAAGCTGTCAAAGTTATATAAATATTGAGTGAAATATAAATTCAATTATTTTTTAATTGTGGTATTATGAACTAGCATTACTTACGGCCAAGTGCCGGATCGCCTGCGGCGCGTCGTGTTTGTAAAGTAGCTATCATACTCATCCAATCCCTGCTGCATTATATTATGATTATTTTTGACAATGTTTTTCTTAACCTTGCTGCTACAGATAATCTCACTTGAGATGCTGCTGCTGGCTTGTATTCCTATATCGCAATAGCTGCCGCTTTTAGCCAAACGCTGTTGACGTTGCCGACTGGCGCTCTGGCGCATGAGCAGCTCGTTATAATGGGTGAGCTGTTGCTGCTGACTGCTTCCGTGGGCACCGCACCAGGCGAGTCCATAGTTCCAGCGCTCTTCCAGCCGATGCTGATGAAGAGTGGCCAAGTCAATATCTGATCGGCAGGCCATGGCTCAAAAACACGCATATGATTCGCACTTTACAGGTGACGATCACAAATCGCAAATTATTTCTTGGTGTTTCTTTGTGCAAAATGTTTATATATTTTTCGCAAATATCAGCAGTTATTTTAGCTAGAATTTAATTAGCTCAACAATTACTTGGCATTGCAAGCAATTTGCGCAATGACTTGAAACGGCCCTGAGAGGTTGCTGTTTTATTGATTAAAAGGGTAAACATACTTAACCTTGCTCTCTTTTTTTGAAAGGTGTTAAAAATTCGAAATATGATGCCACAAAATATGTTCGCTTGCTACACTTTGAACTCTCATTTATTCCGGCAGCATGCAAACCATTCAAATTTAATAACCCAAAGAAAGCTAAACATATACTATGAATCAAAAAATGTCTAAGGAAAAGGGTTTACAATTAAATATTTGCTAAATATTAAATCAAATTTGTATACAATAAATTGTCTTAATAATATCGAACAGGTTTTTAGAACAACATTAACAAAAACGTTGAATTTGTGGTTCCCGCTTGCGTACAAATCTGCGTCCCCGACCTGCTGTTAGTTCCGGCTCTGTCGTCAACTAATTTGCATAGAAATTCCACCAAAACAACACAGAGTAGGGGAGAGGGAGAGTCAGAGGGCGAGTGAAAAGACCAAGATAAAAACCTGCTTCCTAGGCTTAAGGTTTCATTTGTCAGCAGAAATCAATGGCCGGGGCGGAGAGGAGAACTACATGAAGTCAATTTGCAATTAATTAAAATCCGGTGATATATGAAATAAAATGTTTAAATATATGCAAATAAAATATTTCAGTATCTTTCATACTGTGAATACACAATTATCAGGTCTTTAAGATACTTAAAAGTATAAAAGGGAAATAATGAGCATGTAGTTTCAACTGTGCCTGAAGCCACAAAAAGTGTATTCCAGCACAGCATGAATTATTTGAACAATTTTAAGCAAAGTAATAATTAAATAAATATTTGTAGTATAGGATTGTGGCAGTGTGTTGTAAACAAAGAAATCTTAAATGCCTGGGACAATAGACAGACGAGAATTTAATGCGAAATTCACAATGATGATTAATTAAACAAAGAAAAGCTACATATAGAAAACAAGTAATAAATCTCAAGACAATTGTCTATACTAACTAAATACTTAAGTGATTAATATTGCCGTGATCGCTCAGGCCATGTGAAGCCAGGCTGATTCTCAAACTTTCTGACACATGAGAAAATGACAAGTCTTTGTGAGTTAATAAAAAGTTTCAAACGAGAGTCCTCTAATTACATGTTATATAAGACTGCGATTTGAACACACGAAACATTGAGCCCGAGCTTCAAACAAAGCCAACGACCGACAGAGCAAAAAAAAATTTAAAAAAAACTCAACGGGAGAGTAAACGTACAAGGAGAAAGAAAAAGATAGGTACAGAGAGAAATATAGCAAGAGAGAGGGAGAGAGCGACACAGAGAGAGCGCGTGAACACAGATTTAACCAAACACGACCGCACTGTTCGGTGAACAAGCGATAACTGAACTGAACTGAACTGAACTGAACTGACACACCAAAAAGGTAATAAAATTGTAAATATTTGTACGATTTGAAAATTAAAGTTTATGATCGTTGTCAGTTGTCACAGAGCGCATGCCAGCGATCAGGTTGTAAACAACAGCCAAGCACAGCAGAGTTCGACACGCGTCGCATAATCAATGGATAGCGAAAGAGTGACCAAAGTGAACCGGTGCTAACTGGAATGTAAAAGCTGTAAGCATGTTATGCAAACTTCTCTGTAATTGCTAGCTGCTTCTTGTCGAGCTTAAATGTAACTCACATTAATTTCAAATCAGCTGATGTACACTGTTACCAGCAAGCACTTATATTAATTGAACATGACTTGGCATACACTGTACATACAGTGTCTACAAGCGAGTTTGAAGCAGCGATGGCTGGTACATATATGAACTACCGAAATGAATATATGACCCTAATAAACTGGGATTTGTAAAAATGTACCTAAGTTTATGGTTCAAAATTTTTTTTTAACAATTGCGTTATGGACAGCTAGGTGGCAAAAAACACTGGTTTTTTGCGTAAAGTTGAATATTTTCGGTATAGGGAGACCAATCCTTCGAAGTCAGTTTAGTTATATCCATATCGCCCAATAGCTGAAATTGTCAATCTAAACACCTCAACTGTATTCTACATCAATGGCACCAAACAAGATTTTCACCGAGTAGGCCGAGCCGAGGATCATAAAAAAAAAGGGTAAATCTTAAGCTATCGGCTCAAAAACTGACTCTGAGCTCCAGGTTTTGCGCAACTATGAATTGAAGGCCCGAATACCACGGAAAAAGAAATTTATAAGAGCATCAAATAGAGGGTCTAGGATGACGTTCGCCAAAATCCACTTGGGCAAGGATTTGGAGTTCTGGAACACAGTCATAATTGAATATGAGTACAAATTCCAAATTGTTGGCCTGGACGGACGGAATTGTGTGTGACGACAGCCCAATACTAAGCTGAATTCCAAACACTTAAAGGCAACAGTCAAGCAAGGCGGAAGAAGTATTTTGGTATGGGCATCTATCTCGGCTGCCGGTGTCGGAATGTTAAATGTTATTGAAAATTTGTGGGCTCTGTAGCACCCGGAATCACAACATATTCAGCAAGCAAGATCTCAAAAATGCTCTGCTGGAGGAGTGGAGCAAGATCAGCCCAGAAACTACCTGGAAGCTTGTATCTTCCATGAATAATAGGTTCAAGTTTTTTGCTAGACGCTGCTTCAGACTCGCTTGTAGACACTGTACATGTATGAGCACTGTTAATGGATTTACTTACCACCACCAACGCATTTCTATATCGCTAGCAGTGCCATTCGTGAGCAGTCCAGGACCAGGCGCAGAGGATGCGGATCCATTGTTGGCATGCTTTTGACGTGCGTTGTTCACATTTAGCAAGTGATTCTCTTGCTCATCGTAATAGCTGCTATGGTAGGATGCACCTGCTGTCGCCTCTGCTGTGCTTGCACCTGGCACAGACTGGGCAGGTGTTGACTTGGTAATGTCGTGTGGGAAGGACATGCTTAACAATCTCAGACGCGCGCATACGATATTTAATACCCTTGGTATGACACACACAATTTTTGCTACCAATTATCTCTCAAACATGTTACTTTGAGATATTTTGTTGTCGCGCTTAAACGTGTTACAGACGTGCGCACAATAATTTATTTACGCACCGAGTTTATTGTATATTAGAAGATTATTGAATCGGTTGGAATAAGTTCGATTAACTGCCTCAGTGAACTAAACGAAAAAATACTAATTCCATTGTTCCGAGCACTGTTCATTTGATTCGTTATATTGGCACAATTTAATAGTAACATTTTGAACTTTATTAACAGAGTATCTCTGTTGCTATGCCTGTATTTTGCTTGTAGTTTTGCAAACGACAATAATAAATAACCTCCTCCGAAACATTGTATTATAAGTGAAATATTAAACTAATGAATACATTGGGAACATGATGACGATGTTAGTAAACATAGAATATATTAATTATAAATTTTGTGGTTCAATTTACACACAAAAAAAAAATCATAAGTTAAAATAATTACATGACAATGCAATTAAACAGTTGAGCTAAAATATTCTATTTGGAAAATTTAATTTTATTCAATATATCGATACCCAATATCATAAATACAACGCACGCAGAGTGACACAACTTGGCTGCTATAACACTCAAATTTCAGTTATTTTCAAGTTTAAACGTTTTTATCTGTTCTTGTTCAAGGTCGTTCAATTGTTGCAAACTATTATAATCACGATGTTTTAAGCTTACCGAAATTGATTTCGCTTGTCCAGCAGACTACCCACTAGAGTCTTCTTTATAGGCTCCTTTGGGCGACACCACCAAGTCGCCGCTTCGTTTTTTACAAGTTGCCTTGCTCGCTCTATATCTCGTACATTCATTTTGATGCGTGCTTATTATATTAATTAAACATACATTAAACTATATACAACTATGTGCATATAATTAATATTTAAATCACACACAAACACCGCACAACCGTGCGCTGGCAACGTTCAGAGTCAACTATTGCACACGCCTATAATCCGAGATTTTATGCACTTCATATGACTAGATAAGCACGCACACCTGTCACGATGCACACACAAACACACACGCATGCGCATTTTGATATTGATTTGCACACCTTGAATTTGTTAACGAAAAAGGCAAAAGCAATATACAAAAAAGTAAAATAAAATAAAAACATGAAACATGAAACATGAAACAATGGCATGAAATCTGAAGCGTGTAACTCGTCATGCATCTCATGTACGGCCTGAGGGCAACATTTTCTACTAGCAACGTGGCTCGTCGTCACTTTCAATTTCGTTCGTTTCGTTTTCTACTCAAATAGCCTTCTAACGATGCTCGATAAGCCCAAGTGCGTATCGCCGAAGCGCTATCAGAAAAAATCGAGGTAAACAACTTGAACAACATGTAACCAACCAACGAGCAGCAAAAACTTATACTGTGATTCTGATTGATATATGTTGCGTATATATGTATGTCTGTATAAATACATTTATTTTATAATTATCACATAATCACAAAAGCTAATTTCTGCTGCTGAACATGATCTGTTATGAGCTACAATTTGATTATTGTGTATTATTGTATAGAAACTACTAACTATTTTAATTTACTGTGCGCAACAATGATTATACAAACTATCAGCTAAGCAAACAAAAATATTCTAGTTGCTAAAAATAACATGATGTTAAATTATTATACAACATATGTACATGTGTATCACACATGCATCACAAATGGGTTACGCCCTTTCTTTGACTTACGCACTAAATGTCACATCGTTTTATATTTTCAATCTCATCAAATGTGTCCTCGGATCCGGATGCTGTAAGATCCGCCAACTCATCGAGACATTTCTGACGTTTGCGCACATTCCAATGCAGTCCATCGGCCAGCGAGGCAAACCAATCGGATATTTGGTCCTGGGCGCAAATGCTGGGTACTGGATAAATTGACGTTGTCACTCGTAGGCTATCGCCATGGAAAATCTCCTGACGATTCCGACCATCAAAGCTCACCCAGGAAGTATTACGACTATCAGGTGAAACGGAAATCTATGGATCACAAACAGTAAGTTAGCTATGTCGAAAAAAAATGGTTTTGTGATTACAAATAACCTTCAATTCGACACCAGCGGGCACAACGATGGGTCTAAAGCTCAGCGAATGTGGACAGATAGGCGTCACCATTATAGCCGGCACGGAGGGGTGTATCATGGACGCACCAGCGGCAACGGCATATGCTGTGCTGCCCGTCGGTGTGGATACAATCAAGCCATCGCCCTGCACGGATGTAATATACTTTCCATCCAAGAACAGATCAATATTGCTTAGATAAGGCGATGGACCTCGATCAATCACCACTTCGTTCACCACCAGAATGCTATTAGAATTGGAAGACGCATGCGCATTTAAATCGACAGCATGTTTGACCTCATACCGCTTCTCGCTCTTACGATGCATCACACAGCGTAGACGGCTGCGCAATGTGAGCGCTGCATGACCCTCCAGTACGTTCGTGAGCTGTTCTTGGAAATTGTCGAAGCGGAAGGGTGTCAGAAAGCCCAATGAACCTAAATGGAAGGCCATCACCGGCGGCACCGATTGCTGGAACAGAAGCGAGGCATACAAAAGGGTCCCATCACCTCCAAGGCAGACAATAAAGTCAATACGATCAGTGAGATCATCGCGACCATCTCTATGGGACAAGAAATGTAGACGATTAGAGCAGATATAATGTAATATTAAACCTGACACTCACTTGAAAGTCACCAACTTGTCGCGAATGCCTTGAAACTGTATGTCCTCGTTAAGGAGTGCATCGTCGAGCACTGCAGACTCAACCCAAACAACCATATTCTTCTCCTGCAGTAGCCAACTGACCAGTTGCACAAATGGCGCCAGCACGGAAACATCGCTGACTTTCTTGATGACCAGTACAGTAAGCGGGGGTTTGTACCATGTTAGACGTTGACTGGCAGGATCCTGAATTTGCATAACCATCGCCGAGTTCTTCATGATGCGGCCGCATGGCCCAAACTGCTGAAATGGCGATGGTGCGTTTAAGCTACGAGTGCGCCTACAAATAAGTAGGCAGTAATTAAAATCCATTGCAAGTTTCATATTTTACTTAAATATTAATTGTAATCTCAGAATGAACACTGGTCTATCTAACCAAGTCTTTTTATCTATTGGGCATAAGTAATTCCAATTATAAATAATAGTTGCCTTAAGCTCATTATTACTAATCACTAAACTCAAATCACTAATCATTAATTAGTGTCTATGGTTTGGATGCAAAATCTTTCTTACAAATATTGTTTCCGAAATATTAATCAAGCTTATAATAATCGTGCAAAGATTGAAAACAAATTAGAATACAGCTGAAGTTGTTCATTTTGAATTCAGAGCCTCAGTTTTGACGACATCAATAAATAAATGCTGCGCGTGCGTGTCAAATGCAAAATAATTTGTCGATTCTGTCGTCCTTCTTCCAGTGCCTCGGCTGTGCTTGTGTCGCTGATGATTTGTGGTTGTTATGGGATTCTGACAACTTTTAAATTTTGGGAGTACCCGTAAACAGAGGCGGACACAAAGTCAGAGACCTCCAGGGACTTTTCAGCAATGCATCTAGTTTTCAATCAAAGGTCTTATTGAGCACGCTGGTGTGACCGTATACTGAGACGAACAAAATACTGATAAACGCAAATCAGTATCTTTACCAACAAATAAAATACCTAAAACCATAAAACTTAGAATACCGTTTTTTGGATGTTGCATACTTTTCTACAGTTAAAAGTAATTGCCCTTTCGATATCGATGATATTTAACAGAAATGTATTTTTGCGTTCTATCAGCTCAAAATTAATTTTTTATTGCAAAATAGAAGTGATACTACGCAATGAATGAAATATGGATTTTAAAACAGCAGAAAATAAAAAATGATTAGATTAATAAATAGAAAGTGTTAACCAATTACCCGACAAAATTCAAACGATA
The DNA here is from genome assembly GCA_035042185.1 of Drosophila kambysellisi. Classification (NCBI taxonomy): domain Eukaryota; kingdom Metazoa; phylum Arthropoda; class Insecta; order Diptera; family Drosophilidae; genus Drosophila; species Drosophila kambysellisi. The sequence goes on from JAWNLS010000026.1 coordinate 3,157,166, forward strand.
TTTTTAAATTACATACAGTTACCTAAAAATACCGCACACATACATATTACATACTTAGGCAAATGAATTCAAATTTTACCATACATATGTTTGCATTTTTAGTAGTCAGTGTGGTGAACTGTATGCATTTATGTGTACATGTGTAGATTGTGTATATCTTAAGGTATTTATAGATTTTTTTTCAAACTATTTCTCTGCTTGCTTACCGAAATTGTTTACGTCTCTCATTTAAATCCAAAACTCGAGCTTTTCTCAACGGCTTTGGAGAATTCTCAGACGATGCTATAGACCCGCCATTATCGTCTTCACCCTCTACAGATATCGAATTGGCAACCATTTTTAGAGCTAGTTGCATATCCTCGTCTCTCATTATTACAGGATGCCTATGATTGGTTTTTAATTAAGCTGTGCAAGATTCTATATTGGTTCTGAACCGCACCGTCACAGTGTTCAAATTCAACTAAATACTTGCCTATGCCTTTACCTCTAAAACATACAGATTCGATTTACTTACATATGCATATATGTGATATATACATATATACATAAATACATATGTACATACATACATGCACTCATGGATAAGCGACTATTCACATACACGCGCACATATATTGAATAAGATACTGTATTGAATGAGCACACATACTCGTACTTTGAATTTCTTCAGATTATTCTCCAAGCAATTATACAACGCGCATTCAAATCAAGTAAAAATACCCTGCTCAAGAATGCCCGACTCGGATGTACCCCACATCTAATCCTACCCACATACAAGTATACTATATTTTCTCCTGGCGGCAAATAAGATCATATCAAGTTAATAGAAAACAATGACTGTAATCAATTAAGCCATATTTATCGCATATAAAATGAAAAGTAGGCCTTCCACTTTTCTTATTTTATGTCACAGCTAACTTTGTTTTTTTTTTTTTCAATTCCGTTTTTTAAGTTCTACGGCTTGTTCTATTCAAAATTTGTTCATTTAATAATTTATGCCCCGTTGCCTGTTCGACGCTTGGGTAGACAATAGACCATTGGCCTCGAATTTGAATCACCGCACTTGACAACAACAAAAAGCTCAATGCTGCGCGTTCAAAATACCAGTTTCAGTTCAGTATTTTGTATATCGTCCTGAGTTCTGAAGAAAACCTATTTTGATCGATTACAACTTTCGATTAATTAGTAAGCACTGCGGCAAAATTTATCTCTGGGAATTTTTTATTCAAAGCAAATTGTTAGTTGCGTAGATATTTAAACAAAATCGAAAATTGCAATGGCACCAAAGCCCTCTCTGCCCCTAAAAATGCTGATAAATCATTTCGTCCACATTAGGACCGTGACTAGCCTACAAAATCTAAGGTAAGCAACGGTGCTCGCCAGCCCGCGTCTCTTTCTGTGACGTAATTACATCCAATTGAACGCACGTTATTTTGTTTTCCATTTAACAAATCCCAACAGGTTGATTTGCAATTTCAAGACACAATTTCCACGCGGATATACTACAGAGAAGCAGCAACCAACGGGTAATGAGGCGACGGAGGAGAAATCGCCACTATCGCAGGAAATTGATCGACTGTCGCAAGAGTTGAGCACGGCTAAAGAGCAAAATTGTGAGCTGCTCGACAAATACAAGCGAGCATTGGCCGATAGCGAGAATATGCGCACACGGCTCAACAAACAGATAAGCGACGCGAAAATTTTTGGAATACAAAGTTTCTGCAAGGATTTGCTTGAGGTGGCCGATACACTAGGCCATGCAACACAAGCAGTACCCAAGGATAAAGTATGCCATACATATTGTGTTATCCAGATTGTTCCTAACTGCATGAAATTCTTTTTATTTTCTGCGCGCACTTAGCTCGACTGCAATGCAGATCTAAAGAACCTTTACGAGGGGCTGTGTATGACACGGGCATCCCTGCTGCAGGTTTTCAAGCGTAATGGCCTGGAGCCTGTCGATCCAATCAATACGAAATTTGATCCCAATATGCACGAGGCATTGTTCCAGAAGGAGGACATTACGGTTGAGGCTAATACTGTTGTGGAGGTAACCAAGCTCGGCTATAAGCTGCACGAGCGTTGCATACGCCCAGCCCTTGTGGGAGTGTCCAAATGCTGATAGCAATCTTGTCGTTATATCCCCTTGAAATCATATTTGTGTACTTGCTGAAAGCTTCGTTTACATAGCCATTGCCCCATTGTTTGCAAATTTATCTTATTATGCAATATTAATGTACGTTACTATGTAAATATAAGTTTGCCAATATACAGACAATAGTCGTTGGTGAAATTAGACTTCACTAGGGTTTAAAGTATGACGTTTCCTTAGATTTTAAGTGCTCTATGGTCCGTTTAGAAGGTTAGGACTTTTGCTTTAATAAACTAATTAGTTGGTTTTTTAAATGCGATGTGCTTGAGTTTTTTTTGATAAATTGTGATAATTCCTAACTAGTTTAATAATTCTACATTCAAATTGACAATTATCAGTGAAAATGCGTGCTTAAATTATCAGTGAAAATCCGCATTTAAGGGTAAGGTTCGATGCTCTAACTTTGTGAAAGCTAATCTAATTTTCAGAAGCAATGGGTTGTAAATTGTTTATCCAGTTTAACATTGCATTTTAATTTAAAGATTCCTCATTGGTCAAAATTTAAGTACAAATTTTATCCAGAAAATGCATTTGAATTCGATCGATTTTTAAAACCCATACCATAGATGAATATAGCATTTACAGTTAAAAATGTATCGTTATTCGTCTTTAATGTTACAAATTTTCTTCTACTAGCGGGCTATAGAAGCAAACAGTTTTTTTGGTTGTCTATTTCCTGACGAGAGAAGAGAGAGAGTGAGAAGAATACAAATAACAATAAAGTTCTTCGTCCTAATAAAAACTCGAAACACGAAACCCCTGGGAAAGCATAATAACACAGGTACTTGGTGAAAATTCAATGGAAATGAGATTTTCTGTAGTCCGCAGGTAGAAAATTGACTCATACGCATATTGGAAAATTCGTGGAAACAAAGAGTGTAAATTCCATTAGGCTATACCTAGGCCCGGTTTCAGTTCTTCCTTCAGTTGATTTCTCAACCTCGAATTGAGAACAATGTTCGCTCGATTACTGAATTTCCTCTTGCTGCAGTTGGCTCTCATGCAGTGCATTAACGGACGATTGTCACCGATGCCCAAATTCTACTACGGTCAGCACAGTGCAATAATTGAGAATACTGAAAAGCCGAATCCAAAGTTGCAGAATGCGCTTTATTACAATATACCCGTTTACAAACTGATAAGTCCAACGACTGCAACCTTAACTACGCCAGCACCAAGCCTTGTCGATGAATATCCCAGTGATTTACTCTACATTGCACGCAATAAGTTGGGAGTAAAGCGCTTGGACCAGTTGCCCAGCATCGGTGACCTGGGCAAGATGCTGGGCACAGGTAACTCCATTGAAACCATTAAATACGTTCGCACACTGACTTCCAGTGCCCAGGGCATAGCTCTGATGAAGACCTACTTGGAAGCGTTGAACTATGGTCTTGCCAATTCCAGAGAAGCCACTCCTAATGCTACACCTGAGCAGAAAGATAACAATGACGACAATATCACACTTAATTCAGATATAGATGCCGATTACTATGATACGGCCGTCAAGCTAGATGAACCAACAACAACAAAGAAAACAATTAAAACACCAAACTTTGATTGGGCGGAAGAGGGCAGTTTAATGCAGAGTGCCAATGATTTTGTGAAACAATACGGTTTGGCTCGTTGGTCAGAAAGCAGCACATCGACAAAATCCATTCTGGGCAAGCTCGTGCTGGTGGCAAACAGCCAGGCAGCCCATCAGCAGGGTACTGCGTCGGCATTAGGTCCCGTGCTCGTACAGCAGCCATTGCCTTATCACTATCCGATTCCATTGCGACCTGTACTACGGCCGCAAGCCGCACAGCCCACGCCAAGGCAAATCATAGTCCACAGCAGCACAGTAAATCCAAGTCGCACAACAAAGGGGCCGGTGCAGACCCACCTGAACACACCTAAAGAGCCGTCGACGACGTCAGCCTTTCAACGAGTGGCGCCGCATGTTCAGCAGCTTGCCCAGTTGGCCAGTTTATCACCTGAGGTGCTGGACGAATTCCTGCAGCAGCAGCCCAAGATAGCCGAGTTGGCCAAACGCATCAGCCGATTGCCACTGACCCAGCAACACAGCCAGGCCATTGACTCACAGTTATTTATGGCCGTGAAGAGTGCTATATCGCAGGATGAGAGTTTGAAGCGTTTGCTTGGAGCTTCGCAGACATTAAAATAGAAGTGCAACTGCATCAATTAACTGTAATTCAAATAATAAATATACACATAGTTTGTAACTTTACTTTAAATAAACCAAACTTGCTAACATGCAGCACATAACCCTATTTCGAAACATGTGGCGACACCTCAAAATGCAAGGGCTGTGAGATTATCGGCCAGTGCATTATTAAATGTCGTCAATTGGTCTAGCGTTGCCTTGCATAATTTTCACCTATCTACAAAATCAGCGAAAATTTACTGTTGAACGCACAATGCAATTATATTTAATAAACAATATCATCTATGTACATTTAAATTTGTTAGTCAATTAAAAAAAAAATGATGCACCCAAAATTAGTGCAGCACTTTGGTAAGATTGCTAATTTATTCTTTGTCCATAAAAAATAGCACTCGAAAGTTCTAGTTATTAAACAAACGAGCGTGCATTGGACAGCATAAAATATTCGTCTTAACAAATTATATTGAAGAAAAAAGCTACCAACTGCTCCCAGAACCGTCTCCTTCTGATTAATGTAAAAGAATGTGCGGCAAGCCATTTTTTGATTAACATAACAGAGTGTGACGTATTAACAGTAGCTGCGGTGAGTTAGTTCATTTAACCAAAGGGGATAGATGCAATCGGTAGTAAATTGAATCCGATAGATACGACAATACTTATCTTCGACTAACAACAACATTTTGTTCGAAATTATTTAAATTTTTTTAATATAAATAAGCGTCGATTGTTACCTGACCTATCGCTTAAGTACAGAGCATATCTTGAACGTTATTTAATTTAATGAATTAACTTAAAAACAATTTACTTCAGCCGAGTGGTGTCGAAATAAAACTGATTTTTTTTAATTATGTACATGTATATGAATAAGTTGACATAGCATTTTATTCATTAAGTCATTTAAATGCATTTGAAAATTTCGACTCATTCGATTACATATCGAAAAATTAATAAATACCCTTAATACAAATATATCGAAATCATATCAACAAATTTGACAGAGTTGCTTTTGAATAAACTACAACAGAACATACACTTCGGAAACGTCACCAAAAACGGACAAAAACAAATAATTGACAAATTTCGTATAAATAAAATGTTTAATTAAACGTATTGTTCCGTACACAATTGGTGCGTGTATGTTTGTCTGAGAGTGTATGTGTAGCATACCTTTGCTGTGTCCAACTAGTAGTAAAAATATATGCACATATGTGAGAAAAGAAAAGCAGCAGTGAGTTTTCAACAATTGTTTGTTGCGTGCCAAATTCTAAAAGGTGGAAGCCAATTAGGTGCAATTATAGAACGAAGCTCGACAAGCTGGACGCAATGTCACTCCCAGGCAACGGCATTTATGTGGTGCGCGGTGAAATGGCCACGCTAGTGACGGCCATGCGACGTGGTACGCGCTGGAATGCAACAGCCTACGTGGTAAATGTCTAATATATGTATATATAATATATTACATACATATATTATATATGTATATTCATTCATTAAAATGCAGGATGATGAAAAGGACGCCTTGCTAAAACTTTTCATCGATCTGAAGCAAGTGCTAAACTGTATTGAGGACTTGCGTTTAATTGAACCGAATGTGTTTCTAGCGCCCTTCTTGGAGGTGATTCGCACCGCTGACACCACAGGCCCATTAACTAGTCTCGCTCTAGCCTCGGTGAACAAATTCTTGTCATATGGCCTGATTGGTAAGAAAAAAAAATGTACATGAACCATTTAGGGACTATATAAATCAGTAGATGAGCTTCTAATAAGATTTGATTTTCATTAGATTTTATATTTCCTTTGCAAAAGAATCGTATGTACATGTATTTTATACTGCTAAAATCGTTAACGTATTTTTAACATTCAGATCCCACGACTCCAAATCTGGCTGTGATTGTCGAGATGATAGCGGATGCTGTGACGCATGCACGCTTTATGGGAACGGATCAGTCCTCGGATAGTGTTACATTTATGCGTGTTATCGAAGTGTTGCACACTCTCATCCGCAGTCCGGAGGGTGCCGCCGTTAGCAATGAGTCCATGTGCGAAGTGATGCTCAGCTGCTTTAAGATCTGCTTTGAGCCGCGCCTTAGCGAGCTGCTTCGTCGTTCCGCCGAACAATCACTCAAAGACATGGTGCTATTGTTCTTTATGCGTCTGCCACAGTTTACGGAGGACCGCAGCGACACTGTGCTGCAGAAGCGCTTTACCATTTGCGAAGCCGCTGCTGGTGCACCCACAGAAAAGCATAGGCGCAAATCACAGACCGTTTTGGCTGTGCAACGCAAGTCATCCACATCCGATGAGCCGCCTCAGACTCCCCAGAGCACACAAATGGCGCCTACGTATTTGAAGGCTCCCATACTTGCCACAACGCCTGCTTCTCCCGCAGGCAACGTTCTTGATATGCAGGGCAAGATCACACAAACACCCACCACAGCAATTGTTGGCAATACTTCACTTGATGTGCCAAACATTCAGGTGGAGAACGCTAAATGTGAGCTGATGGCCGCTGATGCGGAAGAGGAGCAAACAACACTGTCGGCTACTTCGCTGACCGAGGCCAACAGCAGCGAGTATATCAACTCTGTGGGTGTGCGTTTCACACAGCAGTCATCTTCACAAGATACGGCTGCCTTGTCAACCTCACTGACACCATATGGCCTGCCATTTATCCAGGAACTGTTCCGGTTTCTTATTATACTATGCAATCCGCTGGATAAGCAGAATTCAGACAGTATGATGCACACTGGTTTGGGTCTGCTTACTGTCGCCTTTGAGGTGGCCGCCGACAACATTGGCAAATATGAGTCACTTCTGGAGCTAGTAAAAGATGATTTGTGTCGGAGCTTAATATCTGTAAGTCAAACGTAATTTAACGATGGGTAGCACAGGCAACATTCGAAAATTAATTGCTTTAATATTGAAATTATATTCTTTTCAATAGTTGCTGAGTTCAGAGCGCCTCAGCATCTTTGCCGCTGATTTGCAACTTTGTTTTTTGCTCTTTGAATCACTGCGCGGCCATCTGAAATTTCAGCTGGAGTGCTATCTAAAGAAACTAAGCGAAATCATCGCTAGCGATAATCCGAAAACTCCCTATGAAATGCGTGAACTGGCGCTGGATAATCTACTGCAGATGTGGCGTATTCCTGGCTTTGTCACCGAGCTGTATATCAATTACGACTGTGATCTATACTGCACGGATATGTTTGAGAGTCTTACCAATTTACTTAGCAAATACACGCTCTCGGCCACAAATGCTGTCTACAGTACGCATATCATCGCCATGGACGCGCTGATTAGTGTGATAGATTGCATAGAACACAATTGTGCAGCTGCCAAGAGCAACAACAGATCTTGTAACAACGCCCTGGCGCACTCATCTCCGACAGCCGTTGGTGGCAGCCGTCATTCGCGTCACAATAGCGGTCTTGAAGGCATTGTGATTGATAATTGCGAGGAGCCTGTGGAGAACATTGCGAGCTTTATCAACAATAGCTCACAGCGTTTGCGCCTGCAGTCAGGAGGCGAGGGTGGCACCATCACCAGTGAACAGCTGGCGACCGTTAAGGAGAAGAAGCGACTGCTGTCTAAGGGCACAGAGTGGTTCAATCAGCGACCCGACAAGGGCATTCAGTACCTGCAGGAGCACGGCATTCTACATGCTCAGCTTGATCCTATGCAGGTGGCGCTTTTCCTGCGCGAAAATCCAGGCCTAGATAAGAAAATGATTGGTGAATATATATCCAAAAAGAAGAACGTCGATTCGAAAATCCTCATAAATTTTGTGGACTCGTTCGACTTTACGGGGCTACGCGTTGATCAAGCACTGCGTCTCTACCTGGAGACCTTCCGCTTACCGGGCGAGGCGCCATTGATATTCCTCGTTTTGGAACACTTTTCGGATCATTGGCATGTAAGTTAAAAACATACGAATGCTGTAAACTTCGTGAGACAAATATTTAAATTATCCAACAAGTTTTAAGAACGGTTTCTTAACTTTCAGATTCAAAACAAAGAGCCATTTGCCAACGTTGATGCCGCTTTCCGCTTGGCATATGCCATCATCATGCTGAACATGGATCAGCACAATTCGAATGCCAAGCGTCTTAATGTGCCCATGACGCAGGATGATTTCACAAAGAATTTAAGAGGGCTGAATGGAGGACAAGATTTTGATCTGGAAATGCTGGCCCAGATCTTCAATGGCATCAAGTGAGTTGCAGTTCCGGTTAAGCTACAGACAAATATGCTTACATATGTGTATATGCTTACAGAAACGAAGAGATTGTGATGCCCGCCGAGCAGACGGGTCTCGTACGTGAAAACTATTTGTGGAAAGTGTTGCTGAGGCGTGGCGCCACCCACGATGGTCACTTCCACTACGTCAACGATGCCGCCTACGATGTGCAGATCTTTAACATTGTATGGGGCGCCTCACTCAGTGCTCTAAGCTTTATGTTTGACAAGAGCACTGAGACGGGCTACCAGCGCACTTTAGCAGGTAAGAGAACTACTACTGCACTATAGACAACTATTGTTTTAGTTCAGCACTTAAGCGTACAATCTGCAATTTGCAGGATTCAGTAAATCGGCAGCCATATCTGCACATTATAATCTGAACGCGGACTTCGATGCGCTTATATTGACCCTATGCAAGTTTACAACGCTGTTGACCAGCGTCGAACAACATGAGCCGGTGCCGGCAAACAATGAGATTCAGCAGGCTGTCAACTTTGGACTGAACGCTAAGGCGCAGGCGGCCATGCGAACGGTATTTCTGTTAGTTCACGGCTATGGTGATAGTCCGCGTGATAGCTGGAAGCACATTTTGGATCTCTTTCTGCAGCTGTTCCGTCTTAAGCTGCTGCCCAAAACACTCATGGAGGTGGAAGACTTTTGCGAGCCCAATGGCAAGGCCACGCTAATATTGGAGAAACCGCGCGAGAAGCAAGAGTCGGGCCTCTTCTCCAGCCTCTACTCGTTCATTAGCTCTGACGGCCAGCGTGAGCCTACTTTCGAGGAGCAGGACTTTATCAAGCATGGTCGTAAATGCATCAAGGAGTGTCAGCTGGAACAAATGCTGCAAGAGTCTAAGTTTGTCCAGCTAGAGTCATTGCAGGAGCTACTCAAATCCGTACTGTTCCTGTTGAAGGCGCCGGACACACCCAAGTCTACTGGCGGCCAGACCTATGCCGAAGATGTAACTGTCTTCTGGATGGAGTTTCTCGTGAAGATTGTCGTCCATAACCGAGATCGCATGATCCCTTTGTGGCCAGCTGTGCGCGATCAAATGTTTCAGCTGCTGCATGGCAGTGCAGAAAATGGCTATGATTATTTGCTTAACCGTTGCATTATTGCTGTGCTCAAGTTAGCCATATATCTGATGCGCAACGAGGAATTGTGTCCCGTTGTGCTGCAGTCACTTAAGAAACTGCTAGCACTGAAGCCGTCGCTCTTGTTGCGCATTTCGAAGCAAGTTTCCATTGGCATCTACGAACTGCTTAAGACCTCGGCACAGAACATTCACTCTGAGCAGGATTGGCAGATAATATTCAACCTGCTCGAGTGCGTTGGCGCTGGCGCAGCTCCGCCCAACTTCAAAGATGGACTGCAGCTAGCAACACCTAATGGCCACGGCTCATCCGATGGCATCCCGAGTAGTGAAGATGATGTAGCTACTTCTCTTGAGCGCGGCTACACATCTGACTCGGAACTGGGCAGGTCAGCGATTGCCCCGCCTACCACTAGTCCTAGCGCCGAGAACTGGATACTAGTTAACAAGGATAGCGAGTTGACCATAGCATCTAGGTACGTTTTAATATTTATGTTTATACTAAACTAGCTATATGTAATATCTTATCACAACTACTACTATTCTAGGCCTCAGTCGCCGCCCAGCTCCAGCACGCCCAGTGTGAGCTCGCTGGTGTTCAACTGCCAGCTGCTGGACCATGCGCCCTTCGCACTGTTTAAGTGCTGGGATTCGCTTGCCTTTATCGTGCGCAGTGTGGCTCATATTACACCGTATAACTTTGAGGCGTGCGTGCGATGTATTCGGATATTTGTGGAAGCGTGCCGGGATGGTGGCATACGCCAGCGACAAAAATTTGAAGTATCTGCCAAAAAGCGTAACTTGAAAAACCGCCAGGAGAACACACGTGAACCAGGCGTTGACCTGTCCAAGGTAACCGGTAATTTAACTTCGTCTTTGGTGAGCGATGGTGGAGAAAATCATCCAACAAATGCCGCAGAGCAGGAGGAATTGGCACAGCGTTACGAGCAATTATCCATTCAATTGCTTGACCTTATGTATACCTTGTACACGCGAACGGCACAGATCTTTCGCTGGTGGGCGGAGGAAGGTTGCACCGTGCCGCAAACGGGTGCACTGTGGACGCCAGGTTGGTGTCCGCTGCTGCAGGGTATTGCCCGGCTTGCAATGGATCGGCGGCGAGAGGTGCGCACTCATGCTATATCCTGCCTGCAGCAACGTGCCCTACTTGTGCACGATTTGCAGACCTTGTCTGGAGCTGAGTGGTGTTCCTGTTTCCAGCATGTCCTCTTCCCGCTGCTGAACGAGCTATTGCCAGAGAACGTCGTAGCCAGTCAGCTGGACGCCTCTCTGTTGGAAGAGTCGCGCATACGTACGGCCACCATTATGTCAAAGATGTTCTTGCAGCACTTGACGACGCTGATTGAACTAGGCGCCATCTTCAACGAGCTGTGGCTGGAAATATTGGACTACATTGAGCGATTTATGAAAGTGGGCTCGGACACGCTCTCGGAACAGATGCAGGAAATACTTAAGAACATGCTACTGGTCATGCACTCGGTGAGAGTGTTTCACAATCAGGACGGAACACTCCAGCAGGCTTTGTGGGAGCTAACATGGCGGCGCATTGGCGACTTTCTGCCAAACCTCAAAACGGAACTTTTCCACGATGAAGGTGCGTGTGGGATGTTTAGAGTCAAATGTAAAGCAAAGCTTTAAGGGGGTAACACGTTTCGTCTGCAGCTTTGCGTTCGCTAGCCATTTTGCTGGACATGACAGACATAGTTGATGAGTATTTCGTGACAGGTGCGTTGCGAATACACAGCTTTGACGTTGTCGATGGCGCCCCCACCTATAAGATATACGTTTTAAGTTAAGGCACACAAGAAACCATGGACTTATTTCCGTGTCAAGTTCAATTTGCTAAATAGTCTAAGCAAGAAGATGAGATGATGCCATGACTTTGCTGCTTTACAAGACTTTATTCGTCGCTGTTAATTTTTATTTTTTGGTTAGCATTCAAATTCCTATATTTAATTCAAATTTCGTACTGCACCTATTGCAGGCAAGCGAGCCCAAATGTTAACAAACGCTGCAGCCGCTGCAAACGTTCATCAGATAATGCCGTCTGTGGCCATTATGCCCAGTCAAGCACAACAACAGCACACCGAGTTGATTAACAAAGCTGGTTTTAGTGCTGCTGCTGACAAAAGGGATCTAGCTAGTGGTGCTGCCACACCCTCCTTGGTGTCGCCAGTAGAATCACCCCGGCGCAGCATTATTCTGCAGCCGCCTATGACGGAGGCACTGCAGCAAGCACCAAGCTTTGCATTTGCTCAGGTTAGCTTGTCTTTCTTAATTTGTATGCTTTCTTAACTAATTTGTATTTGTATAACACCCCATAGCCCATACAGGTGACTCCGCAACAATCCATAGAACAGCAGACACCCCATAACAAAAACGCATTGTTACCCGATTTGATAAATGAAGCAACCGCAGTTGCTGTTGTCCATACCACTACCACTTTCACAACACCCGTTCACAGTCCTCGGCAAGTGGAAGCTCCAATTTCCGCACCAGCACCCATGGCCAGCAGTAATAGCTACGCCATTGATCTGTCAGCTACGCCTCCAAATTTAGAGGAGCACCAGCAGATGCAGATGTATCAGCAATACCAATATCAACATTACCAGCATCAGGCGCAGCAAACAACGCAGATACATCCGCCAACGCCAACACAAAGTGATCTGCCACTCAGTCATCTGCTGACGAGTAATGCATATCCATCGCTGACCAAAATACCGAACGCATCCATTATACACAGCTATGTGCCCGTCTACGAAGCTCCATCGGCGGTACAGACAGTCAATGCAGCTGAAATCTATCAGGAATATGTGCAGAATCCCTACAACATAACATTGCAGCAGGATCAAGCGCTACAGCAACAGTCGTCGGCTGAGATGCTCTTTCCAGCTGTAGCTACGCCAGCCAGCTATTTTAATGCCAATGTCGATCCTAGCACCATACCGCCCGGCTCTGAGCTGCTCTATGGGCAGCCTTAGGCATCGAACACGATGGTAGCCTTTGCTTCTTTAATAAGATAGGAAAACGCTTATTTCATTTTTATGATTTCCTGGTCAACCAAAACTTGCTATTTTGAATACCCTTTTTAGTATAAATTTCTTTGGATAAACGCATTCCACAAGAGCGCCCGTGTTTTTAAAATATGGTGAGTAATAGTAAAAAGTTTCTGTAATTAATCGAACCAATCCGATAGGTATTTGCAAAACGATAAAGCTTTATACCACTGTTTTATTAACGGAAGATAGTTTCAATTACAATAATTAGAATGCTATTCATATGAATATATCATATGTATGTATGTTAGTTATTTCAAGACGACAATTGTAAATAATCAAAATCTTAATCGTAAAATATACAATAAATTTTGCATATGCAAAATGGAGCAATTTCTGAATGGAAAACTCTCTAGATCATATGCTTTCAATAAAATATATTCAACTTTCAAACAAAACAAAAGCCAACCCAGACTCCGTGACAATGCCATCTTGGTAACATTGCCGTGACCAGGATTCGAACCTGGGTTACCACGGCCACAACGTGGGGTCCTAACCACTAGACGATCACGGCTACGCCGGGGCGATGAAGCTCGGTATTCAAAGCTCTAAGCATTAGCAGAGCGACAAAACAGAAAAATCGACATTAATTAGCAAAAGTTTACCTCTACCTCTACTTTTATTTTTATTACTTTTGATTAACATTCAACTAAAACGAATATAATCCAATTTAAATATTAATTTGATGTTGCATCCCAAGCAAGACATTTTTTTTCAATTCTTAATCCGGTGTTTAATGAGTGAGTCATATCAAGCTGATCCACTTTTAAATTCAAGTTATTGTTAAGGCTCTGCGATGGAATTTATTACATAAATCTTGTACATGTAATAAACGTTTAATATTACTTATCGGTGTCGAATTAAAAAAAAAAACAAAACTAAAAAAAATTAACCAGATTCCGTGACAATGCATTTGAACATTGCCGTGACCAGGATTCGAACCTGGGTTACCACGGCCACAACGTGGGGTCCTAACCACTAGACGATCACGGCTACACCGGTACTGTTTGGGCTTCGTCCTAATATCTGTTTTTACAAGTATTTCACACTTTGGTGTAGTTAAGAAATTATAATTGAAGGACAGGTGGCGCTTATACATTGTTTCATATACAATATAACAATTGACAAAATAGATGGCGCTTAAAAAGTTTGTAAAATAAGAATCTGTCAACCACAGTATTAGTAATATTAGCGATAAATCGGTTGTAAATAGATGCTGAAAAAAATAACATCCGTTATTAGATTGAAAACTATTAAATTTAACTTTATATTTGTGAACAATAGCCGTACAAACAATTCAATACATATTAAAATGATCAATTTTTCGTTAAATTAACTTGTAAATTTGTTTAAAAATTTAAGAAAAAATTTTATATCCCACAACCGGACTCCGTGACAACGCTCTCTCAAGAACGTTGCCGTGACCAGGATTCGAACCTGGGTTACCACGGCCACAACGTGGGGTCCTAACCACTAGACGATCACGGCTACATCAGGTTGCTGAGAATCCGCTCCCAAAAAACAGCTTTTTAAGGAATCTAAAGAAATAAATAGTAGTGTTACATGTATTTTCCTTACTCTTTAGATGAAGTTAACATACACATAACTTAACTCAAACGCAAATGATTGCTTAAAAAAAACAATTTTTATGAAATTAGTAGATCAGCTTATAAATGTGGAGCAAAAGCCTTGAGTTAAAGCCGGGCGCAACTAAATCACAGCCAATTGCAATGAATTGTTGTAGTTCGGGCGCAGCTGCAACAGCTTCACAATGAGGCATTGTTGCACATTTCTGAACAAGTGTAACAGTCGGCTAGGCAGGCGAACAGTGTTTTAAACAAAGGGCCTGTTTAGATTAACAATGCGCTGCTGCATTTACATTTATTTAGGGGGTTTGTGAATAAACACATATGTATATATATAATATAATAATGATTGAAAATTATTATAGATAGTCCGATTTGAGATATCAAAAGTTTTCTGAGATTTTGTTATTGAGAATATCATAATTTTCCAGCGGTCAACGCAACTTCTACTTATAGATTTAGCAGACCACTAGGATGCAAAGTACCTTTCCCTTTGTTTCCCCTTGTTTTTAAGCCCCTTGTTTTGAAGCTGATCTGCAATACACTAGTTGATTAATTTACCATTTGTTGGCTTTTCTAATTGATTTTGAACAGGTCAGCAGCAAACGAATTGTTGGTTGTATCGAGATGTGTACGTACATAAATGTGTCTAAGATTCAGTTTTTTCACTGTTAGCCTTTGTAACACTTTTCAGCTCTTATCGGACTTTAAATGTACATATTGGAAATGTTGCTTGAGTTATTGATGTTAATAAACCGAAAACTGCACAGAGGCACTCAGAAATAGATGAAAGGTGTTCTACTAAACCTTCACATCTTTGTCTGAATGTAATTTAATCCTATACAATGCTACACATTGTTCTTCAATTGTGTCTGAAACGTTCTTGCTTAGAGAACTTCACGCTTCTTCTTCTGTGCTCATAATCAAAAACATAAAATAATTGTGACAACTATCAGCGTTTGTTGCTAGAGAGCAATGCTGCTCAATTTGCGTTGTTGTTTCGTCAAAAAAACGTCGACGGCAGAAGTTTGATCAATTGCATCTCAGGCAGTGTGCTGACTGCATTAAGCATTATGTGTATTCAGCCTGCCACAAACGCGCATCACCCGAGTTTTACATTTTTTACAACAGCAGCTGATCAAGAATTAAATAGTCAAAAAGCGAAGAATACACAACTCACACACATACAGAGAGGAACTTAAGACCTTCAACATTCAAAATGCAAGAGAAAAGGTCGAGGTGATCCCATTAAGAGGATCATCGTGGGAAACTTGCTCTACAATTCTGTCTGATAGCCTGTTCAAATTTCAGCGCGCTATATGAAAGTTCTCACAAATAGATTTATTAGCTTATTTATATTAAAGGTAATTCGCTTCTACGGGAAATCCTGGAAAATGAAGTTAGGCTTCCTTGAATTTTCCCATTACATTTCTTAAGTTTACATTCTCACGCGCACCACCTGAGTTTTAGTTTTTCAACAGCAGCTGATTGAGAATTGAATAGTCAGAAGCAAACAGCGAAAAATACACAACATACACACACAAAGAAGATACTTAAGACCTTCAACATTCAAAATGCATATTAGTTGAAAATAAGAAAAGGTCAAGGTGATCCCATTAAGAGGATCATCGTGGGAAACTTGCTCTACAATTTTGTCTGATAGCCTGTTCAAATTTCAGCGCGTTTTATGAAAGTTCTTACAAATAGATTCATCAACTTATTTAAATCAAAGTCGATTCCCTTCTTCGGAAAATGTTGAAAAATGCATTTCGATTTCATATTTTCCCACGCATCCATGTTAAAATATTACTGTCCATTTTCTACTCGGTTATAAGCGGATCAAATATTTATTTTCGTTCGACGCTGCTCGCCGCATAAGCACTGTTGCGTTTTTAACCCTACTTTGACATATGTTTGTATTTTTTATGCTTTTAAAAGACGCTTCCCAAAACATCTAAACATCTGTTCCCCCAGCACTCATTAAAAGACTTATCTTCCAGTGGCTAAAAACTTTAGAAACTCGGAACTTATAAAGAAAACGCACGCAGAACCGATTACTTTGTTTGTCCAAAAAGCCAACCTGGTGGTGGTTTTTCATAACTTACTTACTTTCGCTACAGGTAAAAAGAAAATAATGGAGATTGAAATTCTAGCGAGGAGCAACGTGCTGCTTGACCTGTGCGCCTATTGTTATATTTAATTCATTTGATGCTGCCTATTAATGAAATTATCATCTTTACGTTTTCTTGTTGATCAATAGTAATCTGCGTGTAAAAACTTGAAATATATACTTCGATTTGTTAATGTTAATAATGGTATTTAGTTTATTTGTATTCTTTAAACGTGAGCTCCAATCTTACTATCGAGTCCAAAGAAGGGATCCGCAATAGTTGCGTTTTGCAAATCACTCTCCCATATTATCATATGATTATTGCAACCTGTATTGCAGCCTACCACAAGCCATCTCTTTGGCAATGCAATCGTCGATCAGTCGCAAGGACTTTCCCAATATTGAGCTGGTGCTATATGCAGTGTCAAAGGCACTATCCAAGGCCAGTGTAATGCGCCCATCGGTGGCACACTTTGCCGCATGCATGTTTGTGAGGGTCTTCTCTGTGTAGGTGTTGGTAGTGGCAATCTAGAACATGAGTATTCCTTTGTCACTCCTTCTAGTATGTACTTACAGCAGTCGTAATGCAGATTGCGTAGTTTAGTTGCGAAACGGAGTTTTGTTTCTCACAGTCGGCTGTCGAGTTTTTTAAATTATTTGCGTAATAGCACTAAGCAATCAACACAGAGGCGTCAAATCGACAAAAAAGTGCATCAGGTTTAAAATTCAGTCTAAAATTTTGCAGGGGTTTGCGTGTCTAGCAGCGAACGCAGGTCATTATTTCACTTGACTTCGCTGCGACAACATCGCAGGTAAATACAAAACCTAGCTTTTTAGGAGCATGCGCACCATTTCTAGAGCCCTAATATGTGCGAAAATAGCAGGTATATTACTACCGGATCGCGCAGACCCTTGAATGCGTGCGAAAATAGCAGCAACACTCCATCCTTGTCTTTTTGTGTGCGAGCTGGCACTCGATTTTCAATTTTTAGTTTTTGGGCCTGATATGTAACCATTCGTAAAATGGGGTGGTTTAACTGTTGATCAATTTTGTAAACACAGCCCGCAAAATGTAAGGTGAACATCTAAAACAGGGTATCATTGTCTCGACATCAATGATACCCCTTTTAAGATTTGCACTAGACATTGTCTGTGGAAAACATACCTACAAATGCCAATTTTAGCTTAACAAATATGAAAGCAGATTCTATTGCATGGATTCTTAAAATACGCGTTATTAAAAGTTAGATAGTCAACTGTCACAAAATCAAAAGGTAATCTAAGCCAATCTATTTAAAATCTACTACAATTCTTTTTTTATCGACATTGTCCAGTGCAAATCTTAAAAGGGGTATCATTGTCTCGACATGCGTAATAGTTTGTTCGAACAGCCGTCTAGTCATCCATATAGACCGTAACATTGCTTGTGTTTTTCTATGCATGCTACTCGTGTTTTCATTGTTTCTGGAAAGAGCTCTTATTGCAATTCATTACCGGCCTTGTCCTGCAATTTGATCAGTTTTTGCATAATTTTTTAACTTTTTGAGTAAAGCTACATTTCAGGAAATATACTTTAAAAACAATAAAAAAATATGCATAAAAAAGATTTGTTGTGATGGTTTAATTAATTATATTTAAAGAGTACAGATATATAACACAGTGCTGTTATCAGATAACAAATGTATATACAATCTGACGCATATACATATGTTTTTACATGGGAAAAAATTCATATTTTCTAAGTTCTTTTGCAAAAATATGTATGTAATTATTGACTTTTGAATATTTTCTTATTTTTCTACTATTAAATGCATATTTCTAAACTACTTAACATTAAAATTAACAAGATTTATTTATTTATCTACTTGTGAAATTTAATATACAAAAATAGTCCATTTCACTTATTGGCGCTGAATTGTTTTGACAATGGAGATTTTGTATGGGATTTTGTACATTTTTGCCACCAGATTGGGGAAAATTGCATATTATTAAGCATAGTGAAAGGAAATCTTAAGAATTTGGATCAGACCCATTAGAGGATAGCTTAAGGAATATAACAATGTCAATGAATCACATATAATGAACAACCTGCTCAATTTACATATGGGGTGTCAAGGCAAAATAAAAAGTTTCAATAATTAGTACTGAAAAGCAGCTTTTGTTTGCCCAATTGCATGTACCCATATGTAAATTGAGCAGGTGGTTCATTATATGTGATTCATTGACACTGTTATGTTCCTTAAGCTATCCTCTAATGCATCTGATCCAAATTTTTTAGATTTCTTTTTACTATGTTTACTAATAAAATATTTTCCCCAGTCGGGTGGCAAAAATGTACAAAATCCCATACAAAATCTCCATTGTCAAAACAATTCAGCGCCAATAAGTGAAATGGACTATTTTTGTATATTAAATTTCACAAGTAGATAAATAAATAAATGTTGTTAATTTTAATGTTAAGTAGTTTAGAAATATCCATTTAATAGTAGAAAAATAAGAAAATATTCAAAAGTCAATAATTACATACATATTTTTGCAAAAGAACTTAGAAAATATGAATTTTTCCCATGTAAAAACATATATGCGTTAGACTGTACATAATTACGGGGATAGCTTAAAGTGCGCCTGGCCATCCATTTCTCTAACTTTATATGTTAGTTCCAGTCGATAATGTAGTTAAAGAGATCTATCGGCAAGCTGGCATTGTCCAGTTTCGTTGCAAGTGCATGGTATCGCTTTCGCAAGAGATGAGCCACAGCTTTGGGTTGTCGATTCCGCGTGAAAACTCCCTTTTTATTACCGCCCACGCGCGTGAATGCTGTACAGAATATTTTGAAGATAAGCTAATAATATGTCAAATGATCAAATGTTTACTCACTCTGCTCTGTTTTAAAGTCGGCAAAGTTCCACACAAATTCACCGATGAACCATTTGAGCTTACGCAATTTATCAAATGCTTGGAAGTGTTTTGAGAATAATGTTGTCTGATATTCCTCCGACCAGATAAAGGCGGGCAGCTATATATTTATATGTAGAAAACTATTAGTGCAAAATCTGATAACATAAGTTACTGGTCTTACTGTGTGATATCCTTCCAGAGTATCACCGCCATATTCAAAGACAATGATCGGTTTTTGGTAGATATCTCGCCAATGCTTTGCCTCGTTATACATCGGATTCACAATCATGTCGGTGCGTCCCGCATTGTGATACCAGGAGTTGTAACGATTGAAGCCAATAATGTCCAAAAACTGTGACATCATGCACTTGGAAGGCGAGCCTACGTTACTGGCAGCCGTCAATGGTCTTCCCTGTGCAATGCCCCGCGTATAGTTGGTCAAAGCGCTGTCAGAGAAAAGATCACACTATACATTTTAGCTTCACAAGCTTTATATTTTACCTGAAATAAGCTTCCGACGCTTTCTTCTGAGTACGCGGCTCGTTGGCTATTGACCACGCAATCACGGAGGCGTGGTTGCGATCGCGATGTATGAGCTGCTCTAAGGCGGACATGTGGTTAAGCAAAAGTTGTGGTTCGAATAAGTCCGTATTAACACTGGGGCACTCATCGATGATCATTATACCGTGTTCGTCTGCGAATTGCATGGATTCCTCGGAGTAGGGATAATGGGAGGTGCGATACGCATTCGCACCGATCCACTTCAGCAGATTTAAATCTCGCATGATCATCGCATTATCCAGGCCTTTTCCCCTTATCTGGCAACAAGCAAGAATTTATTATAAATCATATGCCTTAAGTATGTTGTATAGAAATTACATCGGAGTCCTCGTGCTTGCCGAAACCACGCAAATAGAGCGATTTGCCGTTGAGGTACAAGCCATCGTTGTTCCAGCTTAGGCTTCGAATTCCTATGGGCATCCGATAAGCATCTATTAATTCACTCTTTGCCTCTGCGTCGCTCTCATCTGTTGAGAACAACAGGAACTCCAGGTTGTACATATAGCCAGGCACGGGATCCATAAGATAGGGCCACCAGGGCTTAACATTCGCTATGAACAGAGTGCCGTTGTTAAGTTCCCGATTTATTTGATGAGCGACCACAGTGCCAGTCTTGTCACGCAACTGCACTAGCACATAGTTTGAGTTTCCTGCCAAGGAGCCCTCGTTTCCAAACCACAAACGATAATCAATGCGGCCAATTTGATTGATGGAGATCAGTGTACTCAACTCCACGTCGCTAATATGGATTTGCGGCGTTGTGTAAAGGTGCACAGATCGATGAATGCCGGCATAGTTGAAGAAATCAAATGTATATGTCTGCACATAGGCGACACCATCATCGTTATTCTGCTTGCGCACTTTGCCTTGTGGTATGGTGCGATTGTTGAGCCGATTGTCGACCATAACCGTAATGCGGTTCTCGCTGCCGTACTTTACAAAGCTGTCAATCTCCGCTTCAAATGGCAGATGACCAAAGCTATGACGTAACGCAGACTGGCCATTGATCCAAACATCAGCTTGGTAATGAACGCTACCAAAACGTAGCCAGGTGCGTAGCCTATCCGTACGCCAACGTGTGGGCACAAAAAAATGTCGTTCATACCAAACTGTGCCCACATGATCGCGCAATTGCTGATCCACGGTCACATCGTTGTAGGAGGCTGGCACTGGCATTAAAATTGTTTCATGATTCGTCGCTCTAAGGCTTTGGTTGTACCATTTTTCGCGTATGCCCTGCAGCGGATCGCTGGCATTGCTCCGTAACAGCACCCATATGCCGTCCAAAGAGCGCACCTCCCGTGTCTCAGACTCCCGCGGATACAGCAATCCCACTGTTGCTGGTGGCTTAATATTTGAATAGTTATAGTTGATTTCATTAAGCTTTTGATGCTCTTGATGTTGCTCGTGCTCAAACTCTGCCTCAAATTCCTGCAGATAGGCGAAATCATAATTTTCCTTTATCCAAGCCGCGTATCCATTGAAGAGAAAAACACTAAGCAAAGTAATCCAAATGCATGTCGAATTACGCATTATGTCGACAGGATTATGTTTATCAAAGTAACGGTAAGGTTTCTATAACATTAAATGTGTAATGTTTATTAATTCCCGGAATGTGTATCAATGCCCGTATAGCTGAAGTTCTCTGTGGTATTATTCATATTATATTTAATACACATACATACGCTAATGGAATGCTTACTGCGATAACAAACTTTCAACTAGGTGGTGATTAAAGCAATTCTCTCGCTCTCTTCATAAGCTGGTGACACGGCGATTGTGCGTCTCATTTTTGAGGTACTAGGCCTAACAACTGTTAAACAGCTGTTGTGGTGGTTGATCGATGGGGACGATTATTTCGGACAGATGTTAGTATTTATAAATGTTATTTCTTATTTGTTTTAAAACATTTATTTATTTTTGTTATCTATGAAATTCTTTCATTATTTTTAAAATTGCATTTAAATTTAGAATCTTAGAAATTTAGAATTCTACCCTAAGCAAGAGTTATCTGTTCATGATTGTCCTATAAGCAGATTATAATACGTACACTTTTGCGGTAATTGCTCCTTTATAAGTATGCTATTCGATAAATTTGATTTTTGCCAACTTTGGAAAATTGTGGAGAAGTACTAAGTAAAGTTTTCTTTTCTTGTATACCATAAAAGACTAGCACGATTTAACGCTGTAAAGCTCATGTACATTAGCATGTAAGTGTAATCAAGCAAATCCAGAATACAAATAAAGTTCCCCCAGGTACAACAATTAGAAGATTATATGATAATTCCTTTTCTTCGTCATTAAAAGCGAAGTACATTTTATTTAAAATAGGCTTTGCCACTGAAATGCATTTGTGGTCAGTTCAAAGTTCAACATTGGTTATAAAAACAGTATAAATATCTACAATACTTTTCTTTCGCATGTACTTATGTATATAAGATTGTACTTTCTTCCTGCTGTCAGCTTAAGTGTTCCGCAGATTTGTCATCTCATCAGCTTCATAGGTCACTGGAATCGTGCTTGATACTGTCACCCACATCAGCAATGTAGGTAAACAAGTCACTTGGCAAGTTGCACTGATCCACCTCGCGGCCCAGAGCAAAATATCGCTGACGGAGGAGATGTGCCGCTGCTTTAGGCTGCCGAGCACGTGTAAAGACGCCTTTTTTATTTCCGCCGACTCTCGTGTAAGCTGGTAAAAAGGAAGAGCAACGAAAACCGAGAAACGTTAAGAATGCCTTTAAAATAAGTTCTGTATAGTTGTACGTACATTGAGCCGTCTTGAAGTCGGCAAAGTTCCACACAAATTCACCTATAAACCACTTTTTGCGCCGCAAGGCATCAAAGGCCTTAAAGTGACGTGAGAAAACCGCGGTTTGGAACTCCTCAGACCATACAAACGCTGGTTGCTTTACAAGAAATGGGATCTATATTAAACTTGCTATTGCGTTAATCGCTATTATTAATCTTACAAAGTGAAGACCTTCTAGGGTATCGGCGCCATACTCTGCCATTAGAACGGGTTTGTTATACTTTTTGTTCCAGGCGGTGGCTTCCTCAACTACACGCTTCGTTACCATATCCAAACGGCCCGCGTTGCTGTACCATGCGTTGTAGCGATTAAAGCTGATTATGTCCAGGTATCGTCCCTATAATTGAACTAGCTAAGCATGTGAATCATACTTCGATAAGCTACTTACCGCCTTGTCATCAGTTGAAGGTACTGCGATGGCCGCTGTAATTGGCCTTGTACTATCCAAGGAGCGTGTATAGTTAGCCACAAATCTGTAAGAATATTCTCACAATAAATTATTATATAAAGTTAAAAGCATATAATAATACTTGAGTAACTCACTGGAAGTAGGTGTCAGCATTTAACTGCCCCGAGCGCGGTTCATTGGCAATGGACCACATAACGACGCTTGGATGATTACGATCTCGGTGCACGAGCTGCTCCAGAGAGGATTTGTGTTTGCCCAACAATACCTGATTGAAGTTTCTGCAATTGCCAAGACGTTAGATAGAGATTTAATCTTATTGGAAATGCTCAAAACTATACTCAGTATCAACGCTTGGGCATTCGTCTATAATCATAATTCCATGTCGATCGGCAAACTGCATCGACTCTTCTGAGTATGGATAATGCGATGTGCGGTATGCATTGGCGCCAATCCACTTAAGCAAATTAAAGTCACGCGTCATTAAGGCATTGTCCAAGCCCTTTCCGCGAACATCGGCGTCCTCGTGTCGTCCAAAGCCACGAAAATATATCGGCTTACCATTAATGAGGAATGTTGTGTTACTCCAGCTTAGCGTTCGTAGGCCAATATTTAAACGATAGACGTCCAATAGCTGCTCATTGGCTGCATACAGTTTGATCTCTAGCTCATACAGATATCCTGGATCAGAATGCATAAGATACGGCCACCAGGGGTTAACATTCTCGACTTGCAATGAGCCAAAGAGCTTGATGTCTGAACGAGCATTGGATACAAGATTACCCTCCCGGTTATACAGCTGCAGTCGTGCATATAAAGTGTTGTCCGCCTCATTAGTAGCGGAGCCATTTACGATAATACTGTAATCAACATGACCCACTGAAAAATATATACGCGGTTATTTCAGTTCCACTGTGCGTTGAATTTGAATCTTACCGCTGTTGTTATTGGTCAGATTCGTTTTGATGTCGACCTGCTCGATAAACGTTTTCGGTGTAGTGTACAAATGCACAGAACGATGAATACCCGCATAGTTAAAGAAGTCAAATGTATAGCTTTGAATTATGGTAACGCCGCCATCGTTGGCCATTTCCGATATTTTACCCTGCGGTACAGTCGTCTGTATCAATGCATTGTCGCACATAACCGTGATACGGTTTTCGACACCGTATTGCAGCAAATGCGTGACCTCCGTCTCAAAGGGCAAGTGGCCTATTTCGTGCTTTACGGCCGACTGACCGTTGATCCACTTTAAAAAACAAACGAGCCAAAAATTCATAGGTATTGAGCCTCTTATTTTATCGCCAACGGCTTACCACAAATGCCTCATAATGAACACTGCCAAAACGCAACCACACTCGCTGCTCCAGAGCCCACGATCGAGGTGCGAAAAACTTGCGATCGTACCAAACTGTGCCCACATGATCCCGCAAGGACTGCTCCGTTGTGATATCATTGTAAGACGCTGGCACTGGCATTGGAATGGTTGGCCTGCTCTTGCTCAAGTCATCCTTGAACCAGCCATCACGTATACCCTGCGTTGGGTTCGACTCGTCTGAGCGCACAAAATTCCAGATCCCATCCAGGGTACGTACCTCTCGCGTCTCTGACTCGCGTGGATACAGCATGCCACGTGAAGTTTGTACGTCTTTGTTGAGTATGATAAGCGCTAAAGTTAAGTTCAGAATATAAAAGCCAAAGACCAGAGAGGTGAGTGAAAGTGCTGTAAAAGAAGAAAGAGCATATTAAACGTTTCGTAAATCATATGCCGTTGTCACCGCAACCAAGTGACAAACGACAAAAAATACTATCTGAATCATGACTTCTGATAAGAGACATAAGTAACCCATAACAAATAGCGCTTTGATCCTTTAGTTTTTCTGAATAAATAAAAAGCCATAATTAATATCTGCCTTTGGTAGAGTTTTTCTTTCTTATAAGCCTAATCATCTTATGGGTAAGAAAGTTATAAATATAATTGTAAACATAAAACAAACAATTTCGAAAATCGTATAGAAATTGATTACAACGAATAAATATACATAAATTGTATAAGTTATAAGTCTGAGTCTACCTCTATGTCTTCAAATATATTGTGAGTTACAACTCAAATCTCTTTGTTACTTCTTAACCGAGTATTAGCCACAACTTTTTTGATGATAGCTAAAATATTTTTGATTGTGTCCAAATACATACATATAACGACTGCGGAGTCCAGACTATGACGCCTTGATTAAATTTTAAGAATAACGAAACATGCTATATTTTGTTTACGCAAATTAATACTAGTGCCAATGTCATGGCAATATTACAAGTCTAAGGTCGAAAAAGAATACCTAGCATTGTTTGCCTATTTTTGTCTTACCGTCTAATATGTATGTACTCACATTTGCATTTGTTATGTTGAAAATCAGTGTGCGAAACGGAAATGAAATGGTATCCAATATTAATTGTTTAATCTTACAACAATGCGATTAAAAACATAAGCGCTCTTTTCGTCCGTTACAGCTGAAGTAGCATATATTTTAAAACGTGCTTTTGAATTGGTCCATAAAAAGCTTAGCACGAAGCCAAACAATGCAAATCAAATGTGTGATTAACAAGCTTGTAACGTTTCAAGAGGTGGGCTGACATAAACAGCTGGTTTTGAACGTGCTCACGCTCTCCTACACACATACACACACGCACTCACGCACAAAAGCTCTCTCACTCTCTATATCTCTTAGTCACACACGGAGAAAATATTTTGCTGATGCTTGCATTCGTACACTAGATAAATCAAAATTTTATTTATATTATTTATCACGTGCAGAGCTACAATCACTAAAGACAACATGAAATGTAAGACCAACATTTAAAAAAACTTCTCAAGCCCATAATATAGTATTTATGATGATGTGGTGATATGAGAGCTATTCTGCTGCCCTCTCGCTCGCCAGCAAAAAGCACACTGATGCCGTCATTTGATAAGTTTTACTTGTTAGTGCTGCGTTTCTATATATTTATCTTCTGATAACAAATGGCAAACATAAAAGCACAAAAACGTTAATGAAGAAAGCAATTATCGTCGGACTGGACCTTTGATAACTGCTATTTGAAAATATCTAAACAAAACAGTCAATCAATCGAATATCGATATATCTTCTAATTAATGCAGTATATGCATACGCATATTACTATTATCAACTGCCCAAATTTCATAAAAATCGGATAAGAAATACCCAATTTATAGCCGAAAATATATTCTCATATTGATCTCATATTCATCAGCAGTCGTTAACATTTTCTTCATGCATATAAATATACTTGTTTTTCTTGTAAGTTATTGAAATTAATTTTGATTGTCGTATTCACTTGTGGTTTTCACTTACACATTTCTCTGAATTGGTGAATATTGAGCTGCAACTGCAGCCTGTTTACTGGAGTCGCTGCGCCGAAGGCAGCTCCATTTTAAAGACCTAAGAGTCGCAAGTGGAGCAATCACTTAAAATGCAAGGCACATCCAATTGCATTTGCATATGTATGTTATAAAAAACGAGGCGCAGCTAATGCATTTACATATGTTTTTTAGGGCTGTAAGTCAATTTCATACCAACAACTTACCCCAGATTTCAAGTTTCCGACATGTTAGGCGTATCTTCAAATGCATTGTTCTAGTGAACTGCAATGTGTGATTGGTCAATGCGAACTGAATTTCAATTAGTGGTCGACCAGCATAAACAAATACCCAAAGCAGTGGCCGAAGCCATTACCCATCAAGCATGCCGTTTCTTACGGCTTCTATAAAAGTCAATCAAACGAAGAACTCGAATCCATCGAAACGTAGGGCGGATGTGTCTTTAAACAGAGCATTTCTGGCTATTTAGTGGTTCACTCGATTCAGTATTTACTGGTAGTGCTTGTCTGGGCTTAAGCGTATGGCAAACAAGGAGTTCATGCACAACACTTACTCACACACACCTAACCACATAAGTCACGACGGTTAAACAGTCGGGAGCTCTTAATGCACTGAATGTGACCCTAATAAGCCCCCCCCCCCCCCCCCCTAACACACACACACACGTAAACTGATAAGCTGAAAGTTCCAAATCCAAAACTGTGTTCATCGCATTGCATGGGGTCAACGACAAACGCGAACAGCGACGACTACAACAATAGCAGCTCAGACTGCTTTGGTCGGCCAGGCCAGGTACAGGCAGGAGCCATTGGGGTTATCTTTCAATTAGTAAGTGTTTTCTGGTTAAGTTTGTTAATTAATTTTGATTAGACGGCGATACGAAAAGATCTTGATGACTTTAAGGATTTATTTTGCTTATCTGCCCTCGTTACACAATCTATATACATGGTAAATTCACTAAATTTTTGTTTTTCAATTTTATTAAATCTCAATATAAATTTTTATCTCTTTTAATAGGTCAAAGTTGCCAAACTTGTCATAAAATATACAAATGTGGCAAAAATGACAAGTGCATGTCACTGAAATTGATAATATATGCGCATATGAAAAAATATTTACTTTGTACGTGCAAGAAAGTAAATATAACGTTACCATTACAAAATATTAATATAATTATTGATTATGACACTTTACCCATTTTTGATTTTCGCCTAAAGTTTGATTAATTAAGTTTTAGGCGCACTATCTATTGCAACTCAAAATGGTACATACATATCATATTAGGCTTAGTCATCTTTAACATTTAATTACACATAATTAATAGCACTTTTCCTTAGTTCAACTCACGACAGCCAAAGACGAAACCACACATAATCACACACATGCACACACAAACACTGGTAAATTTGTGACAGTGTCGACGATATAGCCGAGCGTACGAAAACCGACTGATTGCTGAGCTTAGACTTGTCTTGCGGTTATGGCACTTTTGTCATTAAGCTTTATGAACAAATGTGTTCACTTACCTATTTACTAATACTACATAGCAAGCATTTCTCATTGCAAATTGCAGATTTCATTTTTATGCTGCACAATTAATAAGATTGAACTATCAATTCGATTTTGTCATTGTTCGTACTGTGTGCAAATGCCGAATTGGTAATCGTAAACGTTGAGTCTTTGCATTCTGTGTGGTAAAGCTCATTACATCGCTTACATCAATCAGTCGCGGGTTCGAATCCCAATGGAGGCAAGGTTGTTTGTTGTATGTCTAGTCCAGTAATATAGTCCGTTCTGCCTTTGTCCTTCTTGTCTATATCTCTATCCCCACGGCATCACAACGGGCCAAATATGGACTATGTGTTTCGACCTTCGGTCGACAACCGTATAACCTGCTTACCTATTGTGTGCAAAACCACACTGGCTCATAACCACAAATAAGCTAAAATATCTGCTGAGTACGCCATATAGAAAATATAATTTTTTACTAGCGCTTGATTGGTAGCTCCCTAAAGGGAACTGTTGAGAGCCAATCTTTTGGTTTATTTTGACAGCGTTAGAAAGAAAGTTTTTTCTACTACAAAACAAATGTACAAAGACAATAAAATAACAATGCACTTTACTGATTTACATGTACATGTATTTGGACTTAATATTAACATTTCGTACATAAATTGCTAAATAATTGGTTGTCATACAGTGGTATAATGCGCCTTACAGTGAACTGAAAATCAGAAAAAACTTATTCAGTTGAGGTAATCGGCTTATATATCGTAAAGAACATACCAATGAATTCCGAGACTGGATCGTTGTCACCTTCACCGCGCATTGTGCCAGTGATTTCTTCGTTTTCGACCATCGGTAAAAAGAGCTGCACAAACTCCGCGGAATAGGGATGGGTGATAGTTTCAAGCACTTCGGTTACGAAATAGCGAATCAGGGAGACATCCGTATCTTCAATTGCACAGCATTGTTTGATGTATCGCAGCACGGGAACTACACATCCGCGTGTCAGCAGATTTACCATGCGATCCAGAATCATCTTTTTCATCTCAAGCTGCACAAGTATCTCCAATTCATCCTGCTTGGATTCGAATAAACGTATAAGTAGAAAAAGTATTTGCTGCTGTAATGTGGGATGTACTCCGGCAACTTCATCAAGTACTGCTAAATGTGTGGGGCAACTGTCAGTAGATAGTTTAAAGTAAGATGGTTCCATAACAACATTTTCAACCCAACGGATAACACCAACTCCCACAACTGGAAACCTTAAAGCATAAAATATATGCCTTTAGTATGATTGGCTTTCTCCAAGTTAACATGCTTACTTTATGCAGTTGTATAGTGTCTGCAGCTCGGCAATAAGTTCTGTGGAGCCCTGGTCCACATTGCAGATTGCATGGGCCTTTTCAATTGCCTGAATGGTGCTCTTCAGTTCGTCCTTGTTTAGCATTCTCTCGGTCAGGGGCCGCTTCTTTGCTGGCTGATCAATAACAGACGAGGCATACGCCAACAGAAAAACATACTTGGGCTTGTGCTCCGGATTAATTTTGACACCAGCTCGAAAAAGAGCATCGACCAATAGTTCCAAAAACTGAGGATTACGTATCAGATCTATTGGTGGCGGATCTGAGCCCGAATAATTGCGAAACAGTACGGTTATATCTGCCGGATTCAAGGTATTGCGCGTTAACATTGATGTTAGAGCCTGACAGGCCTGCGGATATACCGCTGAACCATTTAGAGCCATTGTGATGGGCGTAACATTTTGATTGCTAAAAGTAATTACAGAAATAGAATAAATGAGTGTAATTGAAATCAAATGTGATTGAATTTTGTATACTTTTGCAAAGCGTATTTGATGATTTCCTGGGATAGCCGCTTCATATTGAAGCCACCTTTCTGCTCCTGACTGAGCACTTGGATCAGCACCTGCGAGTATACATACGTGTGCTGGCCATGACACACCATTCGAGCACACTCCTGAATGGCGCCGTGAACGTCATCGGGATTATTTAGAAATTTCACTATTGATGTTTTGAGAACGCGGGAAAAAACTTCAATTTGCTGAGCGGCCGTTGAGATTGATGTAATTTCACTTTGGAATCCAGCATCCGATATCAACTTAATGGTAAAATTCAGCATTAGGCAGTCCGGATATTCTTCAGCTAACCGGTATATTAACGATCG
Source organism: Drosophila kambysellisi (assembly GCA_035042185.1). Taxonomy (NCBI): domain Eukaryota; kingdom Metazoa; phylum Arthropoda; class Insecta; order Diptera; family Drosophilidae; genus Drosophila; species Drosophila kambysellisi. Next base: position 3,187,355 of record JAWNLS010000026.1, read on the forward strand.
CCACGTATAATGATCGATCATTTCTGTTAGCCAGTCTGGTGTCTCGCCCTCCTCGGTGAATATCGTATCCGCTTTTTTCGGGTCAAACGACTTGAGAATCATTTCCTTTAAATGATTCTCTACCATGGCCTGGACCTCGGTCACCTTCACCCCAGCTAAAATTAGCCACTCGGCAAGAAGATTTGCCATCTGGGCTACCGCCTTATAGTTTTCAGATAACATAGAAATCACTTCTTCTGGTGAGCCACCAGATTGAAAGTAGCGCTTCAGCTGTGTGAAGATGCCTGGCTCCATTATGTAATCGGGCGTTAGAAACTTTTCCAGGCATTCTTTAATTGTCTTTTGCGGATTGTCCTCGTGCAGTTCCTGTGATTTGTTTGGAAGACATTTAAATTGTTTTAATATGATGGATACTGGTTGACTTAACTGTAAATGGTTGTTTACCTCAGCATTTGACTGTTGTTTTGCACGGCCCTGCCAACCAGAATCATCGTATTCAACTTCCATTTTTACTAAAAACCAATGCCCATTCACAAATTTAACTCTCAATATCTCAAAATAATTATATTCTATTTGGATTAATAAACACATTAATCGATGCATCGATTATATCGATACATATGTATATATATATATTTATATATCGATGTTTTAAGGAAATTATTTTATAAATGCAGTACTTGCCGCAATTATTTTATATATATGTGATAAAATAAATAAAGCAATGTATCTAAGTTTAATTCAGATTTTTTCCGCATCAGTAGCGGATGTTCCTAAATCATTTTATTGCATTCAGTATTTTTTGGTCCACCACTAATACTTGGCATTCACTGCGGAAAAATAAAAGTACCCTGTGCAAAGAATTTGAACCATTTAAAAATGGCCGACAATTAAGGTAAATAAAATTAATCATTTCAGGATTATTATATTTATATTCAGGTATTTTAAATTAACAGTATCTAAGGCAACAATGTGACACATTTACTAGACTACGGAATTGACAGAATTGCAACTAGCGAGGAGGTTTTCGAAGAAAGTTCTTAACTAATACAGTTAACAGGATAATGTGATAATACTATATAAGGTGAGAAAGATGACATCGTTTATAAGAACGTACAGGATTCTAGAAACTGTAACGGAATTCCAAGCTCATCCTGCATCATTTTGATGGGTATCACAGATTTGCGTTTTGGCCATTGCCCATCTCTGCTCCTCTACGCTGACCAACACAAGCATTTTCAGCTTTCTGTTCCGGCTGCAGGTGCTGTCCCTCCTAAATGTTTCAGTCGATCGTCAAGCGATCAATCATCAGCTTTTACAGCCTGTGCTCTGCACCGACCAGCGAAAAACCAGCAACAATAGTAATCACACATTTAATGTATTTTCGCAGCTCTGCACACTTAGAAAAAAAAACAACAAAAAATGAGTGCAGACAGTGACGATATTTTCCATCGATAACAAAAAAAAACAAAAGCTCACGCAAATCTGTCATTTACAGTTTCATAATTAATGCTGTTATCAATTTTGATGAGTATTTAAAAACACTTAAATCCAGAAACACGTATTGTTCAAAATGAGTTTAAAATTCAGAAATGAGTTACTTAATTGTTATCAAATTTTGGTAGAATTATTAACTCTGCGTCAACCTTACACGTTTATAGGTTCAAGTGGTGAGACCACAGAGAAAAAATATTAATATATTACATTTAATTTACAAAATATATGTGGAAAATATTTTAAAATATGTTGACTTAAACCAAGTTAAATATTCTTTCAGAAGTGAAAAAAATACCATACACAATGCTGTCTCTGAAATGTAAAATTCTTGCATTATGCAACACTTGAACAACGGTCTTAACAAAAAAAGGCGCGAACTAGTTTTGTGGACGCTGCATCTCCTATTGCCTTAATTTTTCTGAACATTCAATGTGTAGCTTACATTTATCTTGAAACAATAATGCCACCGCGTACAAGGAAAAGCCCTGCTAAAAAGAAGGGAAATTCAAAACGAAATGCAAAAGATATAGAGGCTTCTGATGACGACAATGAATTTCAAACGCCGGAACGAGACGAAGACACCGACTACGGTTTAGATTATACCACAAGCCGCTTGGCTGAGCTAAATACATCTCAATGCTCTACGCACCGAAGAGTCCCGGAAAGCGGCCTTTGTCGTGATACGAATTCATTCGAAGACAGTGATGATGCGGACAACCAGCCACACGCAACAACGTCATTGCGACTAGCATCAAAAAATGTGTCTCGCCAGCCATCCGAAGCGCGTATAATGAACCTTCCAAGACGCAAACAACTTAAACCAGAGAATCGTCTGCACAGATTACACCGTGAGATTGTTCGTTTGCAGCAAAGCGAACTCTTCATGATACCGAGATTACCATTTTCGCGAGTGGTGCGCGAAATAATGATGGATCACACAAGGACGCCTTTCTGTATTACTAGAAGTGCATTGGAGGCCATACAGACCGCAGCAGAAATGTATCTAACCCAACGCTTCCAAGATGCTTATTTGCTAACCCAGTATCGCAGCCGCGTAACTTTAGAGGTACGCGACATGGCACTGGTAGCATATTTCTGCAAAACGTACGGAAATCTTTGAAATAGTTTATATTTAAATTTATATATGCATCTAATATTTGTTTCTTACATACTACATATATTAAAGTATGCATATATTATTTTAGTGCAGACACAAGTTATTCGATCATCGTCCGGGCGACCTATCTCCTGTGTGACTAAATAAATGTATTATTACCCTATATATTTTAAACAAAAGCATTATTTCTTTGGCCAACAGCTTCGATTTGCTGTGATCTGATTTAAAACAGCTGTTCATTGGGATAAACTCGATGTTTTAAAAACTTAAAACCTTCGTGTCTTTCTTCGCTGCTCATTTTCTTAGGCATTTTGACATCCTATTAAATCAAAAGACATAATCTAGATATTTTCAATATGTGTAAACTTTGCCCTAGTTTTAAGTCAACTGTTAGTTGTTAAATAATAAGCAGTGAGCCTTTTCAAAATCGGTGATCAGCGGCATATATTTTGTGTTTTATATTCTCAGTGTGTAAGCAATTACGCACTAATTTTTCAACATCAACTTTAACACATTTATAATGGAATAACCCAAATAGATAGTAAAAATTCGTGCGCACGCACAATATAAAATAAATGATGAAATAAAGAAAACCCCAAATACGCATTGTCTGTCTGTGTTTCACTTGGGCTTGGCCATAAATTGAGCTTGAAGCAAGCCAACAATTTGAATGTTTTTTTTGGCATGTGACTTATCTCCTTTTTTGCACTAAACATTTAGCACAAAATAAAATACTGCAGGCTATTCGTATTTTTTACAATTTACACAAATATATAAAATATATTTATATACCTAATATAATATATAAGCATAAAATTGATATCGGTATGCCTCCTTTTTTTTTTTTTTGTGTTACAACAACATTTATAAATTAATTATGCTATAATTTGTTTCGTATCAACTTTTCGACGGTAAATTTTGTTGGGTTGAGTTCAAAATTTGTGAAACTTGGGCTAAACGCCGTAAATATTTGAAAACATGAAATCAGTGTATTAAACAGGTGCGACTTATTGCTCTAGTGAGCTTTGCTCTTAGATTTTCGGTGTGAAGTGCCACCATTTTTGTCGGCTCCAAAGTTGCTCTGGCTACCCACCGAAATAGTGTTCGAGACCTTAGGGCTATACGGAATTCTAAATAGTTCGATGCGCAGATGGTGACAAATCTCTAGGCAAACCTGCGCACAGTAACGCAGTAGATCCTGTGTGCCCCAGGCTAGCGTAAACCAGAGCAGCCAAATCTCTGGTACAATACAATTAAAGTACTGATTTAGGAACAATAATCCGGGACCCAGTAGCGACCAGTCCAGGTACTCCATTTCCGCCTTAGTCATATGAGCTATCTGCGTCACAAAAGAAAAACATTACTATTATTAATTGATTTAGGCTTTTATCGGTATTGAAGCTCATCTAGAAAGTATATACTTCATGACTTCAAATAATTATTATAATGATTATGCCAAAATTATAGGGTATATATACCATAGAAACACTTACCACCAGCTTATTCGTAATTTTGGCAGCTACCATTCCAAAAGCAAGAATAAAAACAGAAGCATGCTCAGTGAAAATATTATCCGGTGACTTTTGCGCTATCATCAGCGCAGGCAGCACTACTAGAGTCAGTGGTATGCTAGGTGATAACACACTGGTTCCCTTTGTATAGGTGAAAGGAAAATTAAAGAAGATTATTCATTTGACTTTGTTGATTCGTTCCCGTTGTAAAATTGCAAATAGTGTTATAAAATTTTACAAAAGTACTTCTTGCAATTTCACAAACAGCAACGTTGACCAAAAACAACAATTTTTTTTTTGGCTATTTGTAATAATAGTGATTTTTTTTATAACAAATTTGTAGGTGTGGATAAGTGTTTGTTGGTAATTACAAGAGCGGGTCGCTTATTGTAGAAGCAAGGCAATAATAGAACACAAATGAATAAGAAGCGGTTTTCAGAACTTAAAAATGAATAACAGTAAGAGCAACACATAAACATTAAACAGTTAGTAGATACAAATAGTAGTTACATATACTAAGCAAAGGATGAACAGATATCTTCGGATTGCCGATGATTATATACCCTTGTAGGCGAATTTATCAAATCGCTCCCTAAAATAGCTGTGAACTGGCTATAAGACAAATTCATACAAACAGATGTATCGACTGTAGTCGGATAAATTTGTATCAACATTAATGCTTATCACTCCCTGCAAGGGTATAGAAAGTACTCGAACAACTTTGATATTTTAATTCGACAGCTACTACATATTCCGATAGGTAAGTCATCTAATTGTCTAGTGATCAGGCTTCTCTGTGTTGTGCTGTACTTTTATTCAAATAAATAAAATCTTACTGCAACAGATGATCCATTCTTGCCACAGCCATCGTTTAAAATAGATTTTGCATAACGTAATGCTAAACTGAAATCAACTCCACTGGCTATATAAAACGGCAAACAACGTGTTTCACATTCAAGATAAGGCATCTGATGAAGTTCATACATTTTTTTTTTGCATTTTTTTTTCAAAATTTTCATAATTTGAAACGAAAGAAAAAGTATGTATTAATATGAATATTGAAACAATTCAATAAATTTAAATTTATTAGCAACCAGATTAATATATATGGTAACCCTTAAGATCAATCTAGAAATGTTTAAAACTATTAAAACTAACGCTAAGGTATATTATAAAAAAAGGGTTCAAAGATTCACAGTTAAAAAAATGTAGGTGCAAGAAATTAGAACTTTTATTTGAAAACTATTTAGTATAATAGAATTTATTAATTTCGTGATTAATTTCATAAACATTATTCAACAACTATGTTATAAGAGCAAAAGATAGCCAAAGTGCGTTTTCAGATCATGTTAAATATATAACAGTTAATGTAGATGACATAATTTTTAAACAACAACTATTGTGAGTTATCCCATCTAAAGCTAAAACGAATTTTATGCGGTCGTTCCACACCTCCATGCAGGCTAAACCAAGCAAAAATATCATCAAATGTAATAAAATATTTCGAAAACCATTAATAACATTCGCATTAAATCTTAAAGCCTAGTGCCCGTGAGCCCAAGTGAATGATAAACTAATGAGTCAATCCAATAAATGTTTGAAGTTAATATGCTTTTAGTACGATTAGTAAACTAAATTTTGGTTCGAAACAATTTCATTTCGTAAATGGATAGCAATGCTTACAGCAACTGATGAGCCGTTTTTGCCACTGCCGCCTTGAATAAACATTTTTAGAAAACTGATTATATTTAAGGTATAACCAAATGTGATAAATACTAAAATTGTATAATTCCATGAAACTCCCACGATTGGAATCTATTGTAGATGAAAAGAAATCACAGAACAAAACAAAAAAGGAAAGAATTTTTTTTTTAAATTGATAGCTAAACTATACGCCTTAATTACTTGTATAGCTGCTCTTAGTATATGCGGTTATATTATAGAGCTAAAAACAATCGAGAGCGCGTTTCGACAATATCAATCCAACTCGATTGCATCTTCGCACAATCGGGGTTGGGATCGTAATTTAATAAAAATGGTTATTTAGTCAAATATAATCGGTTGACAGCACCTCGGTAGTTTTTCAGTTCTAATGTCAAATTAAATAGCACTCTAAACATTCCAATATTTTGTATCAAACTAACTTAGATTTATTTCAATAAGAAATACTTAAACATTAAGAATAACATAATATTAGGTAAAATATCAGCCCGTCGCCAACAATATAAATACATATATATAAATAAAATGTGCACAAGAACGCCTAAACAAATTTTTTGCCCATATAAGTGACAAGACAAAATACAATTTCGTATATATTAGCATATAGAATAAGGCATTCAACGGTAATAGAGCATGCCAAGTAAGAGTCAACAAGATTAAAGAAAGGTTTGTTAAAGAAATAGGCGAAGAGGCAGAAGCAGCGCCTGTGAAGTCAAGAACGGCACAATTTACAAAAATGTATATGTATAGTAATTATAAATGAAGATTGTTAAGACAAGCAATTGTAATAATATGGAAAAGAAAAGTCCACGCCACGGTCCTACAAATCGGCCGCAACGAATTTAAATGCTGAACATCGATATTTTTGAATTAAGAGCCAAAATAGTTTTTGTTGTATGTGTCTTTATGTTTCTGTTTGAGATAAGCACAGGAGAATATACAAATTTTCAAAGGTTTAACACTTGTGTTGCTTAAAAATTCGAAAAGGCTTCTGATTTCGTTGCCAAAACTTTTGTACAACTTACAAAATGACATTTTTTATTAATGATGATTTTGATTAGCCCTGTTTTGAAAAAAGCTAATTGCAAAAGACAACAACATAGAACATTAAAGCCCTAACTTAAAATATATAACAGTTGCATTAAAATTTAATTTTAAAGGAAAATAATGTTAAGACAAAAATATTTGGCTTTTAGAAAAATGAATTCTTTGTTATCCTTTCAATTCGGCCAAATGTATATTTCTAACGTAATCAAAGATTTCGAATCAAGTTTATAGTTCAATTTCACCCAAGAAATGTTATAAGTATATATTTTTCTCCTGTGCGCTGTACAAATTCCATATTTTGTAATATGGATTTTTTTCGTGTGAGTGTTTTGAACTTACAGCAACTGTGGAGCCATTTTTGCCAACACCACCGGCCACAACGACGGAAAATACATAGGTTAAGGAGAGCATACCACACACAATGGTCGTAATGGCGGGACCAGACCAAAGCTCAATACTGCCAATTCCAATCTATGATCATATATGGTTACGATTGTGTGTACATAAAATAGTTGTTGATGTTTAGTAGGAGATTAGGCATTTTGTGTTGTTTTGTGGCAGTGGCACGCATTTGTATGCAACAAAAAAGTAAAAGGTATTAAGACGATTACAATGTATTTGAGAAATACTATCCATAAGCTAAATATTTATATACATGACAAAGTTGTTGGTTCATTTTCGAGCTAGTTAAAAGTCAATATGAGGGTATGAATAGTAATATTGACGTTAATGCTAGTTTCCTTTAATTTTGTGTATTAAATTCGTGCGTTCAGTGTCAAAGCAACTTCTTTTTTTTATATATGTATAATATTGATAATTCATTTTTATTTAATTATAATAATTCCATTTTATAAATGAAGTCAAAAGTCAGATCTCGAATGTTAATCAGAAGTTGAATGTATTTTTCGTCTGTGGCTTAGCTTGTGACATAATTTTTGTTCTTCAATACAAAAGTATTGAATATTCTTTATCGTTTTGAGTTCAGTAATCTTTATAGCGTTTGAGAGAGAATTTTTACAACTGTAATACATATTTCATTGATTAACATCCTTATGCTTATAAGCTAAATCAGACACAGTTACTTCTTCTACATTCAAAATGCACCTGAACTAGCTCAATAAATCGAACCAAGAACAACTTGAGCAACAAATTCAATAGTACGGTCTATCTTAAAGTTTTTGATACAGGTATTTGTACTTATAGGCATCATTAGCATTTTTTTATAATAAAATCATTATGCACATATACTGGGCTCAACAACATGGGTTATATCTAACTTGAGCCTAAGGTATTTAGCAAGAATTTGACATTTGCATAACCATAAAATGTCACTACAATCTAAAATAAGCTTAAAAGAAACTATAACGTAACTTAACTTCTGGAAAACATGATTTAAAACGAAATCAATACTGTAAGGGGATTAATATTAATATATTTCGGCGCTAAGCTAATCCACCCAGATGGCTTACCTTCGTCAGCCATACTTCGGGCCCCAGGACAGCCGAAACCAAATGTATGGCGATAATGGAGAACTGCGCCTCCGTTACATCGATTCGTCCAAAGCGCATCGTTCCGGAGACATACGTCTGCCAGTGAGCACAATAGAACAATGCAATAGCGCAAAAGCACTGCAACAATAAAATCGAAATATATCGAATATAAAATAAATATAATAAATTCAGCGCTTTACCTGAAAGAAAAGCCAGTTTGGATAGTGACCGAGTTGACAGGATATGCACGCCGATAAAGCCACAAATATAGTTGATATGGAATCACAGCCATGATCAAAAAGTTCGCCTAGAGGCGATGAAGTGTTGGTACGTCGCGCCTGCTTCCCATCAATAGAGTCCAGACTCTGATAGACAAACAGGCCAAGAGCACACAGAAAGCAAGTCCAACGAGGCGGTGGCGCAATACCATTTGGACTATAGCTGTTAGTGCGAAATTGAAATAATTTTTAACGACATCGATTTTCATTTGTCAGCAAAATTATATTTATAATATTCATAATATTATTTCAATATTCCTAGCGAATTTCTATCACTAATGGAAATATATATAAGTATCATATGTATAATTTATACAGTTAAGAACTGTTAAACCCGTCCTGTTTCCATTAAATAATATGATAAGCATATTCTATGCTAGTCAGTAAATCATAGACTGCAGCTTGCATTATAATTCCCTAATAAAGATGCTTAAATAAACCCTCTGACATCTTAAATCCTGTAAGATTCTTGAAAATATAAAGACAATGACCATAACTGAAACGTAAATAAAAGGTAGTTACTGTCTGTATTTATTTCAAATTAAAATTGCATTTAATTTGTAGAGTGGGAAATAATTGTAAATAGATACGAGACCGTGATTGAAAGGAATGTGAGGGCTATACAAAAAGACACGGTTAAAGGTTTGTGGGACTTTGCATGTGCACTTATCTACATAAATACAACAAACGATATTCAGCTATTTTCGTATGAGCTCAAATGTTTTTCTTGTAATCATTCAAGCACTTCGTCGCAATTGCCATTACTACAACTCGCAAAATGAAAATTGATGAGCTATGCAAATTTTAATTTAATTCAATCAAAGCAATTATTAAGTATGTATCACAGAAAATTGCAAATATTGTATTTGAAAATAATTTACCCCGGGGGTTAATTGAATTGAGCTTTTGTCCATAGGCGAACCCGAATTGTCTAGCAAGATTTACAATCTTTTGTATTCTAAAAATTCGAGCATTCGGTATAAAATCTTTTTATTTTCTTGTTTTACTCAATGCGTTGAAACAAGAATAAATAACAGATGGTGGACAATCCATTTATATTTGATCTAATTCTTTTAAAATCGAATTTTTACATGATAAAGTAATATCAAAATAACGTAGAAACAGACCAAAAACAAATACTTCAAAAATGAGTAGCACTTGCGGAGCAGCAGCAGAGCGAAAGAACAATAATTTATGAGCGGTCTGTCTATGTATCATAAAAATGTCACAGTTCAGTTAAAAACTCGACTTATGAAATAAGCGTTTCCATTTTGTGTTGGACTACAAGGAAAGTTGGCTTGTTGGAATTCAATGGCAAGTTGTATAAAATTTTAAATTTGAGTTTGTCTTGGAGGAGCATTTTATATTCCTAAGTTAACGTAGATGTCAATATGCATAGAGAAATGAAAGTGAGTGTTAGCGATAAGCAATGGACGTGGAAATTGACTGACTGTACACATGTATGTACATCTATTATATAGATCGAATAGTACATCTATATTATATAGATAATTGTACTTGCTCGCTCCGCACTGTTTCTTATCACCTGTGTTCTTTACAGTAGCTAGTCGCAACTATAACCACTTACGCACCAAGAACAAACACGCCACCCAAGAACCTCAAACTATCTCGCGTTTTCACTGCCTAATTGCGTTATATTGTTTCTGTAAGAATATACATACATATGTAACATTACATATATGTAATCTTCTACTTACGTATACCCGCGAGATCGGTAAGAAAAGAGACTCACCATATTAATATCAAAGTGGTTACGATATTGAGTATTAGACCGACAATTGTTATTAAATTAGGTGCCAGCCAAAGTGGCGTTTGGGCGACCAACCAATTCCACCATGGCTGCAGCAGAGGATCCAACAGGCTTGCGCTAAAGCACGAGTATTTGTGTTCGCTAAGCTTGCGCAGCTGCTGGGGGCTAAGAATGTGGCGTTCCTTATAGGCAAGCAGCGGCATTTCTGTTTGAGCGGGTGGCAACGGTAAAACCGATAAAACCAAAACCGGTAGCACTTGACCGTGCGACAGTGCGCGGAAAATATCAAAATTACACACACGCGGCGGCTCTACTTTAGTTTGCAATTTTCACTTGCGTGCATATATATGTACATATGTATGTACGTACGCGTCTATGTGTGTATACACAGTGTCAAATATTTTCTTTATAAGTACCCCGTAAAATGACCCACATAAACTAATGTTCTTGTCTATATCACAAACACAACCAGCTGGACTCAATTAGCTTTTAAAGTTAAATGTTTTATGTGTGTATAGATGAATATGAATACGTGTTCTTTTTGCACATGTCTATTTTAGTATATGTAATTATTTTAACTCTCGTGCGCGTAACAATTTATCTGTCGTCGCAACAAATGCAGTGTTACCATCCGTTTTAAAAGCGAATGTACTAGATTTTGAAAATTAATACAGATTTTACATTTCACCAGCCCGAATGATGAATTTTATGTCAACTAAAATACACAACGTACGATTGCAGAACAGATTTTCCATAGTTCGTGAAATATCGCCTTTCAGCGGAGAATATAATATATCGATATAGCATATCGATTATATCGATGTTTTAATAGTTATATTTAATATCAAAAGCTTTTTGAAATTAGACTTGCCACTAAGTAGTGGACTTACACAGTTTTGGAGTAAGGTTTCAGCGTTCAATATCATCTTTATTATTTCAAGCATCAGAAACAAAAACAAATTATTTGGATTTTGTATAATTTTATTAGATAAACCAGTGACTGCTCAAAAATATTATTGAAATGTAAATATTTCTCGTTTGTAATGGTTATCAAACTAATTCATTAAATTATTTACCAGTCTAACCTTCACTTTTTGCTTACCCACGTAATTATTAGTGGATTTATTTAAAAAAGTAAATTGGATTTCATTACAAATATTTGTCTCCTGCTTTCCCCACTGAATGTGCATATAAAAACTTTAGCTATCAAATAGATTTGACATGAGTCAAGTTCATTTTTCATTTAATTTTCGTAGATGTTAGGAAATACATATAAAAATATTATTTTTCGGTGTAATTACTGATATTGGCAACTTTATATTTATTGTTATGCATAATGTACGTAATGTTAAGAATGTGCAACTATTTGTCAGTTAAATATTATGACAACAAAAGACACTTACGTAAAACAATAGCAAAATATAATAGTATGTATTTATTTATAGCACAATATATATCAGTAACAAATAAGTTATTATTTTTTGAGCATGTTGCAAATGTTTATGACAGTCATGTAGTCAAACTGCTTCGTAGAGAAACAAAAAATGCAATTGTTTTACAAAGCAGCAACTGAAGACAAATTATTCGAATGTCTTAATTATTTAAATGATGAAACCAATTTTACATAACTTAGTTAAAGGCGCTCGAAAAATACGTACATGTGCAACTGATGCAAAATTGTATGCTTAATATCTTGTTTAATATATATAATTATATATAAAGGTTAAATATGATAATAATAATTTTAAATGTCTTCGCTTTGAGACATTTAGGCAAAAGGTTGCTTTTATAGTGATTTTTTTAAGAAGCGGTAGTTTTCCGTTTTTTTTTAGTTAATGGTAATGTTAAAATATATTTAATCATAAATCTTGTATCTTCTACACACACACACATACGGAAGCAGACAAATTTAATAGCACATTGAGAGTGGTGTACGTGTACTACAACGTTAGATATATGTATATGTATATATCAAAAATTGTCTTCTTACACTAACAATATTGTGCGATATCTTATATTCATCATACAAGATGATTCAATTGTCAGTTTAGTTTGTTTTTTGTGATTTTGTTACAATTTAGAAAATGCTTGTCAATAACGTAAAAAATGCATTGCAAATGCATCAATATGTCATGTCGTATTATTGAACAGCACATACAATAATATGCATTCCAAATTAGTTTTAAGTAATTAATTAAGTGGTTTCTGAGTTACGCCTTTGTATGTGTGTGATGGTGTGTACATTATTATGAATGATATGGCGTTACATAGGTTGCTGGAAAAATGCCTTTCCTGTTGCCGATCTCGCCATTCCACCAATTCTCATCGGAACGATCTGTAACGGTAATAACGTCACCGCGTCTAAAGTCCAATTCACCGGACTCCTGTGGCACAAAATCGTATAGTGCCTGCACGAGCATCTGGAAAGTAACAAATGATGAGACTCGTATTTTTATTTGTTAATATTAACTCTGGAAACACTTCAAAGAATACATTTTAACAAATATTTTAATAGTTGATCTTTGAGTTCTGCAAAAGAAACTAACATTCTACTTAAAATATGAGTAATTATAATAATTTAAATCTGTATGCACATATCCTCTCTGTGAGCTACAGCTCTTAAGAGGTATGCTGCCATACTTCCATCACTTATAATCTACTTTGTAGACACACCTCTTCAGGTATCATATCACGCAATTTGACATCCTGGGATCGCGAAACGCTTGCCGTTCTATGATACTCGACCAATTCATTGAGGGAATTAAATTTGACTACCCAGAGGAAAAATTTGCTCTGCGCATCCCGTAGTACTTTAAAATGTTGCACTCCATCCGGACACCTATGAAATAATGAACGGATAATAAATGTATTACTGATTGTCTATCTGAATTAACTTACTTGACGGATAAAGAGAAATCGCCGGGGCTGGATTCGCTGATGCGTATCAAAAATGCTCCTTCATGTTTATTTGACAGCAGTTTCTCCGCATCGGCCCGTGTAATGCGTCCGTAGTACCAGCTTAAATTTATTACAGTTATTTGACATATTTCCAGGTTGAGTTTTATTATTTAAGCCTTACTCATGATTCTTCATTTCTATATAATTACTGGGTATTAGTCCTTCCTTCCCATCCAATTCGGCGCGATACCAATTCGAATCGTCCTCCATATTTAATATCTGTAATTAAAGAATATTTTTGATTTTTAGTTTTGATTTTGATGATAGTAAGTTAACAAATGGTAAGGCGTATGACAAGTCAGCTCAAAGCTATCTAGAGTGATACACTGATATGTAAAGGAGTCATATAGATTAACATTAGGTATTAAGCTTTCCATACTAACCTAAAAGTAAAAGGTGACTCATTTTGAGATGACTAATTGTATTATTTTACTAATAATGGTTTACTAATGGTAATATCTAAATTTGCCAATATATTAAAAAAAAACCGACCGACTGTTGTAATGGAATTTATAATCGTAAATAAAAACGTTTTTTAAATACAAGGGTTTACAAAATGTCTATAACATAATAATTATGTATAATTTCAGAAGAGCATTTCAGAGCATTTCATAAAATTTTTAAAAAATTATTTAGATTAAAATTTATGTCGTCACCTTAAGAGAAAATGTCGTGTAACAAAGAATACCATTCATATAAAACTAATTACAGTTTCTAACGTTTGCTGCTGTTGTTATTTTCAGATATATTCGCTAAACTGATTCGGGCAGCAATAGTTCTCGTAAATAAAAAGCTACCACGCCGAGTGCCTAAACCGCGATTGGATGGACCGTAGAAAATAACAAGAGGAACTAAGCTATAGCGCCCTGACAACAATAATCCTAAAATGTTGCCTGCCAATTGATTAAGGGAACCTTGAGCGCAAGGAAAACGCACACTCCACAGCTTCAGAGATGAGGGCAGTGGGAAGAAAACCAGATTCACTAGTAGTATTCGGGCTTTAGGACTCTGTCTCCAGCTGAGTCAATCTTGAGCATATACACTGCGTTTTTCATTAGTAACTGCTTATATCAATTTTGTTTCGACTGTTTTCGCTTTCCGATCCTGTAGACTCCTCCAGAATTATTACAAATTTGTAACGAAATATATAACGCATTAAAAGCATAATAAATTTGTAAAATCTTATTAACGTCAGTTTTTCTGCTTTTACACAAGCTATGCATTGGGTTTAGTTGTGATAAGTTAGTTCTGGTAATTGGTAGGTTTCATATTAAATTTTTTGCTGGTTCGCTCTCACATATTTTAAGAACAATTTTGATAACACCGATTTACTAAGCAATATTTAAATAAGTCGGCGATCGTATGAATTATTTCACTTTTAGCACTATGAAAAATCTAGCTATTCGCACATCATGTTTAACAATTTAAATGTGTATCCTTATCCACAGTTAACTTATAATAGTTTTTATTCTGCCGGGTATGCGTAAAGTACTTTATACGCACTTAATATGGATCGTATAAGGAGCGTAGTCTGCTTTCGGTCTAGTTTGGAGATTTATTTTTAAGTATATGTATCCACAGATGTATGTATAAGCAGGTAAACATTTAAATATACATATGGAATCTTAAAATTATAAGCAAATACGCATGGAAATATAATTACAATGATAGCTAAAGTCAATTTTCCTTACCTTTAGAATTTGAGTTTTGCGAAAACTGAGTTCATCATCGGCAGTAGCAGAGAAATCATGTTTGGCAATTGCTTCCATTTTTTATTGTGTGAATTGTATTTCAATTGTTGTTCTGCTAACTAGTATTTGTTTAACTTTTAGTTCATTTACTTTTTTAATCAGCCTTATTGCTCACGCACACATACATACGCCCATACATACATATATGCAATTGTTAGTTGCTTACTCCCTAAACCTTTTGTGGAAAAATTCTACAGATTTTGCATTTGAAATCAACACACAGCAAAACTTATTATATAAACAATAACTTATATGTATTTAACTGCACGTTTCCAAATTAGTACAATATTTTCAAAGCACAGGCAGCGAGAAAAAGTGATTAAAAATACACCGACGACGATGACGGGGCCGCAGCCAGGCCAGCAAGAGAGCAACAAACGCGGAGTGATAGCGGCACTCACGACGAAGCAACTGAAAATGACAAGCCTTTGCGTGTGTGTGTGCGAGAAAGATAGAGAGAGAGATAGACAATGAGTTTGTAAAGTATTGCCAGAAGCGTGTAATTTATGAATTTCCAATAAAACTGGCTTCCAAAAATTTAAATAATACAAAATCGGACAGCCTGTCATTCAGCATATATTCATTATAATTGGCATTTATGTTGCATAAATGTATAATAAAATGCAAAGCGGGACGTGTAGTTTCTGCTGGCAATGCTGTTCTGCTCACCGCTGACGTTGTTTATTTTGTAACCCCTCGAAGCACACTCACACATGCACTATTCGGCAATTTGAGTGTCTTATTTGTTTTATATTTTTGAAGTTTAGTGTTATATGTATTAATATATTTATTATAATAATTCGAAGTCAATTAATAAATTTCTTAATTACTTCTGATATTATAAAATGAAGCAGCGTAGGGCAAGTAGTGCGGTCACACCGATTTGAGACATGTGGCAACATTGCTTTTCCCTAACGAGCGGTCAAATGAGCATAGGCATCGAGTTAAAAACTACAGTTAGTTAGATCTTTTAATAAATGTAAATGTAATGATTGATTGTCTTTAAACGACTTAACGTCTTGTCTTAAATGTAACGTTGATAAATAAAAAAAAGAAATGGAAAATCATAAAATGTTATTCAAGTCACAATCGAGGGTTTTAAGCCCGCAAAACCATATTAAAATAAACCGGGAAAGGCAGCGCGTCACTCGCGCCTTAAATCGCGAGAAGCATTTTCAAAGCAATCGCAATATAAGCATTAGTCCTAGCACGGTGCAAACTGTGGCGGCAACCAAGGAACCGAAGCCAAACTGCTCTTCGGTGATTGAAACAAACGTCAATCACGAGAATCAGCTGCCTGGATCTGGGAATGTACTCTCTGCAAGTAAAATGCCAAAGTGCCGAGAGGATTACCTTCAACGGTTTATAAAATGGCGGTCGGCTTCGAAGCAAGAAAAATCCCATAAACAACAGCAAATGGACGGGGAGGCGCTGTCAAAGCAAACACAATCAAAAAAATATCAACAGAATCGTCAATCGGTATATGTTGTACTTGATTCCAAAGCAGCACCGTCAACTTCAATGAAGGAACAACTGGCTAATATAAAAAAACCTATTAGTTTTGCTGCTGAGACAAAACCTTTTTCAACTCTACCGCCAGTATCAGCTGCGAGTCGAGCAATAGCTCTAAAGCCGGAGACAAAGCGGGTGCAGAAGGCGACTAAGCCGATTATAGAAAAAATTAAAGTCGCGACTATGCACAAGTCAAAACCGTCAGCGACGCTTGAACTCGCTAAAACTGCAGTAAGTTCAGCTATTAGTGCATCGAGGCCCATAACTTTCAGGGCACAGCCTTTCAATGTGCCTAAAGTTAGCAATAACGCCGCAGGATCATTGCAAGGCGGCGGTGCCGTAGGTAAATTTAAAGCTGTTGCACGCATAGGAGTAAAAAGCGATATATCTTCTCAGCTCAAAATACGGATGAAGGCCAAAACTACTGTGCCTGTTAACGGCAAGAAGAACAACTGTATGAAAGCAACTTCGCACTTGCAGCCACCAAATACTCCCCTCGATTTCGCATACAATATAAATTTGTATCAGGCACAAGCAACCTCTACGCAGTGCAAGTCTAGTAATAGTTCCCCCAATTTGTTTGAAACATACAATTTAAGCCCTGTGTCAGTTGGTGAAGCGTCCTGTGCTAAGAGACAGTTATTGTCATCGAAGGAACAGGCAAAACGCAAATATAATTTTGTACGACACTCAGAGGCAAATGAGTTTATTGTTTCACCTTCAAACTTAGAAAAAGGTGAGCTTAGTAACAGTTAATAAAATCATTTTAATTGATACCTTAATATTACCGGTCATTGACATAATACAATTGACAATTTTAGATGAAATGACTATGATGCCGGTAACGCCACAACGGGACGCAAAGAGTCAGCCAAATTACCTCAGTTCATTTGTGACCTTTTCTCGAGCAGAGCGTGAGAAGATGAACAGCTTGTATCTGCAGAATCAGGATCCGGAAAATGCAGAGATGTCCATTGTAGAGCGACGCACACAAGAATCGGTGGTATATTTTCGATTGCAGCTAGATGACGAAATTAAACGCCTCCATTCGCTCTGTGATGAGTGGCACTTATATATCAGCCAAAATGAAACGCAACTGCGAGAAACTGGAGGAATCGATATGATAGATGCGGCTATTGGGCAGACCAAGCTGCTGACCAGTAAAAAATTTATGCAGTTCAAGGATTTGATTGATCGCTGTGAGGCGGGTGCCACAGGAAACGGTATACGCCCAAATGATGGCCGTGAGTCTACTAAGCGAGTTCTAGTCGACGATTTGGAGGGCTGGTGGGACATGATGCGTTTGCAGAGCGATAATTTAAATAAACGTTTCGATAACCTAATTCGCTGGAAAGCCAACAATTGGTTGGATCCAGATGCAGTGGTACTGCCCCAATCCAAACCCAACGTACAGGTTAGAAATAAGAAAATGTCAAACGCCAAAGCAAGCAGTCACTTAAAAGATTTTCTACGCAAAGCCTACGCAAACAAGCTCAATAATAAGGCATCTGAATGTATGAAAGAGGAAGTGTTCGAGTCGAATCTTAAACCAGAACGTCGCTCATTAAACCGTACTATTGTGGTTCGCGATCACAAATCGTCGTCACCACCCGGGACCCTGCTTCGGGTTTCCAGACTCATGAGTAAAAAACCATCAAATATGGGAGATCTATTATTAAAGTCTGCCATTCTGGG
The DNA here is from genome assembly GCA_035042185.1 of Drosophila kambysellisi. Lineage (NCBI taxonomy): Eukaryota > Metazoa > Arthropoda > Insecta > Diptera > Drosophilidae > Drosophila > Drosophila kambysellisi. Next base: position 3,205,704 of record JAWNLS010000026.1, read on the forward strand.
CGCAGCGGAGGAGATTTCTGAAAGTAAACTGACGCCTTCTCCAAAGAATCACATTTCCATTCTGAAAACCCCAGGCACTAAAAAAAAAGAGACTTCTGTTCGCAATGTTGTGTTCAATTCGATGAAAAATGTGCCGAGTTTTCAGGTCACCTCTGAGGAAGGTCATCGCGGCAAAGATCGGGACGCGGTTGCAGGCAAACAAGCACCGTCAACTTCAATGAAGGAACGATTGGCCAATATAAAAAAACCGAATAGCTTTGCTTCTGAGGCAAAACCTTTTTCAACTATACCGCCAGTATCAGCTGCGAGTCGAGCAATAGCGCTGAAGCCGGAGACAAAGCGGGTGCAGAAGGCGACTAAGCCGATTATAGAAAAAATTAAAGTCGCGACTATGCACAAGTCAAAACCGTCAGCGACGCGTGAGCTCGCTAAAACTGCAGTAAGTTCAGCTATTAGTGCATCGAGGCCCATAACTTTCAGGGCACAGCCTTTCAATGTGCCTAAAGTTAGCAATAACGCCGCAGGATCATTGCAAGGCGGCGGTGCCGTAGGTAAATTTAAAGCTGTTGCACGCATAGGAGTAAAAAGCGATGTATCTTCTCAGCTCAAAATACGGATGAAGGCCAAAAATACTGTGCCTGTTAACGGGAAGAAGAACAACTGTATGAAAGCAACTTCGCACTTGCAGCCACCCAATAATCCCCTCGATTTCGCACACGATATAAATTTGTTTCAGGCACAGGCAACCTCTGCGCCCTGCAAGCCTAATAATAGTTCCTCCAATTTGTTTGAAGCATACAATTTTAACCCAGTGTCAGTTGGGAGACAGTTATTGCCATCGGAGTCATCGAAGAAACAGGCAAAACGCAAATATAATTTTGTACGGCACTCAGAGGCAAACGAGTTTATTGTTTCACCTTCAAACTTAGAAAAAGGTGAGCTTAGTAACAGTTAATAAAATCATTTTAGTTGATACCTTAATATTACCGGTCATTGACATAATACACTTGACAATTTTAGATGAAATAACTATGATGCCGGTAACGCCACAACGGGACGCAAAGAGTCAGCCAAATTACCTCAGTTCATTTGTGACCTCTTCTCGAGCAGAGCGTGAGAAGATGAACAGCTTGTATCTGCAGAATCAGGATCCGGAAAATTCAGAGATGTCCATTGTAGAGCGACGCACACAAGAATCGGTGGTATATTTTCGATTGCAGCTAGATGACGAAATTAAACGCCTCCATTCGCTCTGTGATGAGTGGCACTTATATATCAGCCAAAATGAAACGCAACTGCGAGAAACTGGAGGAATTGATATGATAGATGCGGCTATTGGGCAGACCAAGCTGCTGACCAGTAAAAAATTTATGCAGTTCAAGGATTTAATTGATCGCTGTGAGGCGGGTGCCACAGGAATCGGTATGCGCCCAAATGATGGCCGTGAGTCTACTAAGCGAGTTCTAGTCGCCGATTTGGAGGGCTGGTGGGACATGATGCGTTTGCAGAGCGATAATTTAAATAAACGTTTCGATAACCTAATTCGCTGGAAAGCCAACAATTGGTTGGATCCAGATGCAGTGGTACTGCCCCAATCCAAACCCAACGTACAGGTTAGAAATAAGAAAATGTCAAACGCCAAAGCAAGCAGTCACTTAAAAGATTTTCTACGCAAGGCCTACGCAAACAAGCTCAATAATAAAGCATCTGAATGTATGAAAGAGGAAGTGTTCGAGTCGAATGTTAAAACAGAACGTCGTTCATTAAACCGTACTATTGTGGTTCGCGAAGACAAATCGTCGTCAACACCCGGGACCCTGCTTCGGGTTACCAGGCATATGATCAAAAAACCATCAAATATAGGAGATATATTATTAAAGTCTGCTATTCTGGGCGCAGCGGAGGAGATTTCAGAAAGTAAACTGACGCCTTCTCCAAAGAATCACATTTCCATTCTGAAAACCCCAGGCACTAAAAAAAAAGAGACTTGTGTTCGCAATGTTGTGTTTAGTGCTAAGAAAAATGTGCGGCGTTTTCAGTTCACCTCTGAGGAAGGCCATCTCAGCAAAGGTCGTGACTCTATTACAGGCATTGATAAGTTGACAGATTGTGAAGAGAATAAGTCACCAGAGATAAGATTGTCTCAAAACAATGAACAAGTCGAAAGTTCGCGTATTTATTTTCTTCGCAATCGTACGATAAAACTGCGGCCATCTTCGGAGTTTATGTAGCAATTCAAAAATTTATTATTTGAATTTAAAGTTCAATATTTACCATCAAAATTTTAAACAAATATGAATTATTGTCTGTATTATTATACTTAAATTTTAATCTAAGTCCAATATGAAGATGAGTACGCTATTGCAGGCATCGATAAGTTTGAAGATTGTGAAGAGGATATGTCATCTGAGATAAGATTGTTCCAAAACTATGAGTTTGGGGAGAGTTAGCATATTTATTCTCTTCACAATCGTAAGGCTACACTGCGACCATCTTCGGAGTTTATTATCATATTACATTTATTTGGTATTTTATATTAATATATTAAATATTGTCCACAAATACGGACAAAAAAATTGTAATATATGAAGCCTACATTTAAAGCAAACATTTCTTATTTTATTTATTTTATTTAACTTTTTATACTTGGATCTTTAGTATTTTGGTTTTGTGTAATTCCCGTCATTCTGTCTGTCCGTCTGGATGAACGCAACATTTTTTCTACACCCTTCGAGATAGAGACTTGAAACTTGGAATATATACTTCAAAGTGTTCCGAATAGATAAGTTACCAAGATTGGAGTCCTACGTCCACTAGGGAGCTAAAAAAAATCGATAAAGACGCATATCTCCCAGAATTTTATGGCTACAGTCACGAATTTTGGTTGGTAGGATCTTGGCGATGTCCTTCAAAGATCGGCATATACCACGTATACCCGCCCTTAAACTTATTCAATATTATTATTATTCAATAATTTGTAAGCTAATCACCAAATTTTTTTTTACTTTATTGGAAATCCCTCAGTGATCGATAAAAAATTGCATGGCCGCGTCTACTCCGCCTACCTAAACCGATACACCTGCTAGTGTAAATCGACCATATAACTCACGCAATTTTAAAGCTTAAATCACCAAATTTGAAATGTATATTGCTAGTAACTCAAAAATCTGGATGAAAAATGTTTGACCCCGCCCACTCACCCCCAAAAACCGTAAAATGCTCATATCTCCTGCAATTTAAAAGCTATAGTTACCAAGTACCCTAATAAGAGCTTCAGTTATCAGACATCGAAGAAGCGTTATCTTATATCTAACGCAATCTGAACGAATCTTGGACAGTATTTCTTGGCTACACACAACTTATAAATAAAGTGTAAGTATAAATGTTAGCTAACAGTATCTCGAAGCATAATTCGAGCAGTACCTAGCAAAAAATGGAATTACCTGCCATAAACTCATTATTCAATATTTTTCAAAAATTCTAAAGACGCATGGCCGGTACATTTATTAACCACAAAAATGAATATATGACCCTAATAAACTGTGGTTTTTCCACCTGCTAGATCGAAGCAAGAAAACAACAAATCTTAAGCTATCGGACAAAACTGATTCAATAGGTGCAGGATGAAATAAGGAAAAAGTTCAGTATGGGAACTGTGCTCCAAGTTCTGCGCAACCATGACTTAAATGCCCGAGAACAACGGAAAAAGAAATTTGTAAAAGCAAAAATATAGGGTCTAGGATGACGTTCGTCAAAATTCACTTGGACAAGGACTTGGAGTTCTGGAACACCGTCATATTTGAATTTGAGTACAAATTAAACATTTTTGGCTCGGACGGACTTTGATATACTAAAGGAAAATGTACTCCAAAGTGCCGAGAAACTGGGAATCCGACGTTCTTTTCGGTTCTCAAGACTGCTCTGCTGGAGGAGTGGAACAAGATCAGTCCAGAAACTACTCGGAAGCTGGTATCTTCCATGAATAAGAGGTTAAGGGAAGTTGTTAAGGCTAAAGGATATCATACTAAGTATTAAATTCCTTATTTAAGCTTTCATACGCCAAATATTTCACTTTTTTTAAAACTGCTCGAATTAACCTTCAAAATTTATTTTGGATTTGTTTTCAGTTTTTGACTAATTTTAATTAATTAATTAATATTTTAATAAAAACTAAATTTCCTTTTCAAATGTGATATAACATTAAACAAATTGGCATTTAAGCATTTTGCGTTTCTTTTTTTCTTTGTTTAAACTTTATAGCACTTTAAATTTTTTGCTAGGCACTGCTCGAATTATGCGTCGAGCCACTGTATATGTATATACAGTGTCTGGCAGCTCAGGTCGACCAGTGTCCAGCAAAAAATATTAACTGCCTGCCATAAGCTCATTATTCATTATTTCTTAAAAATTCCAAAGCCCGATGTCAGGTACATTTATTAACCACCAAAAGGAATATATGACCCTTATAAACTGTGGTTTTTTCCCCTGAGTAGTAGGTTATTTCGACCAGTTACATTATGGAAACCTGGGTGTCATAAAACCCGGATTTTTTACCTAAAGCTAAATATTTTCGGTATAAATAGACCAATGCTCCGTAGTCAGTTAAGTTATACCCTTCATTTCGGGGGCTACTAGCCAACAAGGACTTGGGCACGGACTCCAGATCTCAAAAATGATCTGCTGCAGGAGCGAAGCCAGATCAGCCCAGAAACTATCCGGAACCTGGTATCTTCCATGAATAATAGGTTAAGGGAAGTTGTTAAGGCTAAAGGATTCATACTAAATATTAATATCCTTATTTAAGCTTTTATACGCCAAATATGTACATTTTTATAAGTCTGGTCGAACTAAGCTATTTTGGATATGTTTTCAGTGTTTGACTGATTTTAATTAATAAATTAATATTTTAATAAAAACTAAAGTTACTTTTCAAATGTGATATAACATTAAACAAATTGACATTTAAGCATTTTGCGTTTTTTCCCTTGTTTCAACTTTATAGCACTTTAAATTTATTGCTAGATACTGGTCGATCTGAGCTGTATATATATATAGTATATAGTTTCAGTCATAAGGTCCTAAATTCTAAATTGTAGTCACTAGAAACAACTGTCCTCAAACAGCTCATATATTAATTAGTTATTCACTTAAAATTGTGAAGAACTGTAAATGACAATATTGAAGTTTTCAGTAGTTCAGTGTTATTAGGGTACTAGTTAGATTAACTGGTTAGCTTAGTATAGACAAAAACATCAAAAAAGTTTTCAGAAGATGAATAGAATGGAAAACCATAGGAAAGTAAACCTACGCGTCTATGTAGACTGCTCGCCGTCCTGGTTAAGAGAATATTCTTTACCACTAAGTTACACATTGCATGCCAATATTATAATACCCGCTGCAAGGGATTATATACCTTCTCCACACAATGTCTTCAATAAAATGCATGCAATTCTGTATATGCATATAGTTATAAATTTATTTGCAGTTTACTTTAAGGTCAACTTTTACAAAAATGAAATATACGATTTTGGACAAAACACTTTTAATTTAATATATATATATATATATATATATATGTACTCATCAGGGCCTTTAACTGGTGAAAAACGCCTAAGAATATAAATAACTTTCAAGCTATTATTTTAGGTAGACGTCTTGGGATCGTCCATTTGAAGAGCATCGTTCTTTTCCTTGGCAAATGTAATAATCTGATTTAAGCTTTCGCCCAACTCCTCCATCAACTCCCGCTCCGTGGAGTCCTTTCGCATTCTTTGCTTCTCATGCATTACAATGCGCGATATCATGCACATTATAGTCGCTTCTATTACATCGTCTGTTAGATAAGCATTCAAGCGATTGTCCTGTAAATATGTTCCGTTTAGTTCTTTTCTTTTATTCGCTATATCGGCCAAATTATCCATAGAGTCCATATCGACATCCGGACGATCCTCCATATTACGACAGCCTTGAAATTAATTAATGTAATAAAAACAGATTTAAAATATATGTTACTATTACGAGTCGGTTAGAGTTTGACTTGATATGGCATATACGAACCTACACATTTACACATAATGGAACATGGTATTTTGGCCTCGTAGCACTCGCAGTAGTTTTTTAGACACCCCGATCGTTTGCAATTGCATCCTTTATTGTGTAAGCGCATGTCCCCAGAATTTGGCGCCGTTATTTTTGGTCTTCAAAAGGAAGAATTGCAAAAAATATTACAAATTGCTATTTGTATATAAATTTCAAATACTCACTTAAATGCGCTGGGATTACGCTCCAGGCAGCTGCGTATTGCACGCTCTCGCTTGACCTCATAATCTAGATTGTTGAAGCAATCCTTGCAAGTGCAATCCTGACAAAATTCACCATTGGCAAAACAGTCACAGTAGAGTTTTAAGCACTGAGATTTGCTGCAGTTACAATGCTTCCGTCGGGATCCGCCTAGTACATCAAGGGATGCAGATGCCGCAGGTGACGGTGTTGGGGCTGGCGGTGGCTTAAGTATGTCAAACAATGGTTTTGACGGCACAGCCAACTTATTGTCCTGCGTTGACGATGAGTGTAATATTGGCAGTTTCTGCTGCGGAGACTTTGTTTGAGACGAGTGCTGTTGCTGTTTCTGCAGCTGTTGCTGTCGGAGTTTGGCCTGTGCAACCACCTGTCTCTGCTGCTGCAATTTCATTTGCTTCATGCGCAGCTGTTGCGCTGTCAGAGTTATGGGACGACGCAATTTGGTGTCAGCAAGCGTATAGCCACGTCGCATTGTAGTGTTAAAGACTGTACGTGGCTTTCCCTCGCCTGCTTTGTTACAGATCATATACTTGACGCCATTTGCATCACTTTTTGTGACTAGATTGTAGACCTTGTGGGCGGTGTTGCCGCTGATTCTGCTGACAGTCTTGGTGCCCTGCACCGATACGCGCTGCATTTGTGATGGTCGTGCTTCCATAAACATATGTTTGGTGGCTGTAGGTTTTAAATTGGCTGGCGTTACTGTTGATGTTGTTTGCGGCATTGCAATAAGGTAACGTGCTTTTTTTGCCTCTGGACCACAGGCGTCGCTGCTGTTATCGATCGCCAAATGCTTTATTTGCACATTGATGTCGGACAGCCGGTGCTTGCGTGCGGCCTCCAAGCTACTTCTGTTGGTGGTGGGGGTCTTGGCTGGCACTGCGTTGAATACAGTTCCAGGTGCTCTCTGTGAATTGGTCAAAAAGACTGATTTTAGAGTTCTCTTGAATCCCTTAACTAATCCAACTCACCCTGGGAAGTAATGTTTGCACGGATGGCAAGGGGACAATGCTACCCATTGTTTTCATAACTATTTTGCTGGTGTTGTTCACAGGTACACTGGTGGAGGTATTGCTGTTACGATTTGGAGTTGTGGTTTCATTACTGTTGTTGGGCAATACGCGCACATATTGCACACCGCTTTTTCCCTGCACTTGAATTGTGTGTAGACCGCTGGCGGTACCAATTGCGTTGGTATTAGCTAAGGCGCTGGCGCCCGTCTTCAGCGATAGTTTAATAATATTTTTACTGGCTACAACAATTTGTTTGCCTGTTGAGCTTTGAACCAGCATTTTCCCTGTTGGAATTGTTGTAGGGGCTGTTGGTACCGATGCTGTACTGCTGGTGCCACTGGTTGTTGTACTGATACTGATGCTGCTGCTTACATTATTGACAGCTGGCCTTACCGATGCGCCTGTAGTCAGCGTTTTAAGCGGTCCCTTTATCACAACTTGTGCTGCAGGCTTAGTGATCAACTTATTGCTGTTGTTGGTGCTTGCCGGAGCGGTAGTTATACCGGGTTTAACCGCTACTGTTGTAGACTTGGAATTTAAAACCAATGGAGCCGCCTGATTAAATTTAATTAACTTGCCATCGGCCGTGCGCACTTGTATGGGTATCTTAGCGGAAACTGGTACAGATTCAGATGCAAATTCTGCTGATGGCGGATTTCTAACCAATGTTTGTGATTGTTCAGCAGTTGTTGATGTAATTAAATTAGAACTTGTATGTAGTGTTGGCTTAGGCGCGCCAATGGCCCTGACAGTCACTGGCGCAGTGGTCGCGCCAGTCTTAATTTGACAAGTTCCAGTACCAGCCAAGGTCACACCTTTAGAAATAATGGCTTGCCGTGTGCCGACGCCTGTTGAAGACTGGCTCTCTAAATGAGAGGTCACTTTTGAAATGGCTCCACTTATAGTGGGCAAAGACTTTTGGATAAACAGCACTTGACCACCAACTGTTTTTAATTTAGTCATTGTGACACCGCTTAAATTCTTAGGTGTCGAAGATGGTTGAGCTGCAACTGCACCGGTGCCTGTTGGTGCTGCTATTGTGGTGTTGCCAATTTTAAAAGCGGCGTTAGCAATAGCTTTCAAGGGATTCGTCTGCAGCTGATTTAGAATTTTAACGTCCGTCGATTGGGTGGTCTTTGTGGGCGTTGTTATTACTCGAACATGTCCGCCTAACATATTTTTTAATGGCGCCGTTAAACGTTTGTTCTCTAATATTCGCACAATTGGCGCTTTTTTTGATCCAGGTGTATTTAATAACGTATTTGCTGACGCTGACGAAAATGTTTTATCCTCATCGTCTTCAGCGGCATCATCATCGTTTTCCGTAGCATTCACGTGTTGTTCTTTAGACGTTTCGGTTGGCTCCAACAAATCGTAAAGGGTAAGCTCAGGTATTGGCGTGGTATCGCCTAGTTCATCTGTGGGTGTTAAGAAGTATAATAAATTAATATCTTGGTTATTTAAAAATGTAATAAAAATTATGTAATATTCACGATAGCTCTGACAAGTAATGGCCAAACATATTAGCTACCAATTCACTTTTTTCAATTAAAATTAAAAAAATTTAATCATGACTATCAGCTGCGTAGTGAATGGATTTGAATTTACCCGAGCATCATTGCTGCTATTTTGTATTATCGATAGTCGGCTTAATAGAAATTCACCTAATTGATAATAAAATTATAAATAAAAACTTATTCAAAACTTTTTGTTAATGTTATTGAAGTACACACCGGTAGCTTAATGTACATATGTATGTAATTTATTTAAGTACTATAAGTACTGAACAAAACAATGCTGCGTCAGTATCAGTTCTGGCATTACCTTTACAACAACACACGTGCCTAATGCAACGTTTTTATCGCTTAACGTAACACGTTGGTCTTGTTCCAAGATCATGAGTCACATATGACTCTATGTTATTAAGTGCTCACCAGGCATAATCAAATCCTTGTCTGGCATTTGAAATTGGACAGCACAGTCCCAGGTGCGTGAAAATATCTGCATCTGAATGAAAGACATAAAATGCTCGGTGCAGCAACCATCCATCTCAATAATATGTAACTTGCGCTTCCAATTGATCTAGTGCTTTGATGTTACCCGGCCTGCATAGCACACTTGACGCCCAGCACTGACGCGCCTAGCTGGCCGCCACCTTGAGCTTTCTCAAAGATCTGATGAAACATCTCAAGCCCGGTACCTTGTTGTAGCCCGCAAGCTCGCATTCCATTCCCTTCCTGACCACACTGCGGTCATCATTAACCGATGTGACAGGCGGACAACTGTTACGTTGTAAATATTTCGTCAATATTGTACGTGGCAGTGCGTGCGAGCCATATTGCGCGTCCATTTCGCCGTGCTCAAGGGACGCTGGCTGCAGCGTAATGCAACTCCAGTTCATCAGACGACAGGTAAGTGATTGCATCATTATATTAACGTTGCCTTTGTGCTGGCTTAGTATATTGTAATTGTAAATTGTTAAAAATGAGTCGACTAAATTTGTTAATCTACTTACAATTGAATTATAAGAACAAAGTAATTTAACAATTAATTGAAGCTAATATTTGCGTAAAACTTAAATTGTTCTGCGAGGTGGCCTTGCCGGATAGCCATAGCAACGTTGCCACTACACTGAACATGAATTTTGCAAAATGAACAGTTTACCTACAATATCAAAGGGGATTAATAAATATTTTTATCATGAAAAAATAAATAAATTGAATGCATACACTCTGTTTGAACACTGCATTGGGGAAATTATCTCTCTCAATTCAATGACCCATTTGCGCAAATCAAATTACACCACTAAAACCAGACTGTACCAGGAGAAAACACAAAGTTTTAGTTGCAGTGTTGCCAGCTGATTTAAAGAATATTTTAATGTTACCAACTATCTAAAAATCGCCCACTAAGCACTATAATTTTGCACTAAATTGCAATTGCGACTTAATGTAGCACGTACATATCTGCAACAATAATGACCAACCTAATGGAGAGAAAAATATACATTGTCAAGCATAGCCGCACTGTTATTTTGACTACTGAGCAATTTGCGCGCCAGCATATGTATTTATGTAGGGACATACATATGTATGTACGTATGTAAGCATATCGGCCGCCAGGCCAACTGACACGCGCTGAAGCATACTGAGATTGAAAATTCGATTTAATATATGAAACATTCTTTGAAGACGACTTACCAATATCAGAGATTATGCTGTTGTCCATAATAATTTATTAGCTCGGCAGTAATTATTCGTGTAGGCTTTATTGTGTGTTTGGTTTGCTTGTGTGTGCGCGCACAACTCAAAATAAAAAAGCAAATCTTATGGCTACTTTGCGTGTGTGGAGCAAGGCTATCAGTTACGGCAACACGTTTAATTAAGTTCAAGTCAATCGCTTGCATTTATGATTATGAACTAAGTACATGTCTTCGAAATCTTCACGTAGCACTCACACATTTTATTTACACTTTTTATACCTTTCGACAAACTATTCAAAACTCAATTTAAAAGACGAAATTCACAACTGCATGTTGGCGACGGGGTTACAGTTGTCGTTTGTCTTTAACAGCCTATTGGACGCACGGTTGCACGGCAATTAACATTACTAAGTACAGTGCGTTAACAGCCAAGAAAAATTGTTAACAGACCCATCTGACGGAGACCCAATAAACGGAGTACACATTGCGCATTGGAAAATATCGGTTCAGTGATCACAACAGTTTTGGAACCAAGTTATGGTTATATTAAGTTTATTCTTTTTCTTTTCTATCACCTTTTATCGTTTTCCCTGAATAGTCTTTAAATGTAATTTTTCTTCGAATGTCATGCCCTAATTAAAAATCCAAAAGTGGCCAAAATATGGTCACACTTGACGATGTTATGTATATATCAATTTTTTTGTATTAATCTGTGGTGAAATAATAATAATAACTTTTTTGGATGAATCTTTTCTCAGAATATTTAAATGCAGTTTTGTTTCGATTGTCAAACCCTAACTAAAAATCCAAAACTGGTCAAAATACGGTCACACTTGGCGATGTCATGGATATTTATTTTTTTGTATGAATGTGGGGCCAGAATTTTGAAATGCAGTTTTTTTCCCCGTGTTTAGTGGTCAAGGTTGACAAACACAATGACTTCAAGGTTTCTTCCTCCTTCTTAGAGCTGGAGGATGGGTAGCGGGGAGGACCGAGAAGAATCTTTATTAATTCGATACATGTGCGTCTTTAAAGAATTTAGTGGCGTCCTTATTATATTTGTGGGCTCATAATGGCAAGATAGAAAATCTAAGTAAAATTAAGTAAGTCTATTTATGTCTAAAACTTATTGCTAAATTGTAGATTTTTAGTTATACAATTTTTTAGGTCTAATTATATAAAAATGTTCTCTTCATTTTTATATTATAAGGAAAATAGTATTGGCTAACCTTTTTTAGAGCTCTATTAAAGGCTGCATTGAATGAGGTATTTATTAGGTGCTCAGTTTGTATTAAGTATCTTATTATTTGCAATATTCTAATTAATTAATTTAATTAATATATTGAGTATTGATAAAATTGTTATCTTTATGAATTTACAGTCTGTATTGCATTATTTCGTGGTAAGTATTTGCTTTTTCATTTTCTTTTCAGGTGGATTAGCTTAAGTATATTGTATATATAATGGTTTAGTTTGTTTTATATTTACTTATTCATATTTAGATTTTTTTGTTTCCCTTTTTAGGAATGAGTTAAATGGAATCTATTTATGGTAAGTATATTAATTGTAAGGATTGAATACCCGAAATAATTATTGGGCCAACAGCTTACGTTTGCTTATAGTTTCATTTAATATTGAATAATTATTTATTTTATCCATTATTATTTGTTTACTAATGTTTTGTATATTATAATAATGGTATTCTATGAGTTTGACGTATACGATGTTTTTGATATTTTATTCTAGCTTTGGATTATCGATAGTTTTAATCGATTATTTGCAGTGGGTCATGCTGTTTCAACAGACACTTGGTAAGCTCAGAATCTAATTGTTTGTTTTGGTTTTATGGCAATTGTTTTTTTTTTTTTTTTTTTTTTTAAGTAAGTTGGTGCACATGGTGGATTAGATGAGGACAACTAATGCTGTGCAAATTCGATGTTTGATTGGGAGCAGAGAGGGGAGTTGGCAGTTCATCTGCGTTTCTAAGCTAGACTTGAAGGTGAGTAAATTAAGTAAGAACGCTGCAGTTTATTGGCTTATCATTTAGTATTTTATGATTTGTTAGTGATTTGTGGTTCGTGTCATGTTTTGTATTTTCAATGTTTAATTTGATTGGCAATATAATTTTGTGTTTGATATTGTTTGTTCTTCAATGTAGTTAGCATATGTATTATAATTTATTTATTTATAAAGTTGTTATGATTGTTTTCATATGCTGCCTCGGGACCTAATTTTATTTATGCTTAATTATGTACTTTATATATTGTTATTGTGGTATGTAGTGTGTAGAGCGAATTTTTTGTAATAATATTATTGATAAGTGATTTATACATTATTGTTATTTTACTAATTGTATAATCGTTAAGTTATGTTGTTTTCTGTTAATTAAGTCTATGCTCATTTTTTGTGAATTATTGGTTTGTTTTATTTATTAGGCTATTGGTTTGGGTTATATGTGTTTTTGGTTAGTTGTTTTATCAATGTATGTTGTTTTTTATTGGCTGAGCGTCTTCTTCGATCAGTATCGATGAGCTGAAAAATGTTGAGATAGGAGCCAGTGTAGTGTTTTTTATACCCTTACCCCATTGAAAATGGGTAAAAAGGGTATAATGGTCTTGTGCAAATGTATGTAACAGGCAGAAGGAAGAATCTCCGACCCCATAAAGTATATATATTCTTGGTCAGGATCAACAGCTGAGTCGATATAGCCCTGACCGTCTGTCTATCCGTCCGTCCGTCCGTCCTTCCGTCTGTATGAACACGCGGATCTCAGAGACTATAAGAGCTAATGTCATGCCTTAATTAAAAATCCAAAAGTGGCCAAAATATGGTCACACTTGATGATGTTATGTATATATCAATTTTTTCGTATTAATCTGTGGTCAGAATCTTTAAATGCTGTTTTGTGCTAAAGGTGATTTTAGATGTGTTCACAATGGAACAATGGGAGCGACTGACGACTGTTTAAAAAAGTCGCCAGTTACTCTATTTTATTTTTTCATTGCTCTAATCTCAGCAACCTCAAAACAATAATGACATGTCATTGACAAAATGTGTAAAGGCAACTCTGAACATATAAGAAATATGTTTTTTAAATGTGTTCACAATGGAACAATGGGAGCGACTGACGACTGTTTAAAATAGTCGCCAGTTACTCTATTTTATTTTTTCATTGCTCTCAATCATAGCAACCTCAAAATATAAATGACATGTTAAAAATAAAACAAAATATGTAAAGGCAACTCCGGGCATAAAGAATATGCCCAGCTTTCTTGGCCGCATCAACTGCATTCAGCTTGGCACAGGTGGGGGTGATATCGCGGTTTATAGACCATGGAGGACCATCTTCATCAAAAAGTCCACAAAACCCAATTGTACCAGCGGCTTGAAAATCGCAATTAAAGAAGACCATGGAGGACCATCCATATTTTTTTTTTTTTCCTCTTCAGGGAACACTGCACTCCTGCAGCTTAATAGGCACCGCGAATAAGTGACCTTGAAGGCCAGTTGATGCAAAGGTTCCAAAAGTCAAACTGCATCTGCGGGTGGAGTGGGGTCCAAAAGAAAAGTCCATGGAGGGCCATCCAGATCCAAATGACAAATTAAAGGTAAGAGTTCTGGTCTGTTCCTAAGTATCGGCATAAAGTTACCGTTGAGGAACAGCCAGACTAAAGTAAAAGGTCAAGATTAAAAATAAAAAAGGAATTATTGACTTAGCCGTCTAGGAGATCGCGCCTTCCTATGGGCCTGCTGACTCCAGTTGTGATCAGGCCGCCAAAGTTGGTTTGGGAAACAATCATCAAACCAGCTAGATTGACACCCATCAAAGCCATGTACATGTAGTGGGTTCAATCGTGTCCATTGCTGAAGTGCCTCTTCCTCAAAATTCTGCTGCCGTTGCCAGGGCAACAAAATCCGATCCAAAGGCACTTGCACTTGTGGATGTGTCCGATTTAACTGATCATTCCCATTTTGACGAATACATATTCGTTTCGCAGGGGGCAATGTCTTCTTAATTTTACGTTTTTCCGGGTTGCTTTTTCGAATGCCAGGAGCAAGTAACTCAACAGCACTGGGTGGACGAATCACAGATCCCTTTTTGTGTGGGCGAACGCACACACGCTTGGATGGCATAATCGGAGAGGAACATCTACGTTTCACGGAGGCGACTTGAAATGGCTGCATCTGCAGATGATGCTGATTAATCGTGGACTCCAAAGGTCTACACTGCTCGGGCGGCTTAATCTCCTGCTCAAACTTCTGCTGCTCAAGAAGGAGCTCATCATCTAAGCTCTTCTCAAGCTCCTGCTGCAAAGCCTCAAGCCTCATTTCCATCTCCAGATTATCATCTTTGGGGTGATACTGCTGTTGATGCTGCATAGATTCACTGTCAGGCAAAAACGTCATTTGAAGTGGGGGCAAAATCAACACTTCCTCAATATGGACCCTTTCACGCTCCGGTAAATTAATGTCATCAATTAAATGGGAATCACGATTTTGTTCCAGCAACGGTTTTCAGATAGGTGCTAACGCACAGTAAGGGCAGCTACGACTGAGACAGCCGGTCGCCAACCTGGTTTATTTACAAATATTTGCTCTATCATAGCAACCGGGTAAATATATGTCACATAACATAGTGTTAAGTGTTCTGCATGTTAATTAACATACACATGTAATGTGTAAAGTGTGAACATAACATGGTGGGATAACATAATAAAATGTGTGAACGTAATAAGGTTTGTGAACGTAATATGGTGTGCGAACAAGACATGGTGTGTGGAGTAACTTATAAATACAGTGTAGCATACTTTCGAGTAGTATACTTGCAGATGTTACAATAAATTGATAGTGTACTTTTAGTGGGTAACTTAAAATGGTTAAGTTGTTTGTGCATGAAATTATTCATGTTACAATAATTTGATAAAATGTTATAGTATAATAATTAATTGGACGTTGATGTACTAACGAGCAGTACATACAAGTGGCCCAACGAAACCAAGCACGGGCTTGTTAATGTAGTGAAAAAAGTGTTGTGCTCTTAAATAGAAAAAATGAGTGCGGGTTAGACGTCTTGAACTGCTCATTCACTTGGACTACTCGCATAAATTGGGCTGATAGCTTTCTGTAGGGACTCCATTTCAGCAGACATCAGATAACTGTGTTTTTTTTTTCTCTTTCTGTGGCCATGGCAGACACACAACAATAAATTCACGGCCGAATTACAAGATCCACCTTCGCCTGCTCAAGCAGGTGCGGGGTCTGCAATCGGCGCGGGAATAGCTTTATTTTGTTAATACAACATAAGTATTTTTACAAAATTTTTTGGCGCCTTTTATGGCTAACAATGGCGAAACTTAGATTAAGTTAGTTTTAGATGTGTTCACAACGGAACATTGGGAGCGACTGACGACTGTTTAAAATAGTCGCCAGCTACTCTATTTTATTTTTTTCATTACTTTAAACATAGTAATCTCAAAATATAGGTGACATGTATAACAAAGTTTGAAGAGGCAACTCTGGGCATAAATGTTATACCCAGCTTTCTTGGCTGCATCATCTGCTTGCGGCTTAACAAAGGTGGGGGACATCGCGGTAAAGGACCATGGAGGACCATCTTCATCAAAAAGTCCAAAAAAACCCGATTGTGCCAGCGGCTTGAAAATCGCAATAAAAAGTCCATGGAGGACCATCCAGACCATTTTCTCTTAATGGACCACTCTGCTCCTGCAGCTCAATCGGCACCGCGAAAAAGTGACCATGGAGGGCCAGCTGATCCAACAGTCCCAAAAACTTGAACTGCATCTGCGGGTGGAGTGGGGTCCAAAACAAAAGTCCATGGAGGGCCATCCAGATCCAAATGACAAAATAAAAGGTAACAGTTCTGGTCTGCTCCTGTAGCAGCACGAAGTTACCGTTGAGGAACAGCCAGACTAAAGTAAAAGGACATAATTAAAATAAAAGGGAATTATTGACTTAGCCGTCTAGGAGATCGCGCCTTCCTATGGGCCTGCTGACTCCAACTGTGACCAGGTCGCCAGAGTTGAGCTGGGAAAGTGTCATCAAACCAACTAGATTGATACCCATCAAAGCCATGTATATGTAGTGGGTTCAATCGTCTCCATTGCTGAAGTGCCTCTTCCTCAAAATTCTGCTGCCGTTGCCAGGGCAACAAAATCCGATCCAAAGGCACTTGCACTTGAGGATGTGTCCGAATTGGCTGATCATTCCCATTTTGACGAATACATATTTGTTTCGCAGGGGGCAATGTCTTCTTAATTTTTCGTTTTTCCCGTTTTTTTTAGATGTGTTCACAACGGAACATTGGGAGCGACTGTCGACTGTTTAAAATAGTCACCAGCTACTCTATTTTATTTTTGTCATTACTTTAAACATAGTAATCTCAAAATATAAGTGACATGTATAACAAAGTTTGAAGAGGCAACTCTGGGCATAAATGTTATACCCAGCTTTCTTGGCTGCATCATCTGCTTGCGGCTTAACACAGGTGGGGGACATCGCGGTAAAGGACCATGGAGGACCATCTTCATCAAAAAGTCCAAAAAACCCCAATTGTGCCAGCGGCTTGAAAATCGCAATAAAAAGTCCATGGAGGACCATCCAGACCATTTTCTCTTAATGGACCACTCTGCTCCTGCAGCTCAATCGGCACCGCGAAAAAGTGACCATGGAGGGCCAGCTGATCCAACAGTCCCAAAAACTTGAACTGCATCTGCGGGTGGAGTGGGGTCCAAAACAAAAGTCCATGGAGGGCCATCCAGATCCAAATTACAAAATAAAAGGTAACAGTTCTGGTCTGCTCCTGTAGCAGCACGAAGTTACCGTTGAGGAACAGCCAGACTAAAGTAAAAGGACATAATTAAAATAAAAGGGAATTATTGACTTAGCCGTCTAGGAGATCGCGCCTTCCTATGGGCCTGCTGACTCCAACTGTGACCAGGTCGCCAGAGTTGAGCTGGGAAAGTGTCATCAAACCAACTAGATTGATACCCATCAAAGCCATGTATATGTAGTGGGTTCAATCGTCTCCATTGCTGAAGTGCCTCTTCCTCAAAATTCTGCTGCCGTTGCCAGGGCAACAAAATCCGATCCAAAGGCACTTGCACTTGAGGAAGTGTCCGAATTGGCTGATCATTCCCATTTTGACGAATACATATTCGTTTCGCAGGGGGCAATGTCTTCTTAATTTTTCGTTTTTCCCGTTATCTTTTACGAAAGCCAGGAGCAAGTACCTCAACAGCACTTGGTGGACGAATCACAGATCCCTTCTTGTGTGTGTGCACACACACACGCTTGGATGGCATAAGTGGAGAGGAATACCTACGTTTCACGGAGGCGACTTGAAATGGCTGCATCTGCAGATGATGCTGATTAATCGTGGACTCCAAAGGTCTACACTGCTCGAGCGGCTTAATCACTTGCTCAAACTTCTGCTGCTCAAGAAGGAGCTCATCATCCATGCTCTTCTCAAGTTCCTGCTGCAAAGCCTCAAGCCTCATCTCCAACTCCAGATTGTCATCAATGGGGTGATTCTGCTGCTGATTCTGCATAGCATTACTACCAGGCAAAGATGGTATTCGAAGTGGGGGCAAAATAAACACTTCCTCAATATGGACACGTTGTCGCTCCGGTAGATTAAGGTCATCAATTAATGTGGAATCTCGCTTTCGTTTCTGCAATGGCCCAGAGTCTATCTGCGCGGCTACCAACTGCTGAATTCGGATGGGCTGACGCAGAACAACTTCATCAAGCTGCTATCTCGTAACTTTACCATTCCTATAGCAGCGGAGAAAAAATCGTATGAATGGATCATCAATCCGATCAGATTCATCATGCTGCGTATGCTGTAAGCTAGACGAATTGGCATCTATCCGCACTGGAGACAGAATCAACTCTTGAATCTGAACTGGCTGGTCCTGAATCTCTGCCTCAAGATTCTCCCGTGTGATTCGGCCAAGCCTGAAATCCCGACGTAGCGAATTGATCTTTCTTCCATCAAACCGTTCAGGTGGGTCTACGTTCCGCCGCTTCTGCCGATCTTGCAAAGTGCCATGTTGCTCACAGGACGGTCGCTTCTGGGGCAAAATAAGCTCCTTGATTTGGGCAGGCTGATTCGCTATAATGATCTCCAACTTCTCAAGAGAAATAAGGCCATCCCTGTACTTGCGACGAAGTGAGTTGATTCGCATCTCATCAAACCTCCCAGTGTAATGACGCCATATGTGACGCAACCGGTCCAGCTCCATGGCCTCACATTCAGCAGTCTGCTCCCTTTGCTCAATTTGTATGAGTGTCGGCAATACTTCTTCAAGTGGCGGTCTCACCTGGAACTGACGCTGAAGTGGCAAGATGTGCGTATCCAACTGCAGAGTGTACCTAGGGCGCAATAGACGTTCTGGCACAAACGGCTGAAATAGCAACTTGCGAGCCGCCACATTCGGATGCGAGCCCAATGAAGCAGCATACCGACCACTGGCCACCTGGAATACTTCCTCAGCCGTCTTAATGTTGTAAGCATCTCTTATCACCTGGTTCCTGGTGTAATAGCTGGCATTCACAATCCTACGAATGATGACATTCTGTTTAGTTTCAATGCGGCGCATCTGGGTGTTTGAAACCAATGCACCCCAAACTGGAAGTGCATACTGCCAAACTGCGGCCATCAACTGTTTGTAAACAACAATTTTGCAGCTCCTGTGAAGCACACTACTTCTGCCAAGTAGCCAGTCCAGCTTCCTGCGAAGGGCAGTCAGTCTGATGCAGAGTTGGGTGACATGGCTATGCAGCAACAGCTTCCGATCCAAGATTAGGCCCAGATACTTCTGCTTAGATTGCAATTCAACAACTTGTCCATTCAACTTAATGGCCGGGAGATTCAGCGACTGAGCAGGTCTTCGTCTGGAGAACACAACATGTGCCGTCTTGCTAACGTTGATCCTGATGCACCAATAGTTAGCCCATGTCATAAATCTATCCAGGAAGCACTGATTCCCTCTGACAGCTCTATGAGGTATTTTGTGTGCACACAAAATAATAGTGTCATCAGCATAGGTCGATAAGAGCATATTGCTATCACTCATCGAGGCAGACAGATGCTCACTTCTGATCAGCGATGGGAGCGGCATATCTGACGAAGAAATGGTGTAGAGTATAGGACCAAGCACACTGCCCTGTGGAACACCAGCACAGATAATACCTGGCCTAGACCTCACACCACCAGTGTTGACAACAAAGCTACGATTACTCAAGTAGCTTCGCAGAACTCCATACAAAGTTGGCGGCAGCAGCCGAATCAACTTATATAGAAGCCCCTCATGCCACACTCTGTCAAATGCTTCGCTGATGTCAATAAACACAGCAGAGCAATACTGTCGCCTGTCAAAAGCTCCAAGGATGAACTGCGTAACTCGGGCAAGTTGCTGCTCCGCACTATGGTCCTTCCTGAATCCAAACTGGTGACTGGGCACAGCATTGGCAAAATCCTTGCACTCAAAAAGCCTCCGCATAAGTACTCTTTCAAACAGCTTCGAAAAGCCAGACAAGAGACTTATGGGCCGATATGAGGAGACACTCTCTGTGGATTTTCCAGGCTTCAACAACATCGTAATTCCAGCACACTTCCATTGCCGAGGGAGGTGCTCAAACCTCAGTATGGAGTTGAATAGCAATACAATATATAAAACTGCATTCTGTGGCAACATCTTAATAACACGGTTATCAATGTTATCCATTCCAGGTGACTTCTTAAGGACCAGGGATTTGATCTCCAGCAAGACTTCGTTGAGTGTCACAGGACGGAAAGGCAATGAGGTGCCAGACGCACCGCCATCATCAGTAATCCGCCGCTGCTGCTGCTGCTCCTGCAGAAGCTGCAACTCATTAAAAATCTTCTTCCGATCTTCCTCCGTATTCAGGTAGTTGGGCATGAAGCGTGTCTCAAGATGAGCTACAAACTCTCCAGCTTTCTCCGAATTAGTTCTTGTCCATTTTGGCTTGCCATCAGCAGAGAGCATCTTAATTGGCCAGTTAGGCTCAACCTGCCGCTTCAAAGATTGTGTCATCCTCCACAACTTCTGCATCCTGTATCGATCATGAATGTCAATTTGCTTGAACATACTGTTGAGGTTATTAACCTTCAACAGCCTTAACGCTTTCTTCAGGCGATTTTGAACCTGCCTGTACCTCTGTCTAGCAGACGGCGTACGCAAGAACAGGAACTCACGCTTGTATTGACGCTTAAGCTGCAGCAGTCTCCTCGTCTTATCATCAAGGGATGTCTTCATGCTGGATGTATTGTCCCGATGCTTCTGCCAAAGCTGCGGCGATGTTGCAAATTTTGCAGCTTCATATATGTTATTATTCAGGACATCAACTGCATCTTCAATGTCTTCACCAGAATTGATCTCCGTATTAAGCAGAACTCGTTGGTTGAGATATGCCTGAAATTTGCTAATGTTAGCATTTCTAGGCAAAATCCTACGCCTTAATTCAGTCTGCGCAAACGTAGCTGAACCCTTAGCTGCCAACTCAACATGAATTGGCAGGTGGTCAGAGTCCAAATCAACCGACGAGTAAGTACTAAGACGACTGCTGCTTAATCCACCAAAAATGGCAAAGTCCAGAGCAGAAGGTTTCTTATTCTTATCGTAAGGGTAATGTGTCGCTCCACCAGTAGCAAGAACATTCAACCGCTTACTGTTATGCACACACTTCATCAGTGCAAGTCCACGTTTACAGGCACGCGCATTTCCCCACCAGGAGTGCCTAGCATTCCAATCCCCGCACAGAATGAAACTGCCTCCTTTGCACAGTGAGTCAATGTGCTTAAACAGCAGTGTGAAGTGGTGGGTACTCCAATCATACTGTGGCGGACAGTATATAGGAGCAATTAGCATCGGTTCATTAACATCACTAACAGGCATCAACGCCACTGGCATACACTGCACAGCAGCATATTCGATGGGCTGCAGAGCCATATGAACAATACCATGTCTGACAAGAATTGCTACTCCACCACTCCTATGGCTTCGTGGATTCACTGACTGATATGTGTGATAACCTTTTAAATCCAGGGTATTCACAGAAATTGTCGCATTAGTTTTAGGGTCCAATCGAGTTTCAGTTATAATCATTATATCCACATGGTGACGCTGCATAAAGACTTCAAGTTCCAAGAGCTTATTCCGAATTCCAGCAGCATTCCAGTGTACAATTTTGAATGGCTTAGCAGGTGTGATAGCTGCAGCCGCATTCACAGCCACGCCTACTTGATTTGGAACAGAGATTTGGTGTCTATACATTAGTAATGTCATTGACATTACCAATGAAACAATCCGCAGTCATTTCTTCATCATCCATATCCTCAACACAACTGGACTGTGGAACATGAACTGCGCCTACAGCATGATTATTCAATGACATGCTATTGCTAGAGACAAGCGAATATAGCAAACTCAACAGAGCATCCATCTTCTTGCCCATCTCTCCAATCAGCACTGTATTTTGTTGCAGCGCATGCATAATCAGGTTATCATTCCCATGGCTGCACTGCTGACATTGGTGCTGCAGCTGCTTCTGCTTGGCCTGCTTCTGTTGTTGCAACTGCTGCTGTTGCAGTTGCTGCTGATTTAGCTGCTGCTGTTGAATTTGACGCTTCTTCAGCTGCTGCTCCTGTCTTTGCTTCAGCTGTTCTTCGAGTTTCTGCTGCTCAAGCTTAAGCTGCTGCTGAAATTGCTGCAAATGCTTTTGTGCCGGATTTCGCCCACTGACAGGGGCAGTTACACCCTGTGCAACTTGACTATAAGTCAATCCGTTTCCGATACCAGCAATTTGCTGCTTGCTCACCTGCTTAGCAGACTGCTGCTGCTGCTGCATACCAGGCTGCTGCTTTAATAGCTGTGTCACACGTTTCTTAGCCTTTTTTTTTTTTCTATATCTGTGGCCATGGCAGACACACAACAATAAATTCCCGGCCGATATGCAGGATCCACTACCACCTGATCCAGCAGGTTCGGGGTCTGCAATCGGCGCGGGAACATCTTTATTTTGTTAATACAACATATATATTTTTACAAAATTTGTTGGCGCCTTTATGGCTAATAATGACGAAACTTAAATTAAGTTAGATTAAGTTAAATATTAGCTTATAGTACTAAGAAATTCATTATATTTTTTATAGCTTCTTGCTACTTAGTATCTATTATTTACATATTTCTATAATATATTTTGCTTTTTAATTACTTATAGGCTATTTTGTTTTATTGGCTAATTTATGCATAAATTTTGGCCAGGTGCTGTGGTGGTTGAGTCACCTCTAGGTGCTCAGGTATTTGATTTACTACTTATCAATTAATAAGTAGTAAATTCATTAATTAACAAATAGCATTTATTTAATTTAATTAACTAGTATTAAAATCTGCTGCGAATTATTTACATATTTATAATTCGCGCATTTGGTAATTTCTCTACAGTGCTCCACCGCTCTGTTAACATGCCTTGCTCTGTTAACTCGGCTTTGCA
Source organism: Drosophila kambysellisi (assembly GCA_035042185.1). Lineage (NCBI taxonomy): Eukaryota > Metazoa > Arthropoda > Insecta > Diptera > Drosophilidae > Drosophila > Drosophila kambysellisi. The sequence continues at coordinate 3,228,756 of JAWNLS010000026.1, forward strand.
CTGGAGCTTTTGCGCATTTATCGAAAGCTCTCCGATCAGTTGTTCTGCTTGCTTGTTTACATTTTCCAAGCGCAGATTAATTATTTATTTTTAATAAATAATTACAGGATCAATCAGCAGGCCCTTGGAAAATGCTTCTGAATGTGAGTATTGTGAGTATTGCAAGTTTGCAGCTGCATTGGGCACAGCAGTGACTAATTTAGTCTCCGCTGTGCCCAATGCAGCCGCAAACCTGTTGATTTTATTTTCTACTAATTTGAATCTTCTTCACCTGTCAGATCGACGATGCGGAGGATTCTCTCAATGATTGCGGTTGATGCGTTTATTAGTGCGACGTCATCTGGAGCCAGCGTCCCGTGAAGAGAGTGTGAGGAATAGATTCCTGTGTTGGAGCCATAATCAGCAGTTTCATTTTGCTCCATTACAGCATTAACGGATCCATCCTGGACGGGAAGCATTTGTGTGGCGTCAATCTGAGCATACATTTGAGGTGGAGCAGGCGGGTTTGAAGCCGCATGTGGCCATGCGGTCGGTGTTATTTGTTTTGCCCCCGCCGGGCAAGGTTGAGGATATTGGCCTCCAGCACTGCCGTTGTGCTGCAGTGTAGCCGCTGGCATCCCGTCTCGCCTTGCAGGCACAGGCGGTGGATTAGCAGGCGGTGTGGCGGCATGTGGTGGCGACTCAGCAGGAGCAGCATTTTGAAGTTCCGGTGAGTTTTGATGACATTTAATACCAATATGTATTTTTGTGTTAACACTCGTATTTGCCATTTCAGACACCGGAAATTCATGCGTTTCGCTTTCGCCAATCCGGAAAAGTTGTGCGCGCATAGCTGGTGCACTGTCTTCCGCACTGACCAGGTGAGTGCATGCTCCATTTGAGATGGGCATTTGAGTGGTATGCCAGGTTTTGATGACATCATTTTGTGTAATTGCAGCAGTCTTGGGCGGCCGCTGGGATACGCTTGCCGATGTCCTGTCCCGCGTTGCAGGCTCAGGCGGTTGGGCAGCAGACGGTGGAGCAGCAGGCGGAGGAGCAGCAGGTGGTGGATTTTTCTATATCTGTGGCCATGGCAGACACACAACAATAAATTCCCGGCCGATATGCAGGATCCACTACCACCTGATCCAGCAGGTTCGGGGTCTGCAATCGGCGCGGGAACATCTTTATTTTGTTAATACAACATATATATTTTTACAAAATTTGTTGGCGCCTTTATGGCTAATAATGACGAAACTTAAATTAAGTTAGATTAAGTTAAATATTAGCTTATAGTACTAAGAAATTCATTATATTTTTTATAGCTTCTTGGTACTTAGTATCTATTATTTACATATTTCTATAATATATTTTGCTTTTTAATTACTTATAGGCTATTTTGTTTTATTGGCTAATTTATGCATAAATTTTGGCCAGGTGCTGTGGTGGTTGAGTCACCTCTAGGTGCTCAGGTATTTGATTTACTACTTATCAATTAATAAGTAGTAAATTCATTAATTAACAAATAGCATTTATTTAATTTAATTAACTAGTATTAAAATCTGCTGCGAATTATTTACATATTTATAATTCGCGCATTTGGTAATTTCTCTACAGTGCTCCACCGCTCTGTTAACATGCCTTGCTCTGTTAACTCGGCTTTGCACTGGAGCTTTTGCGCATTTATCGAAAGCTCTCCGATCAGTTGTTCTGCTTGCTTGTTTACATTTTCCAAGCGCAGATTAATTATTTATTTTTAATAAATAATTACAGGATCAATCAGCAGGCCCTTGGAAAATGCTTCTGAATGTGAGTATTGTGAGTATTGCAAGTTTGCAGCTGCATTGGGCACAGCAGTGACTAATTTAGTCTCCGCTGTGCCCAATGCAGCCGCAAACCTGTTGATTTTATTTTCTACTAATTTGAATCTTCTTCACCTGTCAGATCGACGATGCGGAGGATTCTCTCAATGATTGCGGTTGATGCGTTTATTAGTGCGACGTCATCTGGAGCCAGCGTCCCGTGAAGAGAGTGTGAGGAATAGATTCCTGTGTTGGAGCCATAATCAGCAGTTTCATTTTGCTCCATTACAGCATTCACGGATCCATCCTGGACGGGAAGCATTCGTGTGGCGTCAATCTGAGCATGCATCCGAGCTGGAGCAGGCGGGTTTGGAGCCGCATGTGGCCATGCGGTCAGTGTTGTTTGTTTTGCCCCCGCCGGGCAAGGATGAGGATATTGGCCTCCAGCACTGCCGTTGTGCTGCAGTGCAGCCGCTGGCATCCCGTCTCGCCTTGCA